>OY744613.1:49685744-50128244 GCA_963556255.1 Allolobophora icterica | reverse complement strand
TATATATATATATATATATATATATATATATATATATATATATATATATATATATATATATATATATATATATATATATATATATGCACACACACATTATTACCGGTATATGTGTGTATATATATATATGCCCATAGACAATTACGATTGTTACGTAAATACCTGGACAAAAATATATAAATGATGTGGGTTTTGAAAATGAACTATGTATCCAAGAATATTCTAAATATAATAAATATAATGAGGCTTAATTTTCAACAATACAAACTATTCCAAAGTCTGTTTTAGTTACAGACAAAACCTAAAGGCGTGCAGCTATATCAACATGAAAACATGAAACAAGAAATTATGTAATTTTTCCCGGCAGTCAAAAAAAACGTCAGTGGTCCTTGCAGTTATTGCAAGTTACTTTCATTGTTTTGTGCGAATGCTTCCTGCAAACCGGCTTCTTGAACACTTCACAGCACTGCTTTACTCTGTTAGTATTCTGCTTCAACTGTTTATAGCCCTTCCCCATACCCAACCATATCGGTTTACGTTGTGATATTGCATCAGTGATTTTCACACTGAAAAAGCGTATTATTATTCATTATGATCACTTCCGGTTATCAAAAGACAAATAACTAAGCAAGTAAATATAACCCTAAATTCCCTCTAAAGAATGGCATAGTTGTTTCTCTTCCAGAAAGAATAATGAATACCTTTATAGTCGACAACAGCTAACAGCTGACGAGAGAAATTCCTGATTTCATAAGTGGTACCTAGGCTATATCGGGTATAACTTTTTTATGGCGTGGGATATCATCACGACTTTTACCTCAAAATTTGCGCAAATGGACCCCCTACAGCTACCTAAAATGTCAAAATTATATTCCATGTGCAAAAAAAGTTTTTCCAGAAAAACGTAGGGGGGGGGTGGTAACCACCCCCCCCTTGGTAGCCCGAGGGTTAACAGATGTACGTGCATGAACTTCTTTTAAAACATGCTAGAGTTAATAAAATTTTGTGTCAGCTGTCAGCTCTTCAGGATAATTATGTCGCTGTGTCTTTGAAAGCTTTCAGGGAATGTGTATAGAAATCACTTGAAGATTTCAGGGAATATGTTTATACCCTGGTTTTTTCAGGGAATGTATACATTCCCTGAGTGAATCAGGGAATATACATATACCCTGAAATTTTCAGGGAATATACATATTCCCTGAAAATACACATTCCCTGTAACATATATATATATATATATATATATATATATATATATATATATGATGCTCAGGCTTTTGTACATGGTCCGTCAACTGGTCAACTCTTCCTTGTTTGCTCCATTGACCATCTTCTCTCTGACCTTCACTACTGCCATGGATGTCGACTAACCGTCTCTGTCGAAACACTGCTAAGACTCAATTGATCTGGTTTGGGACTCAACTTTCCAATGCTGACTGAGAAATTTCCTGCTTACACCTACTCTTCCACCGTCCGCGATTTGGGTGTCACACTTGACTTCTTCCTCACATTCACAAAGCATATCTCCAACATGACTCGCTCCTGCTTCTTTCAAATGAGGCGTCTCAGGGCGATCAGACGCTCGGTCTCACCTTCTGTCTTTACCACCATAGTTCACGCATTTGTCTGCTCACGCTTAGGCTACTGCAACTCGCTCCTCATGGGTCTCCCCAAGCAACGTCTCTCCGCCCCTTCAATCTGTTCTAAATGCTTCTGCTAGGCTCATCGCTCGACTCCCCCGGTTTGCCGATATCTCTACTTACATGCTTGATGTTCTTCACTGGCTTCCTATTGCTGCGCGCATCCGATATAAGATCCTCTTCCTTGTCTTAAAATCTCAACAGCCTACTGCCCCGAAATATCTTTCGAACTATGTGCGAAAACCGTTATCTTCATCTTCTTCTCGCTCATTGCGCTCTGTAAATCAGCTTGATCTTTTTGTTCCCAGGGCTAAAACTGCCTTGGCCCAGCACCGGGCGTTTGCTGTAGTGGGTCCCACGATCTGAAATGACCTTCCCCCTCTACTCAGGACCAAACTAATGACTGGCTTTTCCTCATCGGTCTCGCATTCCCTAAAGACATTTCTGTTTCCCCGGGGCTTGTGTGCTGAGAGCGCCTCTGAATAGTTATTCTGCGACAGGCGCTCTATAAATTTCTAGATACAATGCAATATATAAATACAGTGGGCCTATGTATATAATACACACACATATATATATAGGGGCTATATGTTCAATCGTGTAATAGCAGGCTTAGCGGTTTATGTTTAACAACGCGTAGGCCTAAATTAATTTAATTTAACCCTAACCCTGTGCATACTTACTAAATGGACTCGAAATGCACGTGATCAACATCGGTTCCGTGATTGGATAATGATTAATGACGTAAACTTGTTAAACAAAGGGCACAAATGACGTAATATCCTTTGCTATGGTAACGTTAGTAGACGTCTGCAGAATTGCGTTTATCCGAAGAGGTCTACTGAAACGTTCAATCGGAAATGTCGATTTATATTCCTTTTCGACGTATTTTTGACAGAAATTACAAGCCTGATGTTTATAAATAAGAAGAACGACAAGTTGATCGATGTTACAACGTATTAAAATCGTTTGTTACAGAAATATTCGAAAAACCAGCTGGCAGGACGCGTGAGAAAGTCTAGTGGTTAGCGTGCTCAACTGGTTTGAAGGGCGTTGTAGGTAAGATATTATACAATTTTGTTACGGATGAGTTGAGGACTTTTAGCCAATGAAGTTATGTGGTGGTATTTGGGAGTTTTTGTGATTGCGCGGGCGAAAGCATTCTGGACTGTGTGCATGCGTTTTATTTGAAAAGGGAATTGCAGTAGTCGGGTTTGGAATGGACAATTATTGACGTGGCTAATGTGCAGGCATTAGGCTAACGGTCATGACCCACTATTAAACTATTTCATTTTGGTCACACCAAACATTTATCTGTGCCTTCGATTAAGATTTATTGACTGTGGATAAAAGCAGTGATTTAAAGTAACAATATAAAAAGAAATTCTAATGAATTGTAGCAGTGTCTAAAATGCTCAGAAATGCAGGATCAGGGACGTATCTAGCGTTGGGCTTGGGGGCTTAAGCCCCCCAAACGAAGTTGAAGCCCCCCAAACACGTCAAGCCGTTGTATGCTTACGGTTAAAATTCGTATGAACACTGTATAAATGTTGCCATGTTCAAGGCTTAAGTCCCCCAAACGAAAAATCCTAGTTACGTTGCTGTGCAGGATGAGAATTGTCGGGGGTTGGGGGGTTTAACCCCCCAGTCTTTCTTAGGACCCCACAGTAAAGTCTTCATTGCATACCCAAACTCCACGTAAATCAATGTCTAACCCCCCAGTCTTTTTCCTACAATTCTCATACTGCAGAAATGTCAACTACGCACCCTTCCTAAACTTTCAAACTCCACTTGGACTGGTAAGGAGAATTTCAGGCATTAGAATGAAATCGTGTTTAGTTAACTTGAGCTAATTCTCTCAGGAATTCTTACTATAGCATGTAGGCCTATAAACAGTAGGCCTACACACTGCAAACTCCAAACCAGTCAACTGCTCATTCGACAATGTCAACTGCACACTTTATGTCAGAAAACACTCTACCTTAGGCCTTGAATTGTAGGTTAGCTCATGACAACAGACCGATTTACGATCAACCGTTGTCTATGCATCAATAACAGACACGTCGGAATTGGCCCACGAGGTGCGTCAGGCCCTCTGCGATCGTTTCTGCGTCTGCCCGGGTCTCGTCGTCAACCTTCTCCACTGCATCAAACTCGACCCCAGCCGCGAGATTAATGAGGCGTCTAAGAAGCCATCGACGCCTACGATACCACACCTAAATCGAGACAGAGAGGACCGCCATCCTCCTCATCCTCAACTGTATCCTTAGCACCCTCATCCTCATAAACCTCACCCTCATCTTCACCCTCATTCTCGTCCTGATCCTCATCCTCAGCATCCTCATCCCAAGCATCCTCACCCTAAGCATCCTCAGCCTCACCATCCTCAACCGCATCCTCAGCACCCTCATCCTCATCAACCACATCTTCATTCTCATCCTCGCCCTGGTCCTCATTCTCAGCAATCTCATCCTCATCCGAAGCATCCTCATCCGAAGCATCCTCATCATCATCACCCTCGGCATCGTCATCATCAGCATCCTCAGCCTCAGCATCGTCGTCCTCCTCCTACTTCTCCTCCTTATTATTATTATTTTATTTTTTTTATTTTTTTTAGTCCCGAGGTATCAATGGTCCCTCAGGAATAGAAAGAAATTATTATTATTATTATTATTATTATTATTATTATTATTATTATTATTATTATTATTATTATTATTATTATTATTATTATTATTATTATTATTATTATTATTATTATTATTATTATTATATAACGTATACCCATTACACATCTTTATTATTCGATTTTTTAAAATATTATTATTAATATTACTAGAGTATGCCCGTCATATGACGCGTTGAAAAAGATGAAGAATGGATTAATTAGAAGAGAAAATGATTTATTTATTAGAATGCTTGATTATAAGTCACACTGCGAGTGAAAATTCCTTGACGGTCGGTTTTCTTTGATGTTGTCTGCGGTGATAATGCGCATCAGTTTCACGTCTCTGCCTGTTACCAATCGATGTTTAGGCTAATCAGTCTTCGCCTCGTCCTTGCTTCTTCTCCCCCCTCAACCTCTCGTCAGATCGTGTGCCATATTGAGGGAGTTATACCGGGATGGAGGGAGGGATGGAGGCAGTGAGAGAGGGAGAGGAATGGAGGGAGCGAGTGAGACGAAGCGAGATGAAGAGCCTTAGGGAGGTCGGCCAACGGCCTCTCAGGCATGGTTAGCAGAATCAGTTACATTACATACATTCCACAGCGTTTATCGTAGGACACACAGATCTGGGAAACTATATAAGAGATTATTTTAACGCCCGATGTAAAAATAATCCTTCCGGCTCTTAGCGACTATTCGAAGAGCTTGGGCGTTCTGGAGTATGACCGCAGACCTCTAGTGTCTACATCTAATTTTTATTTTGTCTTGAGACTTGACATGTTTGGTTACGTGGAAATCAAAATTATATGTTCTGCAATGTGTGTTTTATTGGTAAAAAGAAATTTCTATTGGGCTTCCTTTGTAGCGAACTATACTTGTGAAAATCGGCGACGACCCGCGAAATTCTGTCTGGTAGAACTGATGTCTTCACTCGATGGAGCGCAAATCGATCCAGGAGGGACACCGAATATCCAGTTGACAACTCTCGCAGCAGGTAGGCCTAGGCCTATTGAGTTTGTATGAAAATTTGCGACGAATCCAGTAGAGCGGTTGACGATATAGGGCCTATAGCCGAGTAGCTGAGTCAGGGTCAGTATATAAATCAGAGTCAGGATCAGGATTTATTTACATAATCTTTATTCTGCCAATGTGTATTAAAACGCATGTTCATTTCAGCCGGAATTCTGACGCTTAAGTAGTGCTCGAGTTTGTATGGGTGTGATGGGTAATGTGACGGTTAACGTGGTGGACTGTCAGTCGTGAGATCTGGGGTTCAGATCCCCGTCAGGGCAGAAATTTGATGCAAGATTTCTCCTCCACCTGCGTCCATAGCCTACTCAGATATCAATGAGTAGGACTGATAGTGCACTATCGTTGGGAAGATGAGACGGCGAGGCAGAGGACTGGCCACCCTCGCTTATATGCGGAGGATAAGAAAATGAAGTCGCTAACTTCATGCCCATGGTTGCCTCAGGGCTAGCTTAAGGGACTGCTCTTCTTATTCTTTTTTGCGTTCTTTACCATAGGTTTAATTTGGTTTCATTGGGTATACGCCCTATAATTCGTTCCATGTTATTAGGTTTCATTAGGCATTTCTATGTTTCATAGGTTGTCATTGGATTTCAGTGTGTGTCAAAAATAAAACCGTCACTGTTACTTAGGCCTATTTGCAGATTCGCACACTGAAGATTGAAACAAAATAAAATTTATCATATTTCTTATAACGTTGAACATGCACTATCCAATATAGCCGCTCTACAGGGGTTAGGAAGGAAATTCTGACCATTTTACAATTCCTCGATCACTGTTTTGTATTAGTCTACATTGTCAGCCTCTATACAGGGGCGGATCTAGAATTTTACTTTACGGGGGGCGATTTCAAGGACGTCAAAGGTCAAAGGAATTAAAATTAAATTTACTTATTAAGTTTAGAGCAAGATTAAAGCAATTGAGGACGTGTAGAAGTAATACTCAAACTGCAGTACATGCGTAATAATAATCACATGACATTTATGATGTAGTACAGTACAGTATATCAAATTTTTTAATTCTAAATTTTAAAAGAAATTATTTTTTTGGACTCTTAGGGGGGGCGATCGCCCCAATCGCCCCCCTCTGGATCCGCCACTGCCTCTATAGCGGATTCCGTCTTTTGCAGACTTGGTGCCAGAATATGGCATGGTTGGATTGTATGGATGCAAGATTATGCCTCTGAGGTATATAGTCATAACTGAATGTATAGCGCGTAAACCTGCTTATACCCAGCGCTCGTTATTAGGTTGGTGCCCTTGAGCTTGGCTTTCGAGTGGCGCTTTAGAAGTTTGGAGATTACGATTACGATTGCCCGCTACTTCAGTTTAATTGCCCCTATCTTTAGCATTAGCAATCAAATGCATAACATAGTAATGAATGTCAATCAGTTTCTTCAGTTTAATTATTCAATATAGGCCTAGGCTATAATTATGAGAATAACGCAAATTCATTACACAATCACGTGATCAATGTTCCATATATAAATTGCTAACTGACAGAATCGGAGATTATCACTACCAATCCAGCATCGCGATTAACTAGTTATTATTTACCTATGCTAACCTCCCCAACTTGATTCTTGCCGTTGACTCGTACTCGGATTGTCCCAGATGAATGTCTCTTCACAGTTCGCACTGCTCGTA
Organism: Allolobophora icterica; assembly: GCA_963556255.1. Taxonomy (NCBI): domain Eukaryota; kingdom Metazoa; phylum Annelida; class Clitellata; order Crassiclitellata; family Lumbricidae; genus Allolobophora; species Allolobophora icterica. The sequence continues at coordinate 50,121,264 of OY744613.1, read as the reverse complement.
GAACTTGGGCGTTCCACATTCGAACTGGTTGAAAGTTCAGTTCAAAGTTCACTTATTGTTGAAGTGTAATATCCCAGATCGAAGATCGCTGCTTTTGATCGACGATTATTTCGCACATTCTTGTCACTGTCACTTCGTACAACTCGCAAACCGTCCATGCAACTGTCCTTGAAGGTACTAAACCTCAGACACCGTCTTCACTTGTTGAAGTAATATCCCAAATCGAAGATCGCTGCCTTTGATTGAGGATTATTTTGGGCTTTCAGAAAGCCAGATTAAGGTTGCATCACCTGGAAAAAATACCAGCCTGCGTTTTTAGACCTATACATTACAATCCTTGCGATGTTTAATCTACTTAAAACTACTTAAGTAAGGCGCTATATAAATGTATACAACATCACCTTGTCGATAAATTACACAGGTCGGACCACTCCGGCAGTTTTGGCACCGTCCAATCCGGCCGCCTCGGCAGCTGATTCATGGGCGAGTGACGTCAGTATAGAGAATTGGCATAGCCGTATTGAGACATTGTAAGAACTATAGGCTGGACAAGCCATTGCACGACTAGTTCTTACAATGTGTCGGTACGGGATTCTGCGCCTCTCCTGACCCCGGTCTCTATGACAGTGACATGGCGCGCTGTTCGAGAGTTGTCCCCGGCATCTGTATCTGCACCACCAACGACTGGAAGAATACCGCCAACGACTGGCAGAATGTCAAGTCTCTTCCAAGTCTCGTGGAAGCAGGTACGTTTGAATTTTCATTAGGCTTGCGACGAGTCCAACAAATAGGTAAGTTGCTGATGAAATCGTCTTGGAATCATGATGTCTTGGTTACTACATGGGAACCAAAATAATATGTTCTGCAATGTGTGTTCTATTGGTAAAATGAAATGTCTATTGGGCTTCGCTTGTAGCGAACAACTTGCACTATATACTTGCAGTAGGCTAGGCGTGATCGTCGCACAGAGAGAGAGAGAGAGAGAGAGAGAGAGAGAGAGAGAGAGAGAGAGAGAGAGAGAGAGAGAGAGAGAGAGAGAGAGAGAGAGAGAGAGAGAGAGAGAGAGAGAGAGAGAGAGAGAGAGAGAGAGAGAGAGAGAGAGAGAGAGAGAGAGAGTCACTATGTTTTGGGGTAAATAATTGTGGATTGAATAGAAAATGAAATGTAACATATTTTTTTTAATACTGGACACGCGCTTCTTAATTGTGCCGTCCAGTGTGATAATCTCATATATAGTTTTCCCAGATCTGTGTGTACTACGATAAACGCTGTGGAATGTATGGAATGTAACTGATTCTGCTAAACATGTATGAGAGGCCGTTGGCCGACCTCCTTAAGGCCTGCATGCCCGATGCAGGCACACGGGCGCTGCTAACCATGCTTGCGAGGCCGTTGGCCGACCTCCCTAAGGCCTGCATCGGGCTTCGCCTGATGCAGACGCACGGGCGCTGCTAACCAAGACCTGCATCGGACATCACTCCCTCAATACGGCACACGATGTGACGGGAGGTTGGGGCCAGAACCTGGCAGCGTTGGATTGCATGAACCCATTAAGGCTGCTATTATAGGCGTCAACAAAATCATCCAGAAAGGGTAAACTCCACGCGTTTGATTCAGTAAGCATCAAATGAGCGGACTCAGTCGCAATACATTCTGAGTACACGATCGAAGCCTTCGCAAACACACCGCATAAAATCCAATAAGGACACACATTCTGTTAGAACGAAAATTGGCGACGACCGAATGTGTCGCCTGCGAAATTCTGTCTGGTAGAATGATGTCTTCACTCGATAGAAAAGAAATCGAGCCAGGAGAGACCCCGAATATCCAGTTGACCGACTCTCGTGGAAACAAGTAGGCCTAATTTTGACTTTGTATGAAAGTTTGTGACGAATTCAGTAGAGCGGTTGCTGATTAAATCCTAAGGCATTGTGACGATACAGGGCCTACTGAACGTCAACTTCACTGTGGACAATTATAGTCAGTCTTGTCAAGACCTTAAACCTCAAGACCAAGACTCTGAACCTCAAGACAAAGACTTTGAACCTCAAGACCAAGACAAAGACTTTGAATGTCAAGACCAAGACCAAGACTGTGAACCTCAAGACCAAGACTTTGAACCTCAAGACCAAGACCCAGACCTTGAACCTTAAGACCAAGACTTTTGGTCTCAAGACCAAGACTTTTAAAAACGAATTCGAGTGTGCTTGAGACCAAGACTTTGGTCTCGAGGACAACAAGACTGCAGAAAAGAAGAGACCAGGTATTTTATAATTCAGATTCTTCTCTGCGGTTTCTCTATGAACAAAAACTGTAAAGAATTGAGCTGAAGACCAGTAGAATTAAACTTACCTTTTTCAACTCTTCTATTTTTATGGTAATTGAGGGTTGAAGGGGGTTGTTTTCAGCTAATAAAAATTAAAAACCCAGAAGGTCAACTTCACTATGGACAACATTAAAGTAAAGCCACCTTTAACAAAGTAAAGCTCAGACACCAGGTATTTCAAAATCCAGATTCTTTTTCACATCTTTATAAGGAAATTTTTAAATCACAGAGCTCATGAACACTGGCTTGTCTATTTAAATTTAACTTTTTCATCTCTTTCTATCTTTGAAGTAATTGAGGGTTGAAGGGGGCTGTTCTCAGCAAATAAAAATACAAAATCCTGAAAGTCAACTTCACTGTAGAGTGTAGACAATAGTAAAAAAAAAGCCAACTTCAACAAAGGAAAGCTCAGAAGACACCAGGTATTTGAAATTCAGATTATTCGGTTTTGCTTCTCTGAGACACTTTAGGGCTTGAACAATTGTTAGTATATAAAAATACAGAACATTAGTACATAGCATGGTTGTTTAGCATGGTCTCATTGATATAGGCTACATCCTCTGCGAACGTCATCGTTTCCCTCCTAACGACCAGAAACAAGTCAAGATAAAATTGAAAAGTAGTGACGTGGCCAAGAGAAGAAAATGACATCTATGCTTCAAGAGAAATGAATGCTATAAAAGACAGCTGGAAGTTTGAAACATTTGATATCTATATGCTTCAAGAGAAATGAATGTTACAAAAGACAGCTGGAAGTTTGGAACATTCCACATCTATGCTTCAAGAGAAATGAATGCTATAAAAGACAGTTGGAAGTTTGAAACATTTGATATCTATATGCTTCAAGAGAAATGAATGTTACAAAAGACAGCTGGAAGTTTGGAACATTCCACATCTATGCTTCAAGAGAAATGAATGCTATAAAAGACAGTTGGAAGTTTGAAACATTTGATATCTATATGCTTCAAGAGAAATGAATGTTACAAAAGACAGCCGGAAGTTTGGAACATCTTCTCAAAGGGAAAGCCAGTACAGAATGCTTCGAGAAATGAATACTGAAAAGACAGTTGGAAGTTTGGAACATTAACTTCTCAATCTGGTATAGAATGACAATCAACTGTCGGCCTTCAAAGAATGAGCTGTTTAATTATATCTGTAGGACTTCTAACACGAACTGACTATACATGCTAATTTACTAACAGCCTGTGTCAGATCCATTATATTATAAATGAATTTAATATAACATTCTAAACATACCCCTGCAAAGCCCAGAGAAATATCCATACAAACAGACATACATACATACACAAATGCATACATACATACATACACACGTATATACATACATACATAGATACATGTATGTACATACATACGTACATAAATACATACAAACATAGATACATGTATGTACATACAAATATACATGCCACGTAAATACATATTATATGCCTACATACAACATACATACATACATATCTTCATACATACATACATACATGTACGTATGTATGTATGTATGTATTTGTTTATGTATGTATGTACTTACATGCATGTATGTACATACATGTATGTATGTACGTATGTATATATGTACATGCATGTATGTATGTACATAAAGGTATGTATGTATGTATGTATGTATATGAACATACGGGTATGTATGTATGTGTGCATGTATGTACATGTATGTATGTACATACATGTATGTACGTATGTATGTATGTACATACATGAATGTATGTGCATGTGTATGTATGTACGTACGTGTATATGTATGTACGTGTGTATGCTTGTATGTATGTATGTATGTATGTATATGTAATTATGTACGTATGTACGTGTGTATGTATGTATGTATATATGTATCTATGTATGTATGTAGATGTATGTATGTATGTATGTATGTATATACATGTATGTATGTGTATGTATGGATGTATATATGTACATGAATATATGTACGTACATACATATATAATACAGACATACATAAACACGTACATACATACACAGGTAGGTACATACATACATACACACGTGCATACATACACACGTACATACACGTACATTATGTACGTGTATGTGTGTATGCATGTATGTATGCATGAATGTACGTGTGTATAACTGTATGTGTATGTATGTATGTATGTATGTATGCATGTATGCATATATTCATGCATGTATGTATGCTTGTGCGTTGTATGTATATAAATTCCCGGAATAGCGGACCCCCGGAATAGCGGACCGGAACCAAAGAAGCAAACAGCAACACAAAGAAAATCAACTGGATTGGCTGCCAGAAATGAGGGGACCCAGAAATGATAAAATATCCCATTAAACAGGAACACCTACATTAATAATACTTTGGGTAGAAATTGATACTTAGATGGAAATAACGCTATAGCACACAAGTCAGTAAATAAATCACAACCATCTGTATCTGTCGACAAAGACGATATCCAGAGAACAAGCACCAAACTCAATCCAAACATTGTAGAAGTAATGGTAAAGTGTTACTTTATAAAAACGATGTATTACAAGGAACTGCGTATAACGACATCTAGTGGTCTAATGTTCGTCGTATTGATTTTCCAGCCATCGTCTACGGGGAATAAAACATGCAACTCAAACCATAATATTAGCAGCTCTCTCGTTGACCTAGTTGTCGTTAATTAATTGGCCATCATGTACAATCTGGGTGCCTAACCCTAGCCCTGCATGTTAAAATCCAGCTTCCACTCGCAGGTCTAGCCTTTTAGTCGCACAATTACATAGGCTACACTGACCCTAAGCCCTAACCGACCCTCACGACGCTTACCCTGACACTAACCGACCCTCATGATGCAAAGACACCCACCAAGATAGTACATTAGGCACACCGATTGTACATGATCGCCAATTAATTTTGTGTTTGTCCCACTATATTACATGCAAAGATTTATAGAATCTCACCAGGTTTGGCATTACATTCGAATTTTTCCATAATCTCGTTTCTACAGTCATCAGAACAAAATGGCGTACGATTTAAATATTCGCTAGAACGAAATGTGAGCTGGCGATTTTGAAAGTTACACCCTGTCATCTAATGAATAAATTTAATATATTACATCAACGAAGATTTGTGTTTATGTTAATTATAAACAGTCCAATCAGTCCTACTTCCAAAATTGATGTTTGTGACATACAAAATAATACTGCAAAGAAAGAAAGTGAACAGACTATTGGAGATCTGGCTCATTGTAGGTCTACCTCATTAACGCAGTATGCAGGTACGCGCAATATCAAACCATGCTCTAACAATCTCCACAGTTAAGTGCCGAGATCCAGTGAACAGCATTAGGATGATAATAATTCTGGAATAAACTGCCGTCGATATTACTTCATTTATCTGATCTACCATACAGACTCGCCTGCAGGCCTGCTGCACAACTTGCTGCATATAATTATATGCACATGGCTCTAGCTATTCGTAGGCAGGGCTGTAGTGGTAAAATTTGAGGTGAGTAGGCCTATACGCTACCGGTGACCAGCGGCGTCAAAAAAAATTTGAAGACCTTTTTTTAGGAAAAATTTCAGACTTTTCACCAATTCTCTGAAAATTTTCAGACTTTTTACGATTTCGTCTCTGAAAAAGTTGATGACCTTTTTTTTTTTTTTTTTTTAGTCATTCGCCCTAAAAACCTTGAAAAACCTCTATTTTTCTCAAAATTTCATCCTCAGAGGTAAGTATACGCTGTATACCCGCGTATACCCTCGTCTCGAGCGCTGAGTATACGCTGTCAAATTTCTCTAGAGGTAAGTATACGCTGTATACCCGCGTATACCCTCGACTACAGCCCTGTTCGTAGGCCTACTGTATGTTCAGTTCGGGCACCAAAACCGCCATTTACCCATCGTCGTCTGCATCAGGCTCTTTTATAGTGGTAAAAAAGACAACAAATACAGACTTCCTTGCACTAACTTACAGCCTGAGTCTTCGGTCTTTTCCTCAGTTGTTGATCGTTTCTCAACAGTTTGGTTTGATATCTTCAGAAAATTCTACCCTGATCTCTCCAATACTTGCGTATACCAATCTTTCTCTACCTCGACGGCATGCCCGCTTTTGGAGCAATTAACACAGCGCTTGTAAGCTGGACCTCAGCGCTTAACTATTTGAGCAAATACAATTCGTCGCCTGAGAATTATCTTAGCGTAGGCCTATCTCCATTTTCCAAAATTACGAGATAAACGAGGTAGAAGTTTGGGCCGCATTTTGCGGAAAAATGAGAAATTCAATGCAATAAGTAGGGCATTGTCAAATTACAGTTCACACACAGACGTCATATTAAAACATCAACATTGCATAAAGATATTGCATTTAAAAAATTAACAATTATAGTTGTTTTTCCGAAATTTGTGAAAATTTTGTATAAAATGGAATTACAAATATTACAAACCATCTTTCTGAAAACAAAGACATGAAATGATTAAATTAAGCAACGACCAATTATTACAGAGTGTTTTCGTTAAAATATTCATTTATATAGCACGAATTTTTAAAAGAAAAACTTTTAATTGTCTGGATATGCGACACTATAGTCCAGCTAAGCGCACAGGTTTATACTGTTGTATCTCCTGGGCCGTCCAATCAGCGACGAGCTTTCTGTGGACATACAACAACAGAGACTGCTACACTATGAATGCTGTATGGAGATACGATAAAATGTTTCTGAAAACAGGAGATACGACAGTATATTTTGTTGAATATCTTTAAAACGACCTATCGTATCTCCTAGCCATTGAAACTGAAGAAAGATAAAAAAAAATTCTGCTACAAATCAACCCTTAACTACTTTTCGAAAAAAAGTGGAGATACGACAAGATAATTCTCAGGCGACGAATTGTGGGGAAAAAGTTTTCATGTTTGCAAAGTACATTTTGTTTATCTTGGTTAATTCTTCATTCCAATGATCGTGTACATTATCAAAGCAGACTTATGTCGAGAATGATATTCTAACACTGCATATTAGCACTCATGGCTTGAAGTTGGACGTAGAAGCTGACCACATTGTGAATAATCATTCTACTATTTATCATATTAATAAAAATAATAGCGAAACGACCTAAAGTCTTATCTCCTCTACATGTAGGAGTCCATATTTCACTGTCGACTGTGTACGGTCAGCTTACAGAATGTGTTGCTTTTGTTGAGTTATGTCCAAAGGGATATGAACTTTGCGACATAAAGCCAGTTTCCGGAGGGTTTATATTTCTACAGGCGTTAATAGTTTTATATTTTCTTATCTTAAAACGTGAATTAATGTTTCCAAAAGACATTTGGTTAAAAGTACTAACAGCAACATAATCAAAATGATTGGTTAAAATTGCAGATCATTAAAAGCTAAGAACAGAATAAAGAGTATCATAAAATTGAAAAAAATACAACAAACCACAAATATTCAGTATACATGACACTTTTAGTCTAAGTAGAATAGCTTAATTTATTTTATTATTTAGCACATAACGATTGCAATGACATTAGGAGTATCAATTGTCTAAAAGAGTCTCACAAAACGATGTTAAATATCAAGTCCAACAGAAGTTTTTGTGCAGCTAATTTTAACATAAATTTAACAATAAAGTTGACAAGTAGTGGAACCCAGCACTTTACTGTGTCTTTAGCAACTATAACAATACATTTAGTTTTTATGACCTAAAAGCAATTCTATGGTCTACAATTCTGTCAGAAAGTCACACCTTAGATTCGTGGTGTGATATACAACGAGGAACCTCTGGATTCTCTACATCAGAACTGTCCAAGCATTCTGAAATTCATGTATACATGTATCGCAGCATTGCTGTATCATTTTTTCCTTATCTCAAACTACAATTGTTTTCAACTGTAGGCCTAAGTATGTGGAATCAGAATTCAACACAGGTCAGCAGCTAAGCCGTCAGGTGGAGAAAATCGATGGCTACAACAATGGTCTAGAAATTCTGACTCTATTTCCAGCAATTCGTCACATATACCACATCCAAAAGATTTCGACAAAGAACCTTGTGCATCCACAGGGGATTTGAATTTACTAATATGCAGACATTTTCCATCTCTACTTTTCGATAAAGAACCTGCAGTTCCACTAGAATCCGGACATACGTCCTTTGTGAAACGTTCATTTGGTTTATCACTAATGCATGTACTACTAAATGTTATAAAATGATCAGATGGGTTAGCAATTACTTCACTTCGCATTTCACAATCCTCTGGCTGTGTTCGTGAATGGAGCTTAAACTGCTTCGCTGAAGAACTTCTCTTGGTATAAGGTTTATTGCACGTGTGTTGCTTCTCAGTTGCATGAGTTCTTCTGTGCATCTGTAGACTTCCAATTTGTATGAATCCTTTATTACAAACCTCACAGTTGTATGGTTTTTCACCAGTATGGGTTCTCATGTGTGTTTTCAGGTGACCACCTTCATGAAACAATTTCTGACATAACTGGCACCTGTATGGTTTTTCACCAGTATGGGTTCTTATGTGCGTTTTCAGATTACTACCTTGGTTAAATGATTTCGGACATAACAGGCACCTGTATGGTTTTTCACCAGTATGGGATATCATGTGCGTTTTCAGATTACTACCTTGGTAAAATGATTTCGGACATAACAGGCACATGTATGGTTTTTCACCAGTATGGGTTCTCATGTGTGTTTTCATGTGACTATCTTGAGCAAATGCTTTCTGACATAACTGGCACCTGTATGGTTTTTCCCCAGAATGGGTTCTCATGTGCTTTTTCAGATTACTACCTTGGTTAAATGATTTCGGACATAACAGGCATCTGTATGGTTTTTCGCCAGTGTGGGTTCTCATGTGCATTTTCAGGTGACCACCTTCATTAAATGATTTCTGGCATAACTGGCACCTGTATGGTTTTTCACCACTATGGGTTCTCATGTGCGTTTTCAGATTACTACCTTGGTAAAATGATTTCGGACATAACAGGCACCTGTATGGTTTTTCGCCAGTGTGGGTTCTCATGTGCATTTTCAGGTGACCACCTTCATTAAATGATTTATGACATAACTGGCACCTGTATGGTTTTTCCCAAGAATGGGTTCTAATGTGCGTTTTCAGATTACTACCTTGCTTAAATGATTTCGGACATAACAGGCACCTGTATGGTTTTTCGCCAGTGTGGGTTCTCATGTGCATTTTCAGGTGACCACCTTCATTAAATGCTTTCTGACATAACTGGCACCTGTATGGTTTTTCGCCAGTATGGGTTCTCATGTGCGTTTTCAGATTACTACCTTGGTTAAATGATTTCGGACATAACAGGCACCTGTATGGTTTTTCGCCAGTATGGGTTCTCATGTGCATTTTCAGGTGACCACCTTCATTAAATGATTTCGGACATAACTGGCACCTGTATGGTTTTTCACCAGTATGGGTTCTCATGTGTGTTTTCATGTGACTATCTCGAGCAAATGCTTTCTGACATAACTGGCACCTGTATGGTTTTTCCCCAGAATGGGTTCTCATGTGCCTTTTCAGAGAACAACCGTGATAAAATGATTTCTGACACAGTTCACAACTGTATTGTTTTTCTGCGGTATGAATTATCATATGCGCTGTCATGTACCTAACTTCAGCAAATGTTTTCTGGCATAAGTGCGTATGATTTTTTACCAGTTACTTCAACTTCCATTTTAAGATTCTGTGGCTGTGTTCCAGCGTGGAGTTTCAACTGCTTTGTTGAAGAACTGCTCTTGGCATAAAGTTTAGTGTGTATATGTTGCTTCTCAGTTGCTTCTGTGTTTCCTTTGGGGTTCCAGTTTGTGTGAATCCTATATTAGAAATCTCACGTATGCATGGTTTTTTCCTGTACGAGTTTTCTAACGACTCTTTAGAGAACTGAAAACTGTAAATAATTTCTGAGATAACTGGTACCTGTATAGTTTGCACAAGTATGGGTTCTTAGGCGCGCTTTCAGATGACTACATAAAAAATGATTTCTGACATAAATGACATTTGTATGGTTTCTCCCCAGTATGGGTTCTTACATGTAACTTCACATGACCACTTTCCGCATTATGTTTTCTGACAATACTTGCACTTGTCTAACTGAAGATGAAATAGTTGACTATAGGAAAAGTTGTCGTAGAATAAATCCACTGTAATATTCTTGGTGAATATTAGTGAGACGTAGATCTTGTCTTTCAACTGAATTTTGAATCTGTCACAGAATTTTGCTCGTTTTCTTCATGTACTTTCTAAAACGAATAGTAACACCTCTATTAAACATGTTTCAAATATATAGGACATAATTTCATTGCTGCTCATTGCAGTAGAATGATTATTCTCCATTCGTAGTTGAGTGACTATTTAGTAATAATGGCAAAACACATAAATTCTTTAACTAATTTTCTGCTAAATATTTGTTTCGCTTAAACTCCCAATATTTCAGCTCTGTCTCAAAACAGTTTGGTCTGACGCCTGGGTCTAGCATTGAATGAAAAGTCAAATAAAGCAATGTCAATGTTAAATACCACCATGTCATATCTTCATGTTAGTTTTCAAAAGTAGCACAGCTAATCCTTGGTATATTCGTTAACAATGTATCATATTATATTATAGAAGATATGATTTAAACTTGACAACTGAAATATGCACGAAACACTTCAGAGATAAAAAGGTCTTAAAAGTTCAGTTTATGGTACCATTTAATAAATAATAATGATCTTTTTCTTTAATAATTCAAACCAACAAACGCAGTAAGATTGCATTGAGACATGACAGTACAATTATCAATATCTTAACTAAGCACAAGTTATGGCAGCCTTGCAGGGCGCCCGCCCGAGGGAGATTGTGGGAATCGAACCGTGTACTGCTGCTCTCCTGGCCATGAGTGTTCACCCCTCCCAATACAATAGCTTATTTGTAGCTCCATCGTCCATGCTTCTGGCTCTTTGCAACTGGGTACTTGCATATTCCGGCAAGTATTTGGTCATCCACCACACACTTAATTTGCACAGGAGAACCACGTATACATGTAGGTGGAGTGTGGGGAAGGCAGTTACATCAGTGGCTTTAAGAGTTGCTTCATGTCCAATTTCCCCACTCTAAAAGAACCAGAGGAACTAAAGAGCTACAAGAACGGACGATGGACAACATCGATGCTTGGAGATAGTGTCTCGTAAAAAAACATCAGGAGGAATCAAACGTGACATCACCACCATGTCTACACCAAGCATGATGAAAATGACAAAACGAATGAGATAGCTGACTAGGCCTACTAGCCTGCGGATAGGAAATCAGAATATTCGAACAAGACAAAGAGCTGAGAAGTTAGCAAAAGTGATTCATGAGTGAAACGAGAAGAGCAAGAAAGCAGATCCTAGGGTTGAGAGAGGTCACATGGAAGGATGATGGAAACATCACCAGTGATGTGGTAAAGGGTTATATACTCGAGAGGGAATGAGCACCAGAAAGGAGTCGTGCTGATGCTGGAAAGGCCTGATGCAGACTGTGTAACCAGCATCAGAAGACACGGAGACAGAATTATGGTTGACAGAAGAACCAGAGATAAAGACTTCCGCAAAAATTCTTGTAATTCAAAAACACGCATTTTGCTATTTGGAATTATGTTATCATACAACCCTCACATCATTAAATGAAAAAAGTACACCATTTATAGCAAACATTTATTATTTAACTCTTTCATTTCCTGTCAACAAACTTTCTGTAGAGAATAAATTGAGATTATATTACGATCGTTCTTGATGAACGATCGTAATATAATCTCAATTATAATCTCAATCAGTGAATAAATCACAATCATCTGTATATATCGACCTAAACGATATCCATAGAACAAGCACCAAAATCAACCTATCCACATTTAGAAGTAGTGGTAAAGTGTTACGTTACTTAATTGTCAGACTTTACATTATTTATTTCAGCATGTTACCAACGAGCTATAAAAACGATGCATTACAAGGAACTGCGTATAACGACATCTAGTGGTCTAATGTTCGTCGTATTGATTTTCCAGCCATCGTCTACGGGGAATAAAACATGAAACTCAAACCATAATATTAGCAGCTCTCTCGTTGACCTAGTTGTCGTTAATTAAAGGTAATGTTTGTCTTTAGCGTCCGAAATTATTTACATTGCATGAGCGATGAAAACGTTTCACAGTTAAACTCAAACAAGAAGTTGGAAGATTGATGAAAATATCAATGAAACTAGAAGCCGGATGATCGATTAAAATATTACATAATAAAAGTCAAACTAGAAGTTGGAATTGCGATGAAAATATATCGTTTTTGTGCCGATATTATTCCCGTGTGTGACCGATGAAAACATTTTATAGTAAAACTCGAACTAGAAGTTGGAAGATTGATGAAAATATTCAGGAAACTAGAAGCTGGATAATCGATTAAAATATAACTGAAACTTGAAGTTGGATTTACGATGATTATTTATTGTAGGCCATATATATTGTATTAGAACGTTTCAATTAAAATAATTTCGGACGCTAAAGACAAACATTACCTAATTAAATGTGTTTGTCCACTATATTATATGCAAAGATTTATAGAATCTTACAAGGTTTGGCATTACAGTCGAATTTTCCCATAATGTCGTTTCTACTGTCCACAGTCATCAAAACAAAATGGCGTGCGACTTCAATCTTTTGCAAGAACGAAATGTGAGCTGGCGACTTCGAAAGTTACACCCTGTCATCTAGGGAATAAATTTAACATATTACATCAACGAAGAATGTTTATGTTAATTATAAACCGTCTAGTCAGTCCTACTTCCAAAATTGATGTTTGTGACATACAAATAATACGGCAAAGAAAGAAAGTGAACAGACTGTTGGAGATCTGGCTTACTGTACATCATTAACGCAGTATGCAAGTATAGGCCTACGCCCAATATCAAACCGTGCTCTAATAATCTTTTTAACAGAATTTATGCGCTACTTAAATTCAAGTGCCGAGATCCAGTGAAAAGCATTAGGATGATTATGATTCTGCAATAAATTGCCGTCGTTATTACTGCAATAATCTGATCTACCATACAGGCTCGCCTGCAGGCCTGCACAACTTACTGCATATTATGCCAGGCATGGCGAACCTTTTTCAGCTCGAGTGCCAGAAAATAGTTCTTAAAGGTATTGGAAAGTTTCGCGTGCCAGACATTTTATTGAACCACTGAACACGGAATGAAGAACCCCAAAAAAGTAAAAGTTAATATTGAAGAGTCATTCCCATGGGCGTCCGCATACATTTTTTTAGGTTGCAACAAAATTTTAGGGGGCAAAATTTTTATGGGGGCACAATGACGCTTTTGTATAGAGAAAAAAATTGCATAGAGAAAATTTTCAAAATAAATAATGATCAAGGACTTTACCTAAATAATTAAGTGTTTTTTCGCATTGAAAATCGTGTTGGGACTGTTAAATAATCATAATAATCCAAAAACTTTTTGCAAAAATATTTGCAATGTCCAGGGGCCCCGGTGGACGCCCATGGTCACTACATTATTTTGGACGAGGCCAGTTAATAATGCGATTTATTCAGTGTTGGGTAAACTCACACAAGAAATGAGTTAAATCAAAACTCAACTCACGCACCTCAAAATGAGTTTAAACTCAAACTCAACTCATCCTAAGTGAAATGAGTTAACTCAAACTTACTTGTTAAATGAGTTAACTCATAAACTCACACGTTTCATACTAGCACGTTCTAATCGAGCAACAATTTTTCCATCACGCCTACTTGTAACAGAAAAATATTTTCCATCAAGAATACACAGTACTTCAGCCATGATGTTCTTAACTGTTCACAGTATACAAAATATGCAGTGCTTAAATACTGTCCTCTAGCAGTGTTTACGACCCTCCCTGCCGTCACCACGCACCAGTATGGAAAGCCGATGATATAAAAAAAGACTTGTTTCAACATTATATGTGCCGAGTGCCGAAGAGTGAGTTGAGTTTAAAATAATTGACAGTTACAACTCAAACTCACAGAAAATATGAGTTAACTCAAACTCATAACTCACACTCTTTAAGGTGAGTTAATTCAAACTCATAAATCACAGCAAGTGAGTTAGCTCGTGAGTCTAAACTCATATGAGTTAACTCATACCCAACACTGGATTTATTTATAATCAGTGGTGTAGTCCTAAAAAATGAAGTGGGGGAACGCCTGGAAATTGAAAAAAATAATAAATGTAATTATGTAAATTTATACATAGGAATTTGTTATTTAGTATAAAGCCAACACATATATAAATATATCTGCGAAACTGCGAAAGGCTCCATTAAGTAAGCAGTTGAAACTGTGAGTCTTGAAGTCTTCTTTGTTCATTTATTTCAGCAGAAATGTTGCAAAATAGTGAGGGATCGCGTTCCCTCCCTGGAAAAAAGTGCGGGAACGGCGTTCCCCCGAGTTCCCGCCCCACTACACCACTGTTTATAATTATACTTTTAAATGGAACATTACATTGTCAGTGTGATTGCTGTGTAGAATAGATGCCAACTGTTTTACTTCTGGTTTGTATTTTGTTGTTTTCAATGCCACGCACGCAGCATATTGTAGGCCCCTATATTCCCCCTATAATCGATTAATCTGTTTCAAATGTCAGACTTAATGAAATAAGGTTGAGATCAAAGATTTGCAAGAGTAACTTGACTGAAAAATCGATTAAATTCCAAATGCGACCGTTTTAAGTGTATTAAATGTGTCTGGAAACGATATTCATGCTCGAAGAACTTAATTTTCTGCTGCCGAAATATCCAATAGGCCTACTGTTCCTTTGAGCCCTTCGAGGTTACAATAGCAGGCTGACATGATGCGTCAGACGCAAGAGTAGGCCTAAAAATGAACGGTCTACCGCTAGATTCATCTTTTCAGTGCAATTTAAAACTTAAAGTCTAACAATTAGGCCTACTATAATTTTATGGACAATGAAGCAGGAAAGAAATTGCTAAATGCAAGAAATAAAGAAATATTAAAAAAGTATGAAAAAAAGAAAGTTCAGAGCTTAGTGGCGTGCCAAGCAAAATCTGTTGGCGTGCCAGGTTGGGCACGCGTGCCATAGGTTCGCCACCTCTGGCATATGCACATGGCTCTAGCTATTCGTACTGTATGTTTCGTTCCTGCACCAAAACCGCCACTTACCCATAGTCGTCTGCATAAGGCACCTTTATAGTGGCAAGAAAGACAGCAAATACAGACTTCCTTGTGCTAATTTACAGCCTGAGTCTTCGGTCTTGTCCTCAGTTGTTGTTCGTTTCTCAACAGTTAGGTCTGATATCTTCAGAAAAGTTTACCCTGATCTCTCCAACACTTGCCTATCAATCTTTCTCTTCCTCGACGGCATACCCGCTTTTGCACCAATAAACCCTGGTGAGACGACACCGCGCTTGTGAGTAAGCTGGATCTCGGCGCTTAACCCTCGGGCTACCAAGGGGGGGGTGGTTACCACCCCCTACGTTTTTCTGCAAATTTTTTTTTAGCACATGCAATATAATTTTGACATTTTAGGTAGCTGTAGGGGGTCCATTTGCACACATTTTGAGGTAAAAGTCGTGATGATATCCCACGCCATAAAAAAGTTATACCCGATATAGCCTAGGTACCACCTATGGAATCAGGAATTTCTCTCGTCAGCAGCGCTGTTAGCTGTTGTCGACTATAAAGGTATCCATTATTCTTCCTGGAAGAGAAACAACTATGCCATTCTTTAGAGGAATGTAGGGCTATATTTGCTTGCTTGGTTATTTGTCTTTTGAAAACCGGAAGTGATCATAATAAATAATAATACGCTTTATCAGTGTGAAAATCACTGATGCAACATCACAACGTAAACCGATATGGTTGAGTATGGGGAAGGGCTATAAACAGTTGAAGCAGAATACTAACAGAGTAAAGCAGTGCTGAGAAGTGTTCAAGAAGCCGGTTTTCAGGAAGCATTCGCACAAAACAATGAAACTAACTTGCAATAACTGCAAGGACCACTGACGTTTTTGACTGCCGGGAAAAATTACATAATTTCTTGTTTCATGTTGATATAGCTGCACGCCTTTAGGTTTTGCCTGTAACTAAAACAGACTTTGGAATAGTTTGTATTGTTGAAAATTAAGCCTCATTATATTTATTATATTTAGAATATTCTTGGATACATAGTTCATTTTCAAAACCCACATCATTTATATCTTTTTATCCAAATAGTACAAATTGTGTGGGATAATATCAGATATCGTTAAATGGACCGGTGCATTTGGTAAAAACTATATAATTTCGAGATGCATTCATATATTTTACAACTAAATATACCATTCTTTTCAGAAATGAATGCTGAATCAAATGCTGTATTACATGATATGATATCTTAAACCAAACACGAAATTCCGGGGGGGGTGGTAACCACCCCCCCCCTTGGTAGCCGATGTCGCAAAAAAACCTTGGTAGCCTGAGGGTTAATACCAAAGTCGGCTACTCTCGCTTGCAGCTTTTAGTTATTGCGCTACACTAGTAATTGAGCCAAATATTACACAAATGGTTTAATATCGACTATTTCTTGTTATTCGCGATATTTTAAAATACATTGGTCACTCAGAAGTCTGTAGATGAAACACGTAGACTAAGTGAAGCGAGGCAAATAAAAATAGAAGACTTTGTGCAACTGATGGGGCTTCCAATGTGGTAGGGTCCTCGATTGGCGCCCATCTAGCCCTTGCTTAAATCCGCACTGTTCATGCCATTGCTAACCTTCTGAGTTTTGTTAGATGTTGTGGTTATGATGAGTTTATGTCAATGCTCGAACTTCTAACGATAATTATTTTGTGGTGTGTGTCGCGTTAATGTTGAATCATCGTTTCGTCGAATCAATAATCATTAGCTTTCATATGGCTTCATTTCAAGTGGCGATTCTTACATGATTATTGTTGTGGTAATTGATCACCGCCTTTATAAATCGATTAAACGACCATGGAAAACGCTTTAATTGGCCAACTAAGAATACGGCGCAGATAAATCAATCGCCAGAGGGCAAACAGTTCGTGATTGCAGTCCAACTCCGATTTCAAATGTTTTCTTTCCAATTTACGCCATTTTGAAGGAAAGTCAAACGAGAATCAGAAACTTATAAGTGTTTCTGACATAATGGTATGCTTATCATTTCCTTTATGTATCGTATATTTCTCAAGTTGTGTAAATTACATATAAATTTCATATCATCATGTGCAAATTCTCTTCATCTTCGAGGCTCAATGGATCGTAACCGTCTACCTGCTCAAATGGAATCTCACATTATTCCAGGATTTTTTCATCATCATCGTCGTCGTCGTCATCATCATCATCATCATCATCATCATCATCATCATCATCATCATCATCATCATCATCATCATCATCATCATCATCATCATCATCATCATCATCATCATCATCATCATCATCATCATCATCATCATCATCATCATCATCATCATCATCATCATCATCATCATCATCATCATCATCATCATCATCATCATCATCATCATCATCATCATCATCATCATCATCATCATCATCATCATCATCATCATCATCATCATCATCATCATCATCATCATCATCATCATCATCATCATCATCATCATCATATGCTTTTATTGTTCACCGTAAACAAAATTGACACGAAGAGAACAAGTATATGTTACAAGCAGTGACACTGGGAGTACCCAAAGGAAGGAACCGTTCCGCTAATAAGGCCCCCTAGTTGCAATAAATCATTACAGCCAGTGGAGACGTTCGTTAAGTGACGTGTCTATTGTTATTTATAGCATCAACAAGACAAAACCCACCCCATCAAATTTTTCTGGGTCTATGCAACTGGGTACTTGCATATCCCGGGAAGTATTTGGTCGTCCACCATACACTTTAGTTGCACACGATGAGGAAGACATGTGGGTGGTATGTGGGGGAAGGTAGTTGAACATCAGTGGCTTTAAGAGTTGCTTGATGTCCACTTTCCAACTCTAAAAGAGCCAGAGGAACTGTCGATGCAAAACGTCAACGCTCGGATATGGTGTCTCGTAAAAAACATCGGGAGGAAGGAATGTGAAATCACCACCCTGTACATCCCAAGCATGATGAAAATGACAAAAGGATTGAGGTAACCGACTACCCTGCGGATAGGAAACTGGAATATTCGAACAAGGCAGAGCTGAGAAATGTGATAAGTGAAATGAGAAGAGCATGAAAGCAGATCCTAGGGTTGAGAGAGGTCAGAAGGAAGGATGATGGAAGCATCACCAGTGATGGGGTAAACTCGGGAGGGAGTGAGCACCACAGAGCAGTCGTGCTGCTGCTGGTGGAAAGGACTGATGCAGACAGCATCAAAAGACATGGAGACGGAATATGGTTGACAAATTAAGGGCAGAACCAGAGTTATGGACCTCCGCAGTTGTAGCATGAGGTGCAGGTCTGGTGAGCCTGTAGGCCTATGTAGATAACTGCCGTGATCTTCAAAAAAAAACTGTGCTTCTTATTAGTTCGCAAAAATAACCTAACTTGCTCTGGGTGGTTGTTTTCTTAGATGCCATTATAGTTAAGATTAGTTACTTCTAATTTATCTCCTTTTTCTCTCCCTCTTTTCTCCTTTGTTTCACATGCTTTAGCTTTATTTCCATCTTAGTATCGGTTGCTGTCTTTCTACCCATGAAGTATTATTTATGTAGGTGTTCCTGTTTAGTGTGATATTTTATCATTTCTGGGTCTTGTCATGTAACCAGGACATATTGTTTCAGTTGACTTTCCTTGCGTTGCTTTTTGCTTCTTTATCTCAAGCTCTTTTAACGGTTGCAAAAATAAATGATTTGCTTTGGCTTGCTGTAGTAATAATTCGAAATAATTTTCTTTCTTTATAAACTAATAAGTAATTATTATACTTAGCTATATAAAATGCAAAGAAAGTAAAACTAAAATTCTTGTAATTCAAAAACAAGTATTTTGCTATTTGAAATTATGCTATCATAAAACCCTTACATCATTAAATAAAAAAGCACAACATCATTTATAGCAAACGTTTATTATTTAACTCGTTCATTTCCTGTCAACAAACTCTCTGTAGATAATAAATTGAGATTATATTACGATCGTTCATCAAGTCAGTAAATAAATCACAATCATCTGTATCTCTCGAACTAGACGATATCCATAGAACAAGTACCAGAAGTCAACCCATGCACATGCAGAAGTAATGGTAAAGTGTTACGCAACTTAATTGCCCGCGTTTACATTATTTATTTTAACATGTTGGTAATCCTGGGTATTAGCGTCCGAAACTATTTTCATTGAAACGTTCTAATACAATATACAATAATAGAATAAATAATCATCGTTCATCCAACTTCTAGTTTCGGTTATATTTTAATCCATTATCCAGCTTCTATTTTCATGAATATTTTCATCAATCTTCCAACTTCTAGTTCGATTTTTACTATCAAATGTTTTCATCGGTCATACACGGGAATAAAATCGGCACTAAAACGATATATTTTCATCGGAATTCCAACTTCTAGTTTGACTTTTATAATGTAATATTTTAATCGATCATCCGGCTTCTAGTTTTATTGATATTTTCATCAATCTTCCAACTTCTTGTTTGAGTTTAACTGTCAAACGTTTTCATCGCTCATGCAATGTAAATAGTTTCGGACGCTAAAACCCAGGATTACCAACATGTTGACCATCAAGTTATAAAAACGATGCATTACAAGGAACTGCGTATAGCGACATCTAGTGGTCTAATGTTCGTCGTATTGATTTTCCAGCCATCGTCTACGGGCAATAAAACATGAAACTCAAACCATAATATTAGCAGCTCTCTCGTTGACCTAGCGGTCGTTAATTAAATGTGCTTGTCCACTATATTATATGCAAAGATTTATAGAATCTTACCAGGTTTGGCATTACAGTCGAATTTTCCCATAATCTCGTTTCTACAGTCATCAGAACAAAATGGCGTGCGGTTTCAGTTATTCGATAGAACGAAATGTCAGCTGGCGATTTTGAAAGTTACGCCCTGTCATCTAGTGAATAAATTTAACATAGTACATCAGCAAATTTAACATATTACATCAACGAAGATTTGTTTATGTTAATAATAATTATAAACAGTCCAGTCAGTACAACTTCCAATATTGGTGTTTGTGACATACAAATAATACTGCAAAGAAAGTGAACAGACTTTTGGAGATCTGGCTCACTGTACCGCATTAACGCAGTATGCATGTACGCCCAATATCACACCGTGCTCTAATAATCTCCACAGAACTGATGCGCTACTTAAAGTTTAAGCGCCGAGATCTAGTGAAAAGCATTACGATGATAATAACTCTGCAATAAACTGCCGTCGATATTACTGCAATTATCTGATCTACCAAACAGACTCGCCTGCAGGCCTGCGCAACTAACTGCATATGCACATGGCTCCGTTACTGCACCAAATCCGCCACTTACCCATCGTCGTCTGCATCAGGCTCCTTTATAGAGGCAAAAACAACAACCAATACAGACTTCCTTGTAGTAACTTACAGTCTGAGTCTTCGGTCTTTTCCTCAGTTGTTGTTCGTTTCTCACAGTTAGGTCTGATATCTTCAGAAAATTCTACCCTGATCTCTCCAATACTTGCTTACCAATCTTTCTCTTCCTCGACGGCATACCCGCTTTTGCAGCAATTAGGCCTAACCCTCATCCGAACAAGGGGGCGGGGATCTGGCAAGACCCCTGCATATATTTGTTGCATAACTTTTTAAAATATTATATTTCTTCAAAACGCTTGTGACTTTGTTGCTATATCGTTGAGCAACGATAAGTGCATCTAAACGACCAAAAAGACTGAGTGCTCAGGAGACACTGAAGTTAATGGCCGAGACTAATGATGACAGTTCTGACAGTGACAGCGATTACGACGAATGTGAATGTGAAGAGATGCCAATGCCTGAAGAACAACTTTCAGATGTTTCTTATGAGGAAGACAACGTTGAAACTGACGATATTGATGAACATGATGATGAAACTGGTCCTGAAAGTGATGATAACACTGACGAAACTGTTGATAATGATGAAGCCGATAGACATGAATACAAGTCAAGATCCGGGTATTTTTGGCAGTCTTCAAACAGGCTGGGCTCAGTAGCATAATGTAATAGAAGCTAAATGTGCATATTGAACAACACAGATTGGGAGATGAAGAAGCATTTCAAATGGCGCTTGCTCTTGTAGGCCTAGCAGCTTGAGATCTCTCTCTTTGCACCGTGGATCACTACCAGAAAAAGTAAGATACAGTCAGGCGCAGTGCGGCGTACAATCTTGGCTGCCGGATTTCGGATTGTTGCTCAGGAGAAGCAGGAATAGGAGGGTATAAAACGACGATGCTACCTGTTTGGCAAGAAGAAGGACAGAAAAACACGGACAGAAAAACACAGTAGGCCTACAGATGCTTCACGTGCTACAAACCTGTCTGTCTCACTGTTCTTCTGCTCCACAGTACACATTGTGATCAATGCAAACAAGAACAAGACTTACTGACTAAATTACATATGCTTACAATTACAATTTATTTAATTATTTTGAGAGATTTTCTAGAAAACAGTCATGTAGCAGTTGAACATAACTGCAATCAGTACTAATTTTACTAGAATATTTTTTTTTCATTTTATTTATAATTTTATACATAGACTATCATTCAGTCAATCAATCATTTAGGCCTATGACAGACTCTCACAGAATAATGTATTGAACATTTAGTTTCAAATTCATCGCAGAAATGAATTTTTTTGCATGGAGAGACTGATACATTGTTATTTCTTGTAAACCTAATAACATTTCGCAAAATTGGCATATAAAATACACAGTTAACTATAAAGAGACCATATCAAAAGAGGGGATCTGGCCAGAACCCCCTTGTTCAAATTAAGTTGCATTTTGGCATGTTCGGATGAAGGTTAACCCTGGTGATTGGTAAGACGACACAGCGCTTGTAAGCTGGATCTCACCCCTTAACTATATGAGCAAATACAATTATGGGAAAAAGTTTTCATGTTTGCAAAGTACATTTTTTTTATTTTCGTTAATTCTTCATGTTCATTCCAATGATCGTGAAAATTATCAAAGCACTTATGTATATTATGATATATTGTAACACTGCACATTAGCCATCAGGATTTGAGGTTGGACGTAGAAGCTGACCACATTGTGAGACCTAACACTTAGGGTAGGCTTGTCATTATTAGCTCTTATTAATAATCATTCTACTATTTATCATATTAATAAAAATAATAGCGAAATGAAGTCTTGTCTCCTCTAGGAGTCCATGTTTGACTGTCGACTGTGTACGGTCAGCTTACAGAATGTGCTGCTTTTGTCGACTTATGTCCAAAGGGATATGAACTTTCCGACATAAAGCCACTTTCCGGAGGGTTTATATTTCTACAGGCATTAATATTTTTATATTTTCTTATTTTAAAACGTGAATTAATGTTTCCAATAAACATTTGGTTCAAAGTACTAACAGCAACACAATCAAAATGACGGATAAAATTACAATACTAAATGTCACAACAGGTCTACTGTTCACAATACTGTATATTGTATTTCCATTCATGCACAATCCAGGTTAGAATCATGCAAATGACTATAAAGAAAGCAATTTAGCTGCAGTTTCTGGAAAAATCTTCCCACACAGCATAAAGCAAGTAACACTTACTAAGGATAAACATTCTCATCTCAGCTTAAATTTATATTTACGAAGTGTTTCGAATTCAGTTGATAATCATAAAAAGCTCAGGAAAAATCTTCCTAAACAGCATACTGCAATTAAGTTTTTTTAAAGATAAACATTGTCTTTTCAACTTAAAAGTAGATTTACAAAGTGTTGCAATTCAGTTGATAATCTTAAAACAGATCAGCAAAGTCAATCGAATTGAGACAAACACAACTGGGAACACTGCTCCGTAAACTCCTTTTGTCTTTGGACCATTTTATTACATATTACACAACCATATGCTTCAGTTCAGAAAGGCTTAATAACAGTGCTCACAACCATTGCTGTCTGATTCTCATCTCCTTTGAGATTTTACTTTTCTTCCATATAAGTTTTCATTTCATCATTTGAAGCATCAATCTTCTTAAAATTGTTGTCACCCAATATGTTTCTGTATGTTTTTCTGTATTATGGGTTTTTAAATGCTTCAACCTCCTTTGGAAACTCTCAGCGACATGATTCAAAATTACATGGCTTGCTCCCAGTGTGGGTTCACATATTGCACCACAAATGACGTACTGCATGCAAATTACTTTTTTACAAACTTGACAGTTGTATGGTTTCTCAAGTATTTGTGTGTGTGTGTGTGTCGTCAATTAGGTGACTATTTTGGAATACGCTTTTCCATATAGTTCACACTTGGTTTTTCTCTAGTGTGGATCATCTCATGGCAATTCAAAACGACTACTACATGAAAATGATTTCTGACATGCTTGACATTTGTATGGCTTCTCTGCAATATGTGTTCGCTTGTGGTCATTTCAAAATACTTCTACATTTAAAAGCTTTTCCAGAATGTTTTCAGTTGTAAAGATATTCCACAGTGTGGTTTTGTGCATGAAATTTTAGTTTCTTAGTTTTTGTAAAATTCTTTCCTCATATATTGCACTTGTAAGGTTTTTCACCAATGTGATCACAAACGTCAAGATTTAATGATTTCGTGTCTAAAGCTTTTGTCAGAAACTTAATACTTGTGTCGTTTTTCTGCAACCTCGGCTATGCGCTACTTCAAATCTCAAGATTTTGCAAATGCTTTGTCAGAATATGGTTTTCTACTCTATGCCTTCGTTTTTGTGTACTTAGTTCAAAAGAACTCTTAAATGTTCTTTCACATAACTCGCATTTGTGCGTTCTCTCCTGTGTGAGTTTTTGTGTGATTCTTTAGTACATCACATCTTGCAAATGCCTTTTAACAAAATATACATTGGTATGGTATTTCTCCAGTGCGGATATTTAGTTGCCTCTTGTGTGAGTATGCGTTTCCACAGAGTTCACACTTGTATGGTCTTTCTCCAGTGAGGATCCTCTCATGGATTTTCAGATTATAAATATGGGAGAATGATTTGTGACAAACTTCACATTTGTAGAGCTTCTGTCCAGTGTTGATCCTCTTATGACAACTCAAATTACCACTATATGAAAAGGATTTGTGACATACTTGACTTCTCTCATATGACATATGGCTTCTCTCCCTGCGTGTGTTCTTTTATAGTAATTTTAAATACTTCCATATGTAAATGCTTTTTTCTTCGTGTGTGGAAGTTTAGTTTGCAGTTGTTGCAGACGTCTTTCCACATACCTCGCACTTCTAAGGTTTTTCACTACTGTCATCATTAGCGTGAAGATTAAGTGATCTAATATGTTTAAAGCTTTTGTCACAAACGTTACACTTGTGTCGTTTATCTCCATTATGGGTTCTCATGTGCCGCTTCAAATCTCCTGATTGTGCAAATTCTTTTCACAGAATTGGCATATAATTTATATGGTGTTTCATCGTTCATGTGCACTAAGTTAAGAAATAGTTTTAAATGCTTTGTCACGTAACTCGCATTTGTGCGGTTTATCTCCAGTGCGAGTTTTTGTGTGATATGTTAGTAGAAAACTTGTAGCAAATGCTTTATCACACAACGTGGACTCTCATGTGATGGCTTATTTTAGAACGTACTGCAAATGTCTTTCCACATAATTCACAATCGAATGTTTCCCAATTTCGCATTTTTGTCTTTCACAATCCTCTGTTAGTCCTGACTGACACAATCCTTGTTCTTCATTCGTGATTGGAAGGTTGACTCTGTAGAGAAGCAACAAGCTAGTTTTGTGCTGTATTGATGTCATGTCTGGTCTCTCTGTACATAATGTGAATCCTGTCATGGTTTTTCAGAGTACTACTACGGGACAATGAGTTGTGACATATTTGACATTTTGAATGGCTTCTCCTAGTATGCGTTCTCGTGTGGTTATTTAAGATCCGTCTACATGTAAATATTTTTCAACATAGTTCACATTTGTAAAGTTTTCTGCAGTGTGGATTCGTGCGTGAAAATTTAGTTTGTTAGTTGTTGAAAACATCTTTCCACATACACAAACTAGTATTAGAGGAAAACGATTTACCATACATCTCACATTTGCATGGCTTATCTCCATTGTGTATTCTTTCGTGGTCATTTAGAAAACTTCTAGATGTAAATAGTTTTCCACGTAGTTAGCGTTTGTCAGGTTTTTCACCACTGTGATCACTAACGTGACGTTTCAATGATCCAATATGCTTAAAGCTTTTGTTGCACAATTTACACTTGTGTCTATTTTCTCTACTATGAGTTGCCATGTGCTTCTTCAAGTCTCCAGATTGTACAAATGCTTTTTCACAGAATTGGCATTTGTATAGCTTTTCTCCAGTATGTCTTCGTTTGTGTGTTTTTAGTTCAGAAGAAGTTTTAAACATTTTGTCACATAACTCGCACTTGTGCGGTTTCTGTCCAGTGTGGGTTCTTATGTGGTCACTTAGATGATGACTTCTTGAATAAGCTTTATGACACAATTTACACTGGTATGGTCTTTCACCAGTATGGTTTCTCATGTGGCAGGTTAGTTTATAACGTACTGCAAAAGTCTTTCCACATAAATCGCAACTGAATCGTTTTTCAACTGCCTGTTTTCCAATATGGCCTTTCCTCTTGTCTCTTTCACAATCCTCTGTTGATCCTGACTCACACAATCCTTGGTCTTCATTCGTGATCGGCAGGTTGACTTTTTGGAGAAGTAACAAGCTACTTTTGTGTTGTATTGATGTCTTGTATGGTCTTTCTCCAGTGTGAGTTCTTTTGTGGTCATTTAGAACACGTCTTATTGAATATGCTTTTCCACAGAATTCACACTGGTATGGTCTTTCTCCAGTGTGTGATCTTATGTGGTCATTTAGCTGACGTCTTGTTGAATATGCTTTTCCACACAATGCACAATGGTATGGTCTTTCTCCAGTATGGTTTTTTATGTGGTCATTTAGTTCCCTATTGTTTGAATACACTTTTCCACACAGTTCACACTGGTATGGTTTTTCTCCAGTGTGTGTTCTTTCGTGGTTATTTAAAGTACTTCTAAATGTAAATGATTTTGCACATAGTTGGCATTTGTAGAGTTTTTCTCCAGTGTGGATTCGTGTGTGGAAGTTTAGTTTGTTAGTCGATGCAAACATTTTTCCACATACCTCACACTTGTAAGGTTTTTCGTGACTGTGATCACTAACATGCCGATTCAATGAACTAATATCTTTAAAACCTTTGTCACACAATTTACATGTCTGTCTATTTTCTCCACTATGGGTTGCCATGTGCTGTTTCAAATCTCCAGATTGTCCAAATGCTTTTTCACAGAATTGGCATATATATGGCTTTTCTCCTCTATGCCCTTGTTTATGCTTACGTTGTTGAGAAGAAGTTTTAAATCCTTTGTCACATATCTCGCATTTGTGTGTTTTCTCTCCAGTATGAGTTTTTGTGTGATTCTTTAGTACATCACTTCTTGTGAATGCTTTATCACAGAAATCACACTGGTATGGTCTTTCTCCAGTGTGGGTTCTAATGTGGTCTTTTAGGTGACCTTTTAGTGAATATGCTTTTCCACATAATTCACACCGGTATGGTCTTTTTCCAGTGTGGATCCTCTCATGCCGATTCAAGGTACTACTATATGAAAACGATTTGTGACATACTTGACATTTGTATGGCTTTTCTCCAGTGTGTGTTCTTTTGTGGTAATTTAAAATACTTCTAAATGTAAATGCTTTTGCACATAGTTCACATTTGTAAACTTTCTGCGTAGTATGGATTCGTGTGTGGAAATTTAGTTTGTTAGCTGTGGAAAACATCTTTCCACATACCTCAAAGTTGTAAGGTTTCTCACCATTGTGATCACTAAAATGGAGATTAAATGATCTAATATCGTTAAAACCTTTGTCAGACACTTTATATATGTGTCTGCTTTCTCCGATATTGGATTTCGTGTGCTGCTTCAAATCTCTAGAGTGTGCAAATGATTTTTCGCAGAATTGGCATATATAAGGCTTTTCTCCTGTATGCCCTTGCTTATGCTTACTTAGTTCAGAAGAAGTTTTAAATCGTTTGTCACATAACTCGCATTTGTGCGTTTTCTCTCCAGTATGAGTTTTTGTGTGATTCTTTAGTACATCACTTCTTGCAAATCCTTTATCACACAACAGACACTGGTATGGTCTTTCTCCAGTGTGGGTTCGTATGTGGTCTTTTAGATGACTTCTTTGTGAATATGCTTTTGCACACAATTCGCATTGGTATGGTTTTTCTCCAGTGTGGGTTCTCATGTGACAGCTTAGTTTAGATCGTGTTGCAAATGTCTTTCCACATAATTCACAATTGAATGTTTCTGGAACTGCCTGTTTTTCAATATTGTGTTTCCACTTTTCTCTTTCACAATCCTCTGTTGGTCCTGACTCGCGCAATCCTTGGTCTTCATTCATGATGGGCAAGTTGACTTTGTAGTGAATTAACAAGCTAGTGTTGGACTGTCTTATACGTCATAATGAACAATTTTCGTTTTAGGATTTAGGATTTTTCGTTTAAATTCTCTGACTGTGATACGATTTCTTCCACTGCTAAAACAACATGATTCATTCTTTTAGGTAAACATATAAAATAACTGTTGTAATCATTAAGCTTATTTTCTACACTTAAGATCAAATAATGCATAGATATTAATTCTCAGGACATATCTTTTTTTAATTATCCAGATACAGTTCTTCCAATTCCTTATTACATCATTTTATACTGCAAACTGGGCTAAAGCACTTTTTTTTACATTGTCTTATTACCTCATTAAAAGGTAAAGCTTAGGGAAGAAAGGGGGAGGTTGGGCGGAAGGGAGCAGGGGAGGGGAGGGCAGGAGAGAGGGAGGAAAGGGGAAGGGGAATGGTTCTTTTTGCCATACCGGCACCTCTTCTTTCCCACTTCGAGCCCTGTCCTAATCACAGTACAATGTGAATAGGTGAGTTTTTAAATTTTCATTTAAATTGAGCAACAGAATTGCATAGATGGCCTCTAATGGGTCCTGAGACCGAGAAGACATGACTACCAAACGTCCGGTCGGAGTACTCTGGAATTTGTAGCAGAACATGGCGTGACCATGAATGTCATGTACGATGCAGAGGTTCCAGAGTCGATATGGTACATGAGGAGGCAGATTTTGAAGACGATACAGGCACAGATGGGAAGCGAGTGAAGTTCTTGCAGGGATGGTGTGATGTGATCTTAGGACCAAGACCTTTTATAAGACAAGCAGCTGTGTGAAGAACATATTATAGCTCTAGGTTGTAGTGTTGATGAGGGAAGAACGGACAGGACAGAGTTGCAGTAGTCGAGGCAAGAGATTACGAGGGCTTGAACAAGAATACAGTGGCACCTTTCATTTAGGTAGCGTTTCACTTGTCAACTTCGGCGAAGGTGGAAGTAGCATGCTCTGGCAACAGAAGATATGTGATGAGTCATGTTAAAACTGCAATTTAACATTACATTGAGGTTGCAAAACCACGTCGGAGGGTGGAACTTGAGCCGAGGTGAAGAATATAATTTCATGCACATATCACAAATTTCTTTTTTTTTTACTTTCTCCTAGAAATGTCACTAACACAAACATTGTGAAACCAGCGTGGACATTTAACACACTCGATCCAATAATTATTTCAAGTTTTGTGTTTTTTTCTGAAGGAGGTTCAACTGGTCTTCATTAACTTTTACTTGTCCCCCCCCCCAAAGACCGACCTGCACCTCACCGTGGTGGGGGGTGAACATCCGAAGTAAGGGATAGCCTGGTGAGGCTATGCCATCAGGGGAGAAGGCCAACATCAAGGAGGACTTAAGGGAGAAAGGCACCGACTTAGCCGGAATCGGCGAGACAATCAAGAATAGAGAACTTTGGAGAAGTTTCGTAAAGGCCTCATCGTCAGATCACTGACGGAAGAGAAGAAAGAAGAGATATGCACATATAACAATAATTTGGGGTATTTATAGTGTTTTAAAAGTTTTGCATTTGTCAATTACAATATTCTTCTATAATCACTACTTGCCTGGATATCAATTAGAATTTGTCAATGAAAACAATATTGAAAACAACAAATTGTATTGTCATCTTATTCTTAACACAATATTGAAAACAACAAAGTTTATTACCTTCTTTGATCACTAGTTGCCTGGATTTCAATTTGCATTTTGTTAAATTAAAACTAAATTGAAAACTACAAAGTGTACTGTCTTCTTTGGTCATAAAATGCCTGGATTTCAATCAGCATTTTAACCTCCAAATTGATGTTTCGGCTGTTAGGCAAACTGCTGAACAAGCGCCATTTTCGAATCAGCATTTTACCCGTCGCCAATCAAAAAATCAGCATTTCACCCGTCACCAATCAGCAATCAGCAGCTCAGCATTTTACCTCTGTCTGTTTTAAATGACACTGAAATGAAGCAATCATTGCTCACATAAAATCTCGTATCAGAATCGCCTTGTCCAATGGTTTCGTCTTGGAATGTTAACCTTGAGCATCTTCAACCAGTGAGAAATCATGCGAGCAACTCGAGGTAAGGATTAATTGAATTTGCACACAATTTGCAGATAATAACTATGAAATAGGTAATTTACATTGAGCAGAGAAATATATGAAAAAAAGGCAACAGGCATATCATCACGTGAAGAAAACTTTAATATCCGACTTTGGTTTGTCGACTTTTCAAAATGGCGTAAATTGAAATAAAAACATGCGTAACGGAAGTCGGATTGCAAACACGAGACGTTCTCCCTCTAGCGATTGATTCATCGGCACCCAAATTTAATCAGGTCCCTTAAATCGTCGTCAGTGGGCATTTAATCGATAGGGCCGGTGATTGATTATCAGAGTATTTGTGATATATGAATTACTGCTTCAAGTAAAGACAATCAAACGGTAATACGCGTTAAAACAAAGTCTGTCTCTCTTAGAGACTCTACAACTGAGGCTCGGCCGCCTAAGTTCTCCTCTATGTCGTTGGTTTTTGATGGTTTCAGGCATTACTGACGCCAAACTACGAACTATCAGTCTTCACATCAGATCTGTTAACCTTAGTTCGTGTGAACTTCACCCTTTGCCCCCTTTTATTATTGTTGAGTTAATTGATGTTCTTTCTCCTTTCATTCACTAGTCTTTATAATCGATCCTTAGCTGAGGGCTGCATCCCTGCCTCACAAAAAACGTGCCCTGGTTTTCCCGGCACTTACGAAGCCTAGTCTGGATCATTATAGTCTCTGCAGTAATTTCCGTCCTATTTCTAATCTGTCATTCCTCGTCGAAACCATTGAGCGCCTGGTTACCATTCAGCTCCTTCCTAATCTATAATCATCAGGTTTTCTCCTCTCATAGCAACCTGGCTTTCGAACAAACTATTCAGCTGAAACACTGCTTTCTCTGTTAGCGGACACTTTCTCAGCGATTGACAATTTCCAAGTTTCCTTCTTCGCTCGTTTTGATGTATCATCAGCCATTGGCATGGCTGATCACAAAATCTTCCTTCAGCGTCAAGGGTCTGCACTGTTCATGGTTCAATAAAGATTGATTGACTGATTGATTGATTGATTGATTGATTGATTGGTTGATGTGAAGTATTCAGTGATGGTGCTGCATATAAAAACCATAAAATTTCATCAATGGCTGTAGGCCTAATACAAAGAAAACTGGATTACACGAAGAGTGGCATTTCTTTATAGCCTAATCGGTCGTGTTAACTCACATGACTGCATTATGTGTTTATTGTACATGCACTGTTGGTTTTTTTTTCTTTTCTTCATCTTTATTTAACTAATGAAAATTGATATGTATATCTTAGTTGGAATCCATGTGTACTGATAGTTAGGTTTTTTTTACCTAAGAGTTATATTATTGTTTCTTATACCTGTTGACCATATAACTAAGTCTTGATCGATGTTACCGTTCAAAGTATTGATTGTGCTGCCATTTACTTGTATTACGATAATTATTGTTGACTAGGTGGCCCTGCCAAGCGGGATCAAGATCCCTTTTGGGTCTCCTCTTGTTGCCAAAGTTCAAACTTTATGTTGTATTTTCCTTGTACTTCAAATGGCTTCAATAAAAGGATTGATTGATTGATTGATTGATTGATTGATTGATTGATTGAACAGTGTTTGTGACTGCATTGGTGTAACTCTCGAACACGTGTCTTGCTGCAAGAACCTGCTTACAGCACCACACTGCAGACCATTTATTCAATCCAGAACAACTGTAACAACGGACTCGTGCAAATATATCGGGAATAACAATTTTGTATCGGAAAATAAACATAGTCAGCCTAAAGGAACCGCAAAGTCATATCCATGGCCAAGACGCCGGGATGAGTGCTGGATTCCAGTTGTCAATCAATCAATCAATCAATCAATCAATCAATCAATCAATCAATCAATCAATCAATCAATCAATCAATCAATTGATCAATCAAGCAAGTAGACATCTATACAACGCGCTCTTCAAGGTTACTATTCAGAGGCACTCCCAGCTCAGCCTCGTAGTAAGAGAACAGCTCTATGAACAGAGAAGAAAGAGAGGACGCGTCCCGAGGGAGAGACCGCACAGAGGAAGCCCATTCCAGATAGTTGGACTGGCAATTGAGAATGCACGCTGTTGCATGGTTGCAATGCGAGCGAAAGGAACATGTAAGTCACCGCGGGCGATGGAACGGAGTGAACGGTGACCAAGAAGTGCGGACGCTGGGAAGCAAAGTTCGCGTAGATAGAAAGGAGTGTGACCAAGCTGACACTGCCACACAATAGAGGCAACCCGGTAGACAATGCGTTGCGAAAAAGGAAGCCAGACATTACGCAAGTAAACAGAGACATGGTCAAACTTAGAAATGCGCCCAACCAGGCGCGCAGCAGAGCGCAGGACACTTTAAAGTGAGAGGGAGACCAATGTAGGAGACCAACTCCTTTCTGCTATTGACGACTTGATCACTATAATTACTGAGTGTCAGTATAAACTTGATGAGACAGCTGACAAAGAGATCATGACTAACTGGAAACTTTTCACATAGAAACATTATAATTAACATAAAGTACCACAGTGATAGGAATAGACCTCTGACATTAAATTCCGGTGATACAAAGTATAAATTAAAAATAAAACTTGTCCTATCTTGAACATTCCTATCATGGAATGGGCTCCCGCTGGAACTGCGCCTACTACCTATGGACAATTTGCCTGCATTTCGGAAATCACTCAAGTCCTTTCTAGCCATGGCTTAACTGAGTAGGTATCTTGAAGGGCGCTATATAAATTCTGAGAATGAACGAATGAATGAGTACCATGTAGCATCAAAAGGAACATGGCTTTTTGCATGGCTTCCTACCTCCTGTTTGTCTACAAACTGACATATTTTCATCAAAATGATATTAGACACATAGTTGATTGCTAGCTGACTCACATCGAGAACTGATATTTTGCTTTTCTTGACTTACGTCCAAGGGTACATGAACTTTCCGACATCAGTTAAGTTATTGAAAGGTTTGTATTTCCGAAGGCATGACTTTTTGTAATTTTTTATTGTATAACGTGAGTCAAGGTTTCCAATATTTAGTCCTTTAGTTACTTACTAACAGCCACATAATCAAGATGATAGTCCTGACTAAAATAGCAATAGCTAAAAGTTATTACGGATCTACTGTTCATTATATTGTATCAAATGTATTTCCATTCAAGCTACATCCGACACAGAATTATGCAAAAACTTGTAAAGAAAGCAATGGCAGCGGTGTCTGAAACTATTGCTATACAATAAGAGTTTTTTCACGAGAAACATATTCTTTTCAACATAGAATGATTCTTACAAAATGCTGAAATTCACTTGATAATATTAAAACAGCAAAGTCAATTTCGACTGGAGAGTAGCATCACTGGAAACGGTGCTCCACGAACTCTATTTTTCTTGGAATGGTCATTATATAGTTACACATCCATATGCTATCATAGGGAAAGACTAACAATAGCAACAATATTATTGATGTCTGATTCCCAAATACTTCCATGTTTTCTTTTCTTCTCTATAAGGTCCCAGTGCACCATTAGAAGCATCAATCTGCTTAATATTCTTTTCACACAATTGTCTTTGTATGGATTCCAGTATTATGGGTTTTTAAATGCTCACCCTTCTTGTGAAAGTCCTTGTGAAATGATTCAGACACATATGGATTCGTTCCAGTGTGGGTTTTCACATGACTACTGCGTGCAAATGACTTCTAACATACCTGAGACTTGTATGGTTTCTCCAGTGTGGGTTTTTATGTGGTTACTTAGTTGACTATTTTGTGAATACGCTTTTTCACATGGTTCACACTTGTATGGTCTTTCTCTGGTGTGGATCCTCTGATGATGACTCAAACTACTATGATAGGGAAACGATTTGTGACATACTTGACATTTGTATGGCTTCTCTCCAGTGTGTTTTCTTTTATGGATATTTAAAACACTTTGAAATTCAAATATCTTTCCACAAAGTTCGCATTTGTGAGCTCTTTCCATAGTGTGGATTCGTTTGTGAAAGATTAGTTTGTTAATTGTCGCAAACATCTTTTCACATACCTCACACTTGTAAGGTTTTTTATCAATGTGATAACTAATGTGAAGATTCAGTGAACTCATATGTTTAAAGCTTTTGTCACAAACTTTACACTTGTGTGGCTTTTCTTCACTGTGCCTTCTCATGTGCTGCTTCAAATCTTGTGATTCTGCAAATGCTTTTTCACAGAATTGGCACATGTAAGGCTTTTCTCCTGTATGCCTTCGTTTATGTATACTTAGTTCATACGAATATCTAAACGATTTGTCACAAAACTTGCATTTGTGTGGTTTCTCTCCAGTGTGGGTTCTTGTGTGATACTTTAGTAGATCACTTCTTGCATATGCTTTTCCACACAACTCACACTGGTATGGTCTTTCTCCAGTGTGGCTTCTAATGTGATTATTTAGTTCCTTCTTTTTTGAATATGCTTTTCCACACAGTTCACACTTGTATGGTCTTTCTCCAGTGTGCACACTCTCATGACTTTTCAGATTATTACTACAGGAAAATGATTTGTGACATATTAGACATTTGCCTGGCTTCTCTCCAGTGTGGATCTTCCCATGACGACTCAATTCACCACTACGTGAAAAGTATTTGTGACATACTTGACATTTGTATGGCTTCTCTCCAGTGTGTTTTCTTTCATGTATTTTTAAAAAACTTTGAAATGCAAATGCCTTTTCACATACTTTGCATTTGTGAGCTTTTTCTGCAGTGTGGATTCGTGAGTGGATGTTTAGTTTCTTAGTTGTTGCAAACATCTTTCCACATACTTCGCATTTGCAAGGTTTTTCACCACTGTGATCACCAACATGAAGTTTCAGAGACCTAATATTCTTATAGTTTTTGTCACAAACTTTACACTTGTGTCGGTTTTCTTGACTATGGCTTATAATGTGCTTCTTCAAATTTCGAGATTGCATAAATGCTTTTTGACACAATTTACATGCGTATGGCTTTTCTCCTGTATGCCTTTGTTTATGTTCCCTTAGTACAGAAGGAGTTTTAAATACTTTGTCACATAACTCACATTTGTGTGGTTTCTCTCCAGTGTGGGTTCTTGTGTGATATGTTAGTATAATACTTTGTGCAAATGCTTTGCAACAAAATACACACTTGTATGGTCTTTCTCCAGTGTGAGTTCTTTTGTGGTCATTTAGAAGACGTCTTCTTGTTGAATATGCTTTGCCACATAATTCACATTGGTATGGTCTTTCTCCAGTGTGGGTTCTTATGTGGTCATTTAGATAACGTCTGGTTGAGTATGCTTTTTCACACAATGCACACTGGTACGGTCTTTTTCCAGTGTGGGTTTTTATGTGGTAATTTAGTTGCGTTTTCTGTGAGTACACTTTTCCACATCGTTCACACTTGTATGTTCTTTCTCCAGTGTGGGTTCTCATGTGACAGCTTAGTTTAGAACGTAGTGCAAATGTCTTTCCACATAAATCGCAACTGAATGTTTTTTCAACAGCCTGTTTTTCAATATGATCTTTCCATTTGTTTCTTTCACAAGCATCTTTTTGTCCTGACTTGCACAATCCTTGATCTTCATTCATGATGGACAGGTTGACTTTGTAGTGAGTTAACAAGCTAGCTTTGTAATGCACTGATCATTTTGTTGTATGTCTTACGCACATTGTAATGAACAATTTTCTTCGATTTGTGATTTTGTCTTTACATTTTCTGACTGTAATTTATCAAATTACTTTCAGAAATGAATTATGAATTCCATTTCTTCCAATGAAAGCTATTGCTGTTAAAACAACAAGACAAATTGTTTTATCTTAACGTGTAAAATTATTGTACTACTCATTAAGCTTGATATTAAGTCTAGTTTCTATACTTAATATCAAATAATGGATAGATGTTGATTATAAACATGATTAAACATTATTTTTTACAGTGTCTGATACCCATATTAAATATAATTTTTATCTAGTACAATCGGGCAGAATTTACAGCAGCATCTACTTAAATGTACATCAATGTGATCTTAAAGTCAAACGGTTGCGTAGGGGAGACTGGGGGTGAAAGTAACAACTTTCGAATTGCTTATGTTTTTAGTTATTTATAACAATGATAATTATAATCTCTTTGCATCAAACTATGGCCTAACATGCTTGTTATATAATGAAGAGTATAAAATGCTTTGTGCATCAAATATCACAGGTACCATCATAATAATGAGCATCGCCAGGTGTTGCAAGTTACCACAATAGCTTGTATCATGAGCAGGGGCATGTTGTAACGATATTGGTGATGGAAATTCTGCTTTTTGCTATATTATAACAAGAATATTTTCGTAAATGCACCTTAAAAGTAATCCACCACGTTAGTTAGGTCATTGCTCATTGTTGGATTGTTAGGCAGGCCCGTAGCTTCTAAGTAAAAGCAGAAATTGTGAAAATTACGGTTGTTGCAAATTACCCTGTTGTAACGTAAATATGAAAAAACATAGAAGCATATTAAAGACGGGGGCGAAACTTCCGGGGGGCGAAATGTCGGGGGCGAATCTTCCGGGGGCGAATCTTCCGGGGGCGAAAAGTCCTAGAACCGGTTTTGTCTTGTTGATGATATAAACAACAATGGACACGCCACTTTACGAACTGATCCACTGGTTGTAATGATTTATTGTAACTAGGGGGCCCGATTAGCGGAACGGTTTTCTTCCGTTGGGTACTCCCATTGTCACTGAATGTAACATATACTTGTTCTTTTCGTGTCAATTTTGGTTACGGCGAACAATAAAAGCATAAGATCTTGATGATCATGATGATGATTATGATGAAAAAATCCAGGAATACAGTGAGATTCCATGTGAGCAGGCAGCCGGTTACGATCTATTGAGCCTCGAAAGAAAGATAACGAAGATGAAGAGAATTTGCACATGATGATATGAAATTTGTATGTAATTTACATAACTTGAGAAATATACGATACATACAGGAAATGATAAGCATAC
This sequence comes from Allolobophora icterica, assembly GCA_963556255.1. Lineage (NCBI taxonomy): Eukaryota > Metazoa > Annelida > Clitellata > Crassiclitellata > Lumbricidae > Allolobophora > Allolobophora icterica. The sequence goes on along the minus strand of OY744613.1, from coordinate 50,084,254 downwards.
CATTATGTCAGAAAAACTTCTAAGTTTCTGATTTTCGTTTGACTTTTCTTCAAAATGGCGTAAACTTTAAAAGAAAACATTTAAAATTGGAGTTGGACTGCAATCACGAAATGTTTGCCCTCTGGCGATTGATTTATCCGCGCCGTATTCTTAGTAGGCCAATTAAAGCGTTTTCCATGGTCGTTTAATTGATTTATAAAGGCGGTGATCAATTACCACAACAATTATCATGTAAGAATCGCCACTTGAAATGAAGCCATATGAAAGCTAATGATTATTGATTCCACGAAACTATGGTTCAACATTAACGCGACACACACGACAAATAATATAAATGTCGTTAGAAGTTCGAGCATAGACATAAACTCACCATTACCACAACATCTAAAAAAACTTAGGTTAGAGATATTAAACCTTTTTTGAAATATTTGGCTCAATTACTAAAGTGCAGAAACTAAAAGCTGCAAGCGAGAGAGTTGCCGAGTTTGGTATGAAAACCAACTGGCAATTACACATATTTACTAAATCAGTTGTTTGCCGGTTGACAAGGTTTAGCACAATTTGCGGAGCATTACGTCACGTATTGTTATTTATAGATCAATGTTTACATTCATTTTGAAAAAATCAAAAAGTTATAGTAATGTTTATTTTACACAAGTCAGGAGCAGTGAGTGTATCTATTAATACTTGACTTGGTGTTGAATGTTCATTTTAAAATGTGGAAATAATTCTAAGAATGTACTTGGTGTTCATGGTCACAAACTGAAATGCTGAAAGCACATTTTAAGCTGAAGATAATTAGGAACAGGCTTTGTACAAGCATGACACATGACAGATCCGACTCCTCCTCGCTTCAAAGTTCGAAAACCAGTCTGAACTATCCATATCTCTTTAACAAATATATATATTTCAACCTATGATCTTCAAGCAGGTCATCATTTGAAGTCATCCATTGAAGAAAACACCTTTAGAATCAATCTGCTAAGGCAGCAGTATACCCTAGCATAATTGACATACGCTTATGAAAAGAGATGCATTTCAATGTCAACTCACAAATTAACAATACACAACACAGATACATGCATACACAATGCAAGTATCAGTTGTATTATAACTGTGCTTTCATTAAGTGCCAAGTGTAAGTATGTATGTATGCAAAAAGACATACTACAACACCTAAATGTTAGTAAACATACTGTTCAGAGAGCTTACAAGTATGGTGTATTGATTATTTCTATCAGTTCATCCATTTTGTAGAGTGTAGAATACGGTTAAAAAGACATAACTTCTTACGAGAGCACAAGATTGCTGTCATAAGTATACTTATTCCAAATACATCAAACGAAACTGACAAATATAAAAACATTTTAGTGTAAGCTCCTGTAAAGAAAGTAACAGTGTAGACTTTCTTACAATTCTTGCTAAAGGTCATACGTTTTATAATATTGACACAGGAATGTTATTTTGTTGCCCATCTTCAAATAACACTTCAAAGTTTCTTTCAACGGCAACATAACAAACCTGATAACAGTGCTCTACAAATTCTTTCTCTATTGCAAACACTTCATCACAGATTCCGCATCCAAAAGGTTTCACCAGAAAAGGCTCAATATCAGAATAAAATGGCAAGTGATGTCCGATAACCTCTACATCTTCCTTATCTCCTGTTTTTGTCATTGCATGGCTACAAAGATTATCTACACTTCCAATCCCTGCATGGCATAAGTAACTTGTGTATACTCTGTCCTTGGAGAGAGCTCTCACATATTCATCCTGACCAGCAGTATAAGGCTTTGAACTTAGATCGGATTTATATAGTTTTCCTTGAATATGAGCTCGCAAACTCTGCTTAATCAAACTACTATGACGTGTAAATAATTTCTGACTTATTTCACATTTGTTTAGTTTCTGTCTCTGTTTCTCTCCAGTATGGATTCTCACATGTCTACTCAAATCAGTACTGCCTCTATATGATTTCAGGCATAGGTGACATTTGTATGGTTTTTCTCCAGCATGGATTCTCATATGTCTATTCAAATTGCTACTGTCTGTAAATGATTTCTTGCATAGGTGACATCTGTATGGTTTTTCTCCTGAATGTGTTCTTGAATGCTTCCCCAGGCCCTTCTTATTTCTAAAAGCTTTCTGACACAATTCACACTTGAATTGTTTCTCTCCTGTGTGGACAATCATGTGCTCATTCAAAAGACTGCTATATAAAAAGGTTTTCTGACATAATTGACAATTGTATGCTTTTTCACTAGTGTGGATCCTTGTGTGTTTTTTTAGTGTCTTATTTCTAGCATATCCTTTTCCACAGAATTCACATTTGTATGGTTTATCTCTGCTGTGGCGTAACAGATGTTTGTTCAGAGAATTAAGGTGTGCAAAATCTTTGCCACATGATTCACAATTGTATGGTTTTTTGCCAGTGTGTGTCCTCATATGGTTACTCAGTTGTTTACTCCGAATGAAACTTTTTTCACATTGTTTGCACTTGTATAGTGTTTGACCATTGTGAGTTCTTGTGTGGTATTTCAGGCTAGAGTCTCTTGGAAATGCTTTTCCACATAAATCACATAGGTATGGTTTTTCTCCAGTGTGTATTCTTCTGTGACGTATTAGATGATCAGTTCTTGCAAACGCTTTTCCACAGAGATCACATTTGTGTCGCTTTTCGGTTGTAAAATATTTTTTATTCTCGTCTCCTTTCCATTTCTTATTATCTCCTTTGCATTTCTCTTGGTCTTCATTCATGGCACTCATGTTTACTTTGCGAAATACTGATGCAGGTTATTATTTGTCACTTTCGTGATGTAATGAAGTACTGATTGTTTACCACAATTTGCTGGTTCTGTGTCTAGGACCTTGTGATCCGTTCTTGGTCGGCTCAAGGTCCCAATGACGGAAGTCGGTGCTCCTGATTCGATATAGTTTTCTTTTTGTGCTGACCAGTTAAACGTCTTACAGGTTGTAGTGCACAATATAATGTGTCAGGATTTTCGTTCATAAAAAAACTTATCGTAGAATTAAGGACAATAATTTCTACTGTATTCCGAGACGATATCTAGACAGTATTTAGTGTTCTGAAATAGTCAGTTGTTGTCACTTCTCTAGTAATAGGAGCTACCCAAGAGAAATTAATTTTCTTGCAGGTGTGCAGAACTCTTTCGAATATCTCCCGTCAGCAATGGAGGTCGCTATTAAAAGAGTATTAAGAATTCAATTTTAAGTTTTAAAATAGATTTAACATTAAGATAAAACGATCAATTCAGAAGATTTTGTCTCAGATCAGTGTAGATAACAATGGCAATTCTTCAAATAACCTTTCTCCACAGATGTACAAAATAGGCTGTGCTTTGATAAGAAAGCCATTCAAAGACTAGTGGATTTACCCGTCATTATGACAGCAGAGGTAGGCATGGAGGAGGCAGGGACAGAGGTAGGGCGGTAGGGTAAGAGAGAGGCATAGACAGACGTACTAACTACTGTTTGTGTGTCAATCCGTCTGTCCATTTGGCTTTGCGTTTGAACGTCTATCTCCGTAGAGTCCAGTGCGTGGGCGGGGGCAATTTCTGGCGCCTGCGAGAGCGTTTATCAACACACAGAACTGGGAAATTATATTTATATATTTCAAATCTACCAAAAAATAATTGTAGCAATATAAGTAAGTAAGTAAGTAAGTAAGTATATTCTTTATTAAACGCTAGCAAACGCACAGCGCTTTACATACAATTATACACAAAGAGGAAAGAAAAATATAACAGTAATAATGACGTTAAATTATAAATGAAAATAATGGCAACAGAGCCTAGCTGTACAGCATTCTACCCAGGAAACCTCGTCGGGTAAGGGAGTCAAATCTAGGGAGAACCAGATTATGAGAACGTGGGCGCAAATCATACCCGGTCTTATGAACAGGAGGTAGAAGGTCATGGAGGAGGTGACTAGGGTTTTTGAGAATGTTCTTAAAGAGATCACGATCAGCTTTTTTGCAAAGTTCATCAAAAGTAAGAAAAGAAGGAGGGAGGTAGCCGAGATGAACCAACTTACGGATAATTGCGCCCAAATTATCAAGTTCCTGCTTGTTAGCAAAGCCTAACCATACCTGGGAACAGTACAGCATACGGTTGACAGTGATAGCCCGTATTACATCATGAAGCCTGGGGCCCGAGAGCCCATGAGAAACTAAGATACGATGAGCGTAAAGGGATTGTTTAGCCTTTATGCTTAGTTTTTGGATATAGGGAGAGAATCCAAACTTATCGGTTATTTCAATTCCTAATATTTTTATTGAAGAGACCCTTGGGATTCCGCATATAGGTGGTGGATTGGATTTAAGGATCGTCTTGGGCTTGGTGAAGATAATGTCGCTGGATTTAGAATGGTTGAGATGAAGATTGCATCTCTGGGCCCAGGCATTTATGTGATCAAGTTCTGCAACAGTGGTGGAGATATTAGAAGCTAGTATGAGAAGATAGCAGTCGTCTGCATATTTGAAGATGCGATTAAAGTGGTAGAGAGGTTTTAAACCTGACATGGCTACAACAAAATTGGTAGGACCCATGCCGGAGCCCTGTATGATACTTGCATTAATTCTGGCCAGGGTCGATGTGATACCATGGAACTTAGTGAAATGGCTGCGGTTACTGAGGAGGGAAAGGATCCAATTATGAATATTGATGGGGATGGGTAAGAGGGCCAGTTGGTCGGCCAGGAAAGAGTGTCTGACAGTATCAAAAGCCTTAGAAAAGTCTAAGGCAACGAGGCGGACATACGGTTCTGAATTGAGCGAGTTAAGTATGAAGTCAGAAATAGTAATTAAAGCAGCAGAAGTGGATCCGGATGGTCTGAAAGCAAATTGATCAGCAAACGAACGGTTCTCAGCAGGGTTAGTGAGAATGGGGTAAAGATAATGGCGCACAACCAATTTCTCAAGTATTCTACATAGAACCGGAGTGATTGAAATTGGCCGATAATCGGCTTCAGTGATTGGACATGGAACCTTGGGGATTGGGGTGATAGAGCTGGACCTCCATTGATCGGGGACTGTGGAATTGCTTATCGAGAGATTATACAAATGCATTATGGGTTCAGCAAGGAGGTGGGCCATATTTGACAGAAGCCATACAGGAATACCATCAGGACCAGTTGAACAACCGCGAACAGAAGAAAGAGAGGTGTAAATGCTAATAACACCAAATTTACGTGGGTTGGGTTCGAACTCATGGGCTGACAATAACATCCTAGGTAACTGGTACTGGTCATCTGTTGAGATGTCACAATAGTGTTGGTTAAGTGTTTCAGAGTTAATATTGTTATTTGTTAAGTTACTCTCAGCGACACGCCCATTTCGTAGGCGTTTAACCTCAGACCAAAGTTTCTTTGATCCATGGCACAAACCATCAAAAGTGGCGACATTACTATTAATAATGATGCGATTTACTCGGTCAGCAATGGCTGCAGCAGCCTCAAGGTGGTTCCGTTGAAATAGTCTGTTGCGCTTTCGCAGTAGAAATTTAAGAAACGGAGTCATATACGAAGGGTCACGATCTTTAATGGTAATCCTTTTGATAGGACAGATATGATCACTAGCAGATCGTATGGTAGAATAGAATTCGTCGAAGGAATCTTGAGTTGTTACGCGTTCGTACATGTAGCTCCAGTTGAGATCTGCTAGATACATCTGCATCTGAGACATTTTTCTGGGGTACGGAGACGCAAATCGCATACACGACGATCAGCAGGTGTAGTCGCAACACGGTCCAGGTTGGTTACTAAGACAGCAGAATGACGAGTTTTTACTCATGATTTAATGGCTGAGCTTTTACAACCCAAACGTTCTGAACTGTAAACACGATCAAGAGGGTGGCCCTCATGAGAGGGACCATCGAATACAGCGTGGAGGCCGATTTGGTGGAGAAGTTTGAATGGGAGACGGTTGAAGTCACCGGCGAGAAGAATGGTAGGACTATTGTTGTGTAAAGATATCTCGTCGAGTGTTTCTTCAAGAATAGAGATGAGGGTGCAGATATCGTATAAGGGTTTAGGAGGATGGTATAGTCCACCAATGAAGAAATCCCTTGTGGTCAATTTGACATAAATCCATAAAAGTTCAATATCAGGTCCGTATGGAGTAGATGGTACAAACACGGTTGGTTTGAAGGCTGTCCTGCAGTACATGGCAATGCCCCCACCTCTACGATTCACTCTTTCTCGTCGAAATAAAGTGTAACTTGCGATGTCAAAGGTGGCATCGTCATGGTGTGGTTTTAACCAACTTTCAACTAATATTGCTACATCCGGAGTAAAACAAGATAGATCAGCAGTAAGATGATCAATTGCGTGTGGCTTAGCAATACTGGTAGGATTGAGAAGAAAGAGCGAGGGGAAGTCTGTCGAGGGAGATGAAGGTTGGTTGACGGAAGAAGGCCGTTCGTCCCTGGTCACGATAGGGTAGGTCAATGTACGAGCGGAGGGTTTTGTTTTTCTACTTCGGCGTGCCAGCGTGATCAACACAGGGATCAACATGGCCTCATGATGCAAAGCATCATCATAAACAGAAGCCGGACGAGTGACCTGGGTTACGACACCAATGCGCTTATGATCGTCAATCCCACGATCGTCCATCTGTCGAAGTCTCTCTCGCCCACCGCGTGATCCTCTGTATCGGAGCACACCCATGTGGGAGAGAGTCTGAAATGGGTACTTGTCGGTTTCACGACCCCCAAACACACCGAAAGAAAACACCACAACATGAAGTTAACTTTATATTTCACGTTATTAAACTAGAAGCGGGATGAACGATTAAAATGTTAATTAAACTAGGAGCGGGATGAACGATTAAAATGTTAATTAAACTGGAAGCGGGATGGACGATTAAAATGTAAATTAAACTAGATACGGGATGACGATTAAAATGTAAATTTAAAATGGAAGCGGAACGAACGATTAAAATGTAAATTAAACCGCAAGCGGGATGAATGATTAAAATGTTAATTAAACTAGAAGCGGGATGAATGATTAAAATGTTAAACTAGAAGCGGGATGAATGATTAAAATTTGGGGGTCGTGAAACCGACAAGTACCCTGAAATGTATGTTTACATAAGGAATTGGCGGATATCCGAGGCATAGTGTACCTGATTGAGAACAGTTGTTGCCGGCTGTAAGCGAACGCGGATCGTTCCGCATTATAACGGTCGTTTTGTGGCATGACAAATACTGAGAGGAAACCGATCAGAACTCGAAAATTAAACCCAAACTTCATAATAAACACCGGTTTACTAAATCCTAAGTTCGAGTCAAATTACGAAACCAAATCTCACAACGAAAACTAAAGTAATAACTGCAAAAATCCGTAAACATTGGAGCGAATTTAAAACGAGTGGCAGCCAAGATGGCGCCCAAAGACTACAAAGTACAGTAGCAGCCCGTAGAAACCAGAACTCAGATTTTGGTGGGTAAGAAAGTTGAAAGAGATCACTTATAAGTTTCGAATATAATGCACGCATATTTAGATATTAATAAGGTAATAAAATACCTGCAACAAAAGCATAATTATATAATAAAGTTGTGGAAAAATAAAGGAAACACTATATATTTACCAGCACAATAGACATTTTTAAATGTGATTTCTTATTGACCAGTTTTTCAAAATGTCGTTCATTGTAAATTAACTACGTAAACTAGAAGTCGGATTCAATAATAGCAAACGCTTGTGTCCTCTAGTGATTGAATTTAGTCGTTTCTAGAGCCACCATCATTCAAACGTGTAGCAACTCAGTAAATAATTATGCGGCTCCGCGAAACACTTGAAATAACCGTAGAATTCATGTCGTGCACTCTTCGTCTTTTCGTCAATGGCTGTGTTTTTGAAGAATTTATCCATTAGTGCTCAAGGTCCCTTTTAAGGGATTCTGTACAATGTTATTCAAGTCCAGTCTAGCATACAACCATGAACCACAGACTGATAATGTCTATTATGATGTACTTACTGATGTATTATTTGGAATGTTCTCTTTTTACGTGCATAAATACTCCATGTGTAAATATGACGTTAAAGACCTCGCCCGCGAGAAGTTTCACAATGATGAATTCTTCTCGAAGGCAAGCATTTTTCTAGTAAAATTGATCTCAGTAAATTGAAAAAATGATTGATGCTTATGTAGCACAACCATTTACATGTAGGTAAACGTACGCTTTAGCGTAATTAATTATTGGCAGGATTTCGGAAAAATGAATAGCGTAAATAATTATTTAATCCACGTTCCAGCTTCTAGTTCAGTTTAATATTACACATTTTAATCGTTCATCCATCCAGCTTCCACTTTTAGCTCATTTTCATCGCAAATCCAGCTTCTATTTCAAGTTTTACTATGAAATGTTTTCATCGCTCATCCACGGCAATGATAATTATCGGCGTTAAACGATACAGTTTCATCGCAATTCCAACTCCTAGTTTCCGTTTATTATGTAATATTTTCATCATTTATCCAGCTTCTAGTTTCAATACTATTTTCATCAATCATCCAACTTCTATTCTGAGTTATATTTTCATCAGTCATCACAATTGCTGGCAAGTATCCACTATAAGAGTGTACATATAATGAACGCAAGTAACGTGGAGGATTACCTTCTTTGCACATCCAGCTTCTCGTTTGATCTCCATTTTCATCGCTAATCCAGCTTCCAGTTTGACTTATATTTTCATCGCTAATCCAGCTTCCAGTTAGATTTGTATTTTCATCGCTAATACAGCTTCCAATAATAAATTACGCTAAAGCGAACGTGGACATTTCGTCCAATAATTAATTACGCTAAAACGTACGTTTACCTTACAGGTAGCTTGTGCAGGAACATTTTTGTTGGATGTTTTGATGCTTTTGTTACATTTGTTTTGTTACCTTTGTTGCCTCGTTTGAGGCAGTCTATAACACCGCTGACGTTAATGTCTGCTAATATTCTGTAGGCCTACATTCCATGCCATGTATGACATCTATTAAGCACACTGGCTACTGTTTGCGCCCACGATCTCGAAACCGAGAGCTACCTAAGTATTGTAACTTGTCTCGGAAATGCTTCCTTGCCAGGATGCATATACGAATAGCCTTTTTGTATCTTTTATGTAAAAAAAAAATTCAGTCCATATCCGCAAGTGGGACGTAGGTGAGGTGCTCATCTCCTTTTCTAAGCCCTTGAGCCGGCAATGGACGAATCCCAAGGTCCTGGACACGGGGCTGGTGCATCGCAGGACTTGCCGTTTACTTCCCAGCTTACGCCGGTACCAAATTATACTGCTTGGTGGCAGAGGCACGGTGTGCGCAAACAACTTGCCCACGGTCGTTGCACGGAGTCGAACCGGCGACCGCATGATCATTGACCAAACGCGTTACCGATACTCCACCGTGCCGCACGACTGGTGCGTAGCGAATTATCCATTCGTAATAACTTTTCTCTTAATTGGTTGCATTGTTTGTTATATGTTATACGAAGTCACAGTGCTATCTTCCGTGTACAGCGCTGTGCGTTTGCTGGTGCTTCTTAATAAAGAATATACCTGCTTGCTTACTTACTTGTTGTTTGCGCATTGCTTAATGTTTTGAGTTGAAAGCCTGTTCCTAAAAATGGGGCCACGGTATTTCCCTACATCCTAACATGGCAGTGTAGGCCCTACTTGTGTTTTGACGACTGGGGCTTATTGGATCCACCATTATAGCATTATTCGGTACCATTTCAATGCCAGACGTAGGCCTATGGAAAAATTAGTTTCCTGTTTTTAAAATCTATAGTTTTGGTTTAAAGAAAAAAAAAACAGATTTACTGCCATTGGTGTCCTCAGTGCTCTCGAGGACGACCCTGACTTTTTTCGCGCGGACATTATACATAACTCCGCCAGATAATGGAATGGCCAGTGACTGAGATGGCGAAGACGAAGACAATACTGCCGATGTATCACCAGAAAAACTACTTGACAAGCAACTGCATGCTCAATGCTAGGCAACAATATTTCGTCACACACAAGAAGGAGTGTATGGGTGAAAACGACACGGCCACACTTCAGACGATGATATTGTTACTGCAGCAGCTTGTTGCACAGAGCATATATGCTAGGCAGCAGGGCAATATCTCGTACGCATATTCATGGCAATACTGTTCACAAGTGGATATGCAACCCTGCCAATAAGACGCATATGTACTCGGAATGCTCCCTTCCATGTTCACAACGAAACCGTAGCCAAAGCCATGAACCGTGACCGTTTTGAAGAAATCCTATGTTATTTACATATAGCTGATAGCATGCATCTTGAACCGACCGACAAGTTCTCGAAGGTTCGACCATTGATTACTGAACTGAACAAAATTAATTATTTCTCAAGTTCTTTCCAATGCAACAGCAACTTTCGGTGGATGAGTCAATGAAACCGTATTTGGGTAATCATAGTGCTAAACAATTCATTAGGGGCAATAATACTTCGGTCACAAAATGTGGTGTTTGACAGCCGCTTTTGGTTACCTCATACAAATTGACCCTTGTCAGGGTGCTTCAGAAACCGCTTTCAAGGATGTGGGTATGGGTGGTTCTATTGTATTGTCTTGAATCTCGTTTCCTGTCCGCCGGAAGATGTGCACTTTCGTGCGTAGCCCTATTTTGACATTTTTTTCACATCGGTACCATTGCTCGAGAGACTCACTAATGGGGATTGGTGTAACTGGGACAGTATGAAGTAACATACTTATGGGTTGTCTCTTATCTGATATGTCTAAATCTGCTCGTGAGACATACGACTACAAATATGGAGCAAGTAGTCACGTTGGGATTGTTCGTTGGCAGGACAGCTGTCTGCATCTAACTGCAATGGGTCTATCCCATTGCCAAAGCCAGACGTTGGTCTAATGCAGAGAAAGCCAGAACTGACATAGACCAGCCTTTCCTAATATCATAATACAGTAAATTCTTGGTGGAGGGGGGTTGATCGTCTTGATCAAAACATTGCACATTACAGAATGTGTATACGCATCCGTAAGTGTACTGGTCTATTATAGCCTACTTCTTTCATGTTTCCATGCACAACGCCTGCTCATTGTACAGGGTGGGCCAGTAGGAATGCACCAACTTTGAATGGATATAACTTGAACAATTATTACCCGAACATCGTGCCCAATATACTAAATTGAAAGTAATCATCCACTCTACTACTGTGTCAAATCTTGCACTGATATACGTTTACCACTGTTATAAAATTTCGGTGCGGCGCACACCTCTCAATTTTGAATGTAAATATTGAACATCATGACGCCGCTCGCGGAAGAGGATAGAATTTTAATCCGAATTTTAAGAGCAGAAAAAGGATACAATGCACATCAAATGATGATAGAATTCCCTTCTAGAAAATGGAATAAATATGCTCTAGATCGATTGATTAAACAAATTGATGCTACGGGAACGTCGAACAGCCGCAACTGTGGTCGCAAACGTTCTGCGCGCACAGCAGCGAACATTGCACAAGTCCAAGAGTTAATTTCCAGCCAAGACAACAATCCAGGGACGAGTAAGAGTCCGAGCACGTGGTGGACATTATTGAGTATTTGTTTGACTGATGGTAAATTCACTCAAGATATTAATTGTTAGTAATAAGTGACTGTTTAGAACTGACGTCTTCAGTTTCAGACTTTTGTTTTTTCTTGCAGTTTTATGGCCAGAAAATGGCACATCGAATATTAATAGCATTATTTCATAAAGTCGTAACATTATCTCGTAGATATTTTGCAGAATCAATAAATGGATAATTATCTTCAATCTGATATATTGGACAAGACGCTCAGATAAAAATTATTCAAGTTATAAGGCGTCAAAGTTGGTGCATTCCTACTGGCCCACCCTGTATATATATGTCGTTGGAAGAAGACGGACAGGATGACGTGACGTCCACACCTGCAGAGTTATGGACCAAGCTCTTAAAATACGAATAATTATGACTCATCACGGTGTTACTATTTGTCAGAAGCGTAGGTATCAGTTGTTGAAATTTTACATAGAACTTGCCTCACCTGACTACAGCGTCTTTTTCAGACTCTAGGTCTGTTGTAAATATAGCTATAACACTGCTCACTTATCCGTAAGAAAATATGCTCGGTGATATGATCGATAATAGGTAATTAAATAGGAAAAGCCGTGAAAGAAACAATTTAGTTGAGTTAGGTGCAATGGCACGAGATATATGCGCTTGTAGGCGAGTTTGAAAGTTAAAGAACAAACATGTGTATTCCTACATGGACCATGCCTTTTTAAACATATGTATAAGATTTCGTGATTTTTTATTGGTTAAAATTTATTACAATATTAAAGCTAACGTTTCTGATTCAATATAGTAACTCGAGTGTGGCCTGACTGCATGTAGATAAGTGATTAGCGCAGAGTAGTCTATGCTTTCATCAGAAATTACATTTAAACATAAAAATGGCAATATTTGTTTTTAACCCTCAGGCTACCAAGGTTTTTTTGCGACATCGGCTACCAAGGGGGGGGGTGGTTACCACCCCCCCCCGGAATTTCGTGTTTGGTTTAAGATATCATATCATGTAATACAGCATTTGATTCAGCATTCATTTCTGAAAAGAATGGTATATTTAGTTGTAAAATATATGAATGCATCTCGAAATTATATAGTTTTTAACAAAGGCACCGGTCCATTTAACGATATCTGATATTATCGTACACAATTTGTACTATTGATCAATTAATATTATGACGTAAGGCCCTACATCGACACGCAAGACTGATATATATATATATATATATATATATATATATATATATATATATATATATATATATATATATATATGCACACACACATTATTACCGGTATATGTGTGTGTATATATATATGCCCATAGACAATTACGATTGTTACGTAAATACCTGGACAAAAATATATAAATGATGTGGGTTTTGAAAATGAACTATGTATCCAAGAATATTCTAAATATAATAAATATAATGTGGCTTAATTTTCAACAATACAAACTATTCCAAAGTCTGTTTTAGTTACAGGCAAAACCTAAAGGTGTGCAGCTATATCAACATGAAACAAGAAATTATGTAATTTTTCCCGGCAGTCAAATACGTCAGTGGTCCTTGCAGTTGTTGCAAGTTACTTTCATTGTTTTGTGCGAATGCTTCCTGCAAACCGGCTTCTTGAACACTTCACAGCACTACTTTACTCTGTTAGTATTCTGCTTCAACTGTTTATAGCCCTTCCCCATACCCAACCATATCGGTTTACGTTGTGATATTGCATCAGTGATTTTCACACTGAAAAAGCGTATTATTATTCATTATGATCACTTCCGGTTATCAAAAGACAAATAACTAAGCAAGTAAATATAACCCTAAATTCCCTCTAAAGAATGGCATAGTTGTTTCTCTTCCAGAAAGAATAATGAATACCTTTATAGTCGACAACAGCTAACAGCTGACGAGAGAAATTCCTGATTTCATAAGTGGTACCTAGGCTATATCGGGTATAACTTTTTTATGGCGTGGGATATCATCATGACTTTTACCTCAAAATTTGCGCAAATGGACCCCCTACAGCTACCTAAAATGTCAAAATTATATTCCATGTGCAAAAAAAAGTTTTTCCAGAAAAACGTAGGGGGGGGGGTGGTAACCACCCCCCCCTTGGTAGCCCGAGGGTTAAAAATACTGACGTCATTTTCGTTTCAGAGTAATAGTTTACGTCATAGTTAGACCTCTATTGTCTTGGTTGCAATGACAGCACATGGAGGTGATTATAACAGAAAATCGAACTGAACCATTTAATTCAGAGTTTTTCAAACTGTGGTCCGCGGACCAAGAGGGGTCCGCGAAGGATATGGCGGGGGTGCGCGCGAGCGTTTCGAAATATTCATTATTGATTAAAACTGTATGGTTTTAGCATTTAGCAGCCTTGTTTTTTATTCATACACTAAATATAGTTATTCTTAGCGTACTACAGTGACGTAACTATGAAATAATTATGGTCATGTCTAGTCTAAAAAAACGTGTGTGTATTAATAAGATATAATTAATAATTTCTACTTATCGGCTGTTAATCAATTGTGCATCCAAGGTAAGGGCGATGTATTTGTAATATGCTGGGCTATTTCCTATTTGTGTCAAATCTCCACGTGCAACTGAGCACTCTTTGATTATCCCACCTGCAGTTTATAAAAGCAGTGTGCTGTTTATTATGCTAAGTATTCTATATCACCAGCCAAGCATCCGCTGCAGGCTTACAACCGGACGCTTTTGTGAAATCCGTTGTAACAAATATTGCACTTGAATGACTTATCGCCAGTGTGTGTTCCTTATGACATTCCAAATTAATATCTACGCATAAATCCTTTGTGGCATGAATTGCACATGTATGGCTTTTCTCCACTGTAAATCGTAAAAACATGAATTAAATAATATTTTTTTAATCGAAACTACTTGTACTGTTCCGTACTGGTTCCAGGTTCATTAAAAGTTGCCATGCACTTTAACCCTTTAAGGACGACAGAGATTAGTTTTCCATGCATTTTAGTACACGCTCGTCGTTAAAGCGTTAAGGCCTAAATCACACAATTAGTTTACAACAAAGGCGTGTTAAATATTTACGAAGTGTTGCAATTGAGTTATTAATCTTAAAACACCTCAGCAAAGTCAATTTCGACTGGAGAATAACAAAACTGCAGACAGTGTTCCATAAAATCCTTTTCCATTTGGAACATATGATAACATCTTACACGTCCAAATGTTTCCACAAGGAAAGCTTCAACAATAGGAATATCATTGATGACTGAGTCCCAAATACTTCCATATTTTCTTTTCCTCTCTATAAGTTCGCACTTCATCATTTGAACCATTAATCTGCTTAAAATTCTTTTCACAAAATTTGTCTTTTGTATGTTTTTTCTCCGTTATGGGTTTTAACGATTATGCCGATCAGCATTCAGAGGAAACTCCTTGTGAAATGTTTCAGATATATGCGGCTTCTTTGCAGTATGGGTTCTCATATGGCACCACAATTGACTACTGCATCAAAATGACTTCTAACATACATGAGACTTGAAGGCCTTCTCCAGTGTTGGTTTTTATGATTTCACTCAGTTTACTATTTTGCGAATGCACTTTTCCACATAGTTCAACTATCTATGGTCCTTCTCCGGTGTGGATCCTCTCAAGACAACTCAAACTAGTACTACAGGAAAATGATTTGTGACATATCTGACATTTGCATGGCTTATCTCCAGTGTGTATTCTTTCGTGGTCAATTAAAAAACTTCTAGATGTAAATACTTTTCCACATATTTAGCATTTAATGGCTTTCACCAATATGATCACTAACGTGAACATTCAATGTTCTAATATCCTTAAATTTGCACTTGTGTCCGTTTTCTTGACAATGGCTTCTCGTGTGCTGCTGCAAATCTCCAGATTGTGCAAATCCTTTTTCACAGAATTGGCATTTGTATGATTTTCTCCTGTATGCCTTTGCTTATGTGTACTTAGTTCAGAAGGATATTTAAATACTCTGTCACATAAGTCGCATTTGTGTGGTTTCTCTCCAGTGTGGGTTCTAGTGTGATATGTGAGTAGAACACTTCTTGCATATGCTTTTCCACACAACTCACACTGGTATGGTCTTTCCCCAGTGTGGGTTCTTATGTGCATATTTAGTTGCCTCTTATCTGTATATGCTTTTCCACATAGTTCGCACTTGTATGGTCTTTCTCCAGTATGGATCCTCTCATGACGACTCAGACCAGAACTAAGTGAAAATGATTTGCAACATACTAAACATTTATATGGCTTCTCCCCAGTGTGAATCCTCTTATGAAATCTCAAACTACTTCTATAAGAAAAGGCTTTCTGACATACTTGACACTTGTAAGGCTTCTCTCCAGTGTGTTTTCTTTTGTGTATTTTTAAACCACTTCCACATGAAAATATCTTTCCACAGAGTTCACATTTGTGAACTTTTTCTATAGAGTGGATTCGGGTGTGGAAGTTTAGTTTGTTAGTCGTTGCAAACATCTTTCCACAAATATCGCATTTGTATTGTTTTTCACCACTATCACTTACGTGAAGATTCAGTGATCTAATATGTTTAAAGCCTCTGTCAGAAATTTTACCCTTGTGTCGGTTTTCTTGACAATGGTTTCTCATGTGCTGCTTCAAATCTCCTGATTGTGCAAATGCTTTTTCACAGAATTGGCACATGTAAGGCTTTTCTCCTGTATGCCTTTGTTTATGTCTTCTTAGTTCAGAAGGATATTTAAATACTCTGTCACATAAGTCGCATTTGTGTGGTTTCTCTCCAGTGTGGGTTATTGTGTGATTCCTTAGTAGAACAGCGCTTGCAAATGCATTTCCACACAACTCACACTGGTATGGTCTTTCTCCAGTGTGAGTTCTTATGTGGAAATTTAGTTGCCTCTTGTCTGTATATGTTTTTCCACATAGTTCACACTTGAATGGTCGTTCTCCAGTATGGGTCCTCTCATGACGACTCAGATTATTTCTACACGAAAATGATTTGCAACATAGTAGACATTTATGTGGCTTCTCCCCAATGTGAGTTCTCTCATGACAACTCAAAGTATTTCTATAAGAAAAGGATTTTTGACATACTTGACATTTGTATGGCTTCTCTCCAGTGTGTGTTCTCTTGTGGATTTCTAAAACACTTCGACATGAAAACATCTTTCCACATAGTTCGCATTTGTAAAGTTTTTCTGCAGTGTGGATGCGTGTGTGGAAATTTAGTTGGTTGGTTCTTCCAAACATCTTTCCACATATATCGCACTTGTAAGGTTTTTCACTACTGTGATCACTAACGTGAATATTCAATGAACTAATACGTTTAAAGCCTTTGTCACAAACTTTACACTTGTGTCGTATTTCTCCACTATGGCTTATCATATGCGACTTCAAATATCCTAATTGTGCAAATGCTTTGTCACACAAATGGCATTTGTATGGCTTTTCTCCTGTATGCCTTCGTTTATGTATACTTAATTCATTAGAATATCTAAATACTTTGTGACACAAATGGCATTTGTATGGCTTTTCTCCTGTGTGCCTTCGTCTGTGTGCTAGTAGATCAGAGGATTTTGCAAATGCTCTTTCACATAATTCGCATTTGTATGGTTTCTCTCCAGTGTGGGTTCTTCTGTGATACGTTAGTTTAACACTTCGTGCAAATGATTTTCCACAGAATTCACACTGGTATGGTTTTTCTCCAGTGTGGGTTCTCATGTGGCACATTAGTTTAAAACGTACTGCAAATGTCTTTCCACATAAATCGCAACCGAAACGTTTATCAACTGCTTGTTTTCCAATATGGTCATTCCATTTGTTTCTTTCAGAATCCTCTGTTGAACCAGACTCACACAATCCTTGGTCTTCATTCATGATGGGCAAGGTGACTTTGTAGTGAAATAACAAGCTACCTTTGTGATGCACTGATGTCTTTTGTTAAAGTCTAACACGTTACAATGAAGAATTTTCCTTTATTCTTAATTTTGCCCTTAAATTATCTGACTTTAATTTTCCACATTACTCTCAGATATGAATTATGAATTCCATTTCTTCCAATGACAGCTATTACTGTTAAAACAACATGGCAAATTCTTTTATCGAAACATGTAATATTACTGTAATATTAAGGTAATTTTTCTATACTGAATATAAAATAATGCATAGATGTAAATTCAAAAGACGTTATCCAGATACTATTCTTCAAAGAACAATCACAACATCATTTTTTACCTCAAACGAGATTAAAGAATTATTTTTACAGTGTCTGATAACCAAATTAAATATAATATTTACCTTATTCACAGTGGTAAAACTTACAGCATTATGTATTTAACTGTAGAGAAATGTGATCTCAAGGCAAAAGCATAACCACAGTAATTGACTGACTCTTGGCTAATCCTCCAGTTTAGGTGCTTTAATTATTTTTCATTGGGATCATGTGCATTATTCTTGGTCAATATTTTGGCTTCATATTTGTGCTATATTTTCATCGCTCATCCAACTTCTACTTTCAGTTACATTTTCATCGCTAATCCAGCTTCTAGTTTGAGCTCCATTTTCATCGTTCTTCCAGCTTGTAGTTTCAGTGTTACTATGAAACATTTAATCGCTAATCCATGGCAATAATATCGGCGCTAAAACGATATAGGTCTATTTTCATCGCAATTCCAACGTCTAGTTCAAGTTTTATTATGTAATAATGCTCATCGATCATCCAGATTCTAGTTTCAGTTATATTTTCATCATTCATCACAATTGCTATAAAGTGTACATATAATTAAAGCACCTAAACTGGATGATTACCGAGTCTTGTACGACTCTTCCCACATGCAAAGGAAGTCAATTTATCAATGTTTTACTTGCAGGACTGGCTCAAAGTTTGCAACATGATTGCAAATAAATTCATTTCATTTATTTGCATACAATATTAATTTATCACAATTCCTACTACACGTCGAGTTTTCTATACACCCATTCCTACAATTTATTCTGAAAACACATCTAAAACTGTTTCTTCCAGAAAATCTAGCGGAAATTAAACAATTATTCCTGATCTAAAATCTTGTATCACAGTCCACTTGATAGTGTGATATAATCTTGGAATATCTCTCTCGGATATTCTATTAATTAGTGAGATTCCATGTGACCAGGCTGACGGTTGGGATCTACTGAGCTTGGCAAAAGAAAAGATGAAGAGAATTTGTGCACGATATACTGAAATAGGTAGTTCACATTCACTTGAGAAATATATGATAAATGAAGAAACTGCTAAGCATACCATTATGTGAAGAAGAAAAATAATTTCTGATTTTCTATTACGTGTTCTTCAAAATGGCGGAAATTGAAAAGAAAATACTTAAAATATAATATGGATTGAAATAACAAACTCATTTCCCTCTGGCGATTGATTATCCGCGCCGAAATCTTAGTAGTCCACTAAACGTCTTCTGTGTTCCTTTAATCTATTATCAAAATTAGTACCAAGTAACAATTGGCGTTTCAAGTGAAGCCGTAACAAAAGGTAAATGATCGGTAATTCGACGTACAATGGCTCAACATACAGGAAATGGTTAACCTTATTTCACACTGGATGTCATCCAATCTCTGCCTTAACCCTTCCAAAACTGAATTCATCATCGTAGGCCTTCCTGATAAAATCAAGAAAATCCCTGTTCCTTCCATAAACCGGACTCGGATCTCTTTTGGACTACTCTCTGGAAACCCCCTCTGATTTGACGTAGCGCTCGTGAATAGGCTGGTGCCCCGCGCTTGGCCTTCGAGTGGAGCTTTAGAAGTTTTTAGATTATGATTACGATTACGATTATGTATACGACCAACTATGTCGTTAGAAGCTCTAGCATAGACATAAACTCAGGATTAGTAGGCCTACAACATCTAAACACACTTAGTAGGGTAGTAAAGTCAGGAACACTGTCGGAATTAAGCAAGGGGCAAGGCCTACATGGGCGCCAACCATGGGCCCCACCGGGATACGGAAATTTCGCCCCCGGAAGATTCGCCCCCGACATTTCGTCCCCGGCAAGATTCGCCCCCCCACCCTCGGAAGTTTCGCCTCCGGGATCTATGATGAAAATGTAACTAAGACTATAAACTGGATTAGCGATGAAAATGTAACTATAAGACTAGAAGCGGGATCTATGACGAAAAGGTAACTAAGACTAGAGGCTGTATCGACGGGGGCGAAACTTCCTGGGGTGAAATGTCGGGGGCGAATCTTCCAGGGGGTGAATCTTTCGGGGGCGAAAAGTCCTAGAACCGGCCCCACCAAATATGGAGCATGCAATCAGTTGCAATTTTATCTTTTCTATCCCTTTACTGCGTGCGTCATCTGAGGAGGGAGATTTGAACAGTGACCATAGATCTGAGTGGCAGGCTTCTCAATGACCACTGTATTTTTTAAATATAGTGAATAACAAGAAATAAGGGGCCGTCCATATATTACGTACGCACTTAGGGGGGTCGGATTTTGGCGATTTTGCGTACGGGTG
Organism: Allolobophora icterica; assembly: GCA_963556255.1. Classification (NCBI taxonomy): domain Eukaryota; kingdom Metazoa; phylum Annelida; class Clitellata; order Crassiclitellata; family Lumbricidae; genus Allolobophora; species Allolobophora icterica. Next base: position 50,064,173 of record OY744613.1, on the reverse strand, counting down.
CGGACGGGGAGGGGAAGGGGGGAGAAAATGTGTACGTACGCAAAATAAATTTCTATAACTCTATGTCCACATTATAATTCTGTATTGTCCTATAGTCGTCCAATGGCATTTTATTACATTATATAAAAGCCATGTGCAGTTATTCTGTACTGTGAACGAGACACCTATAATTTGTCTATATTGGCCCTCACTCATCCTTCAATCTGGCCTAAAGTGCAGAGAGACACATTCTGCAGCTGGTCTTCTCGGGGGGGGGGTGCGTCAAGCGTACGTACGGGGGGGGGAAGAAAGTACGCTTGCGGACGAATTTTTGCGTAGGTAATATATGGACGGCCCCTAATCGATATTTAACCTTCTTTGACATATTTCACTCAATTTTCTAAAGACAGTGTAGCGCAATTACTACAAGCTGCAAGGGATAGAGTTGCCGAGTTTTGTATAAAAGCGCAATTAATTGTACTACCGAAGTACAGATATAGGCTACGGTATGGGATGTTTGCTGGTTGACAAGGTTAAAACACTTCTGGCGAGCTCCATTGCATTACGTCATACAGTCATACTATGTTTATTGTTCAATTTTGACATTCATTTTGGACTTGTAAATGAAAAGTTATGTGATGTTTATTTTACATATTTAGTCAGGAGCAGGTCATGTAAGCTACCTATTAATACTCGACAAAGGTGTTGAACGTTCATTTTCAGATGTTGAAATTATTCTAAGAATGTAGCCGTAGACTTGATGCTCATGGTAGGCCTATCAACTTGGAGTGCTGAATGCTCATTTTCTAAGATGAAGATAGTTAAGAACAGGCTTCGTACAAGCATGACACAAATCACCTTGCAGTGTTGATCACAGAGAGCGATATTCTACGCCAATAGGAATTTAATCACTTAATTGATGACTTTGCAACTTTAGTACAGGCCTAACTCGGCTATTTAACTGACTCAAGCTATATGTTTTTAGTTTGTAGGCCCTAGGTAGGGTAGGTGGGGGCAAGACGCCCACTGGAGGCATAACGCCTATAGGTCATAAATACATCAGGCATTTATTATTTCAGAGCGCATTGTAGCGGAAACTGGTAATGCCACCTACCGAATATTGTTATTTCGAAAGGGTGCCGATTCTTTCACGAGTGAGTAAGAAATCACGATTTTTTCCTTTTAACCTGCTTTCTTATAATATTTCACTACAACCACATTGTCTAATTTGTGCCAAGATTCGCCGTGCCGATAATGAGCCTTTGCATTTTAGCAGGTTTATATGTACTTTGTGGATTATGAACTTTGTTTGTGAGCGATAATGCAAGGGTTTTGTGTTGTGATCTTGACAATAGAGGTATGCTGTGTGGGGCAAAACGCCTATCATGTGTTTGGGGTAAAACGCCTACTGGGCGTTTTACCCCATGGCGATTCATAAATTAAGCAATGCAAGTAGGCTATTAAGCAGTAAGCCTATTGGGTACAATTACTTTCTTTTCTTCTGTGTTAGGAATGGTTCGGACTTACGTCAAGAAAACCGAGCGAGGGCAGTATGGAAACAAAAACCTGGAAGACGCGCTGAAGGCAGTTAATGACGGAACACCACTAATCAGAACGAGCAAAGAATACGGTATACCGGCGCGCACACTGAGACGACACCGAGATAACAAAGTTCAACAACCCGGAAAGGTGGCTTTAGGAAGACACTTGCCTGCGCTTCCTTCTCACGTGGAGAAGGAATTGCACGATCACATCCAGACGATGGAGCAATCCATGTACGGGTTGACTGTGAACGACGTCAAGCGTCTGAAATAGCGGAGTCATACAATTTTAAACATCCGTTTAATAAGACAAGTGGTAAGGCGGGAAGAGACTGCATGGTTACATGGATTCTTTAGCCGACATCCAGATCTGTCAATCAGGAGTCCACAGGTAACGAATTTGTCTCGCACTGTCGCCTTTAACAGACCACAGGTGCAGAAATTCTTTGCGCTCTACAAAGAGGTTCTTCAGAAGCGTCAGTTTCTTCCATCTCAAATCTGGAATATGGATGAAACGGGCATAACTAATGTACATAGACCCGTAAACATCGTCGCAACGAAAGGCATTAGACAAGTGAGCAAAATCACAAGCGGAGAACGCGGAAAAACAGTTACGGTGATATGCGCCATGAGTGCTGCGGGAACTTATCTCCCTCCCATGATGATATTTCCAAGGAAGAGGATGGTGGAAACTCTAATGGCCGGTGCTCCGCCGCAGTCACTGGGCTGTTGCAGTGCAAGCGGGTGGACAGATTCCACGTTGTTCGTTAAGTGGCTGCAACATTTCGTGCAGTTTACAAATTCATCTCAAGAATCACAGCATGTCATAGTCATGGATGGGCACCACAGCCATAAGACGTTGGCCGCTGTCAACTATGCTCGAGAGTCTGGTATTCACTTAATAACCTTACCTCCTCATAGCACACATAAGATGGAGCCGTTGGACAGAACGTACTTCAAATCGCTTAAGAGTTCGTACAATTTGGCAGCGGAGGCAAATCGCCCACCCATGGGCGTTTTACCCCATAGTATGAGGCAAAACGCCTACTTGGGTAGTGACATGTTTTTGGTAATTTCTTACTTCAATGTAACATAATTGTCATTAATTGATACATAACAAGTGGTAAATATAGTTTCTGTTACTTCCTAATCAATAGCTGTAATAAAATGTCAAACAGGACAGTTTTATTGCATTTTCTGCTTAATGTGGGCGTCTTGCCCCCACCTACCCTACCGTTTATATATCTATAGCTATATTATTTTCTTTCTTCTTTGTCTCTATCAGTGACTTCTATTAAAAGTGGATTAGACTCTTCAGGCTTATACCTTTTGTATTTGAGAAAATTACACGTGTATTGATATTATAAAAGATTCTTTATTTATGAGTAAAATATCTTCCCATTAACTTATTTTCATTTATATCAGAGGCGGACAAACCTTTTGCACATTGGGCCACATGAAATGCCACAAAAATTCGGAGGGTCGGATAACAAAACTTTCAACTTCTAATAGGCCTAATGACTAACATGATAAAAGTTTACCTAGGCCTATTTAAAATTTAAAATCTTTTGGAAGGGTTAATACTTAGAGCTATAATTGTGAAAGACGAGACCGGAAAAGTAAGAAGAAAGCAGTGCCACTTAAGTAAAAGGTGGAAACCTCTTGCGCTCTGAATTTTGTGATTTTTTATAATTCTAATGAAGAATTGCTTAAGCCAGATAAAATGTGTTGGCGAGCTGGATCTGGCTCGCAGGTCGTAGTTTGGCCATTCCCGATATATATAAATTTAAAAAAATTAATAAGTGAACAATCGTAAACATTGCCTTTAGTTAGTGCTTAACATTTTTAAAACAATGCCTACAGTTATAACATGTCAGTATACATGTCGCGTTTGCGTTGGTCAGTTCCATCGGTGTCACGACAAATGGTTCACGGACAAATGGTTCCCGATCGTCCAGCTTCTCGTTCCAGCTTAATTTTCATCGATCTTCCAGTTTCTAGTTTGAGCTATATTTTCATCATCGCTCATCCAGCTTCTAGTTTAAGCTGTATTTTCATCGCTCGTCCAGCTTCTAGTTGCATGAAAATAGAGCCAAACATGCTTTTTCGTAGTCCAATGTAAAAAACACAAACTAGAAGCGGAATGAGCGATGAAAATATAGCTCAAACTAGAAACTGACTGACAGTCTCAAGAACTTTTATAATCCTATTTTTGCGATAATAGCTGGAACTGACAAGAATGAGCAAAACAGTGACATGGAAGAATTTGATGCTAATGACATAGAATGAGAGTGAAGCGTTATGTATGAGTCAAAATCAGTGCTTATCGAATATTTCAAACAGAACAATATTTTTTTCAACATTATTAAAAGAAATTTTAGTTAACATGAGTTTTTCTATGATTAGGCCTAAGTTAAGGTTTTGCAAATAAAACCAAATGTTAATAAGTTTATGGTTTTTAAATAGAATATTGTTAATACTTCATTGCAAACTGAATCATAAAGTTTTCCATTTAGGTTTAATTTTTGAGTATGAAACACTGTAACATGTTTTATCTTAACATAATTTACCTGGATTTGTGAAATACTCATGAAACAACATGTATTCATAAGGCAAAATCACACAATTAGTTTACAACAAGGCACGTCAAGATTTATAAAGTGTTGCAATTGAGTTATTAATCTGAAAACAGCTAAGCAAAGTCAATTTCGACTGGAGAATAACAAAACTGCAGACAGTGGTCCATAATCTCATTTTCCGTTGGAACAATTCAAAACATCTTATACGTCCATGTTTTCAAAAGGAAAGCCTCAACAAAAGCAATATTATTGATGCCCGAGTCCCAAATACTTCCATAATTTCTGTTCTTTTCTTCTCTATAAGTTTGAACTTATCATTTGAACCATTAGCCTGCTTAAAATTCTGTTCACAAAATTTTGCTTTGTATGTTTTCTCTGTATTATGGGTTTTAAATGATTTATGCCAATCACCATTCAGAGGAGACTCCTTGTGATGTGATTCAGACATAATATATGGGTTCTTTGCAGTGAGGGTTCTCATATGGCGCCGCAATTGACTACTGCATGCAAGTGGCTTCTAACATACTTGAGACTTGTAGTTTTCTCCAGTGTGGGTTTTTCTGTGGTCATTCAGTTTAGCATTTTGCGAATGCGCTTTTCCACATAGTTCACCCTCTATGGTCCATCTCCAGTGTGGATCCTCTCATGACAACCCAAACTAGTACTACGGAAAAATCATTTGCGACATACCAAACGTTTGCATGGCTTCTCTCCAGTGTGTATTGTTTCATGGTCATTTAAAGAACAATTCTAGATGTAAATACTTTTCCACATAGTTAGCATTTGTAAGTTTTTCATCAATATGATCACTAACGTGAACAGTCAATGTTCTAATATCCTTAAAGCTTTTAGCACACAATTTGGACTTGTGTCGCTTTTCTTGACTATGGCTACTCATGGGCTGCTTCACATCTCGAGATTGTGCAAATGCTTTTTCGTTGATCGGAATTTATATGGCTTTTCTCCTGTATGGCTTCGTTTATGTGTACTTAGTTCAGAAGAACTTTTAAATGCTCTGTCACATAAGTCGCATTTGTGTGGTTTCTCTCCAGTGTGGGTTCTTGTGTGATACTTTAGAAGATCATATCGTGTAAATGATTTTCCACACAACTCACACTGGTATGGTCTTTCTCCAGTGTGGGTTCTAATGTGGATATTTAATTGTCTCTTATCTGTATATGCTTTTCCACATAGTTCACACTTGTATAGTCTTTCTCCAGTGTGGATCCTTTCATGACGACTCAGATTATTTCTACGCGAAAATGATTCGTGACATACTAGACATTCATATGGTTTCACTCCAGTGTGAAGCCTCTCATGACACTTCAAATTACTACTATTAGAAAACGATTTGTGACATACTTGACATTTATATGGTTTCACTCCAGTGTGTTTTTCTTTGTGGATTTTTAAAAGACTTCGACATGAAAATATCTTTCCACATAGTTCGCATCTGTGAGCCTTTTCTGTAGTATGGATTCGTGTGTGGAAGATTAGTTGGTTGGTTGCTCCAAACATCATTCCACATGTATCGCATTTGTAAGGTTTTTCACCACTATAACCACAAGCATGAAGATTCAGTGATCTAATATGTTTAAAGGCTTTGTCACAAACTTTACACTTGTGTGGTTTTTCTCCACTATGGCTTCTCATGTGCTGCTTCAAATTTCCAGATCGTGCAAATGCTTTTTCACAGAATTGGCATATGTATAGGTTTTTTCCTGTATGGCTTCGTTTATGTGTTCTTAGTTCAGAAGAACTTTTAAATGCTCTGTCACATAAGTCGCATTTGTGTGGTTTCTCTCCAGTGTGGGTTCTTCTGTGATACTTTAGTAGATCAGTGCTTACAAATGCTTTTCCACACAACTCACACTGGTATGGTCTTTCTCCAGTGTGGTCTCTTATATGGATACTTAGTTGCCTCTTTTGTGCAAATGATTTTCCACATAGTTCACACTTGTATGGTCTTTCTCCAGTGTGGATCCTCTCATGACTTTTCAGATTATTACTACACGAAAATGATTTGTGACATATTAGACATTTGTGTGGCTTCTCTCCAGTGTGGATCCTCTCATGACTACTTAATTCACCACTACGTGAAAAGTATTTGTAACATACTTGACATTTGTATGGTTTCTCTCCAGTGTGGTTTCTTTCATGGATTTTTAAAAAACTTTGAAATGCAAATGCCTTTCCACATACTTTGCATTTGTGAGCTTTTTCTGCAGTGTGGATTCGTGCATGGAATTTTAGTTTTTGAGTTGTTGCAAAAATCTCTCCACAAACCTCACATTTGTAAGGTTTTTCACCAATGTGATTGTTAATGTGAATATTCATTGACCTAACACGTTTAAAACGTTTGTCACAAACTATGCATTTGTGTGGTTTTTCTCCACTATGTCTTATCATGTGCTGCTTCAAATGACCAGATTTTGCAAATGCTTTTTCACAGAATTGGCATATGTATGGTTTTTCTCCTTTATGCCATTGTTTATGTGCCCTAAGTTCAGAAGAAGTTTTAAATGCTTTGTCACATAACTCGCATTTGTGCGGTTTCTCTCCAGTGTGGGTTCTTGTGTGATATGTTAGTTGAACACTTCTTGCAAATGCTTTATCACACAACACACATTGGTATGGTTTTTCTCCACTGTGCATTCTCATGTGGCAGCTTAGTTTTGGACGTACTGCAAATGACTGTCCACATAAATCAAATGTTTCTTCAAATGCCTGTTTTTTAATATGGCTTCTTGACTGGACTTCAGAATCCTCGGTTGGTCCTGACTGACACAATGCTTGGTCTTCACTGACTTTGTAGTGATTTAACAAGTCATTTTGTCTTTTTGTGAAACGACTTACGTCTTATAATGAACATGTTCCTTTATTTTTATTCTCTTACTCAGATTTTTCACAGTACTTTGAGATATGAATTATAAATTCCTTTTTGTCCAATGAAACCTATTCCTGTAAAAACAACATGACAAATTCTTTTATCTAAACATGTAAAATTACTGTAGAAATGATTAAGCAAATTTTCTAGACTTAATATAAAATCATGCATAGGTTTTAATTCAGAAGACATTATCCGGATACAGTTCTTCAAACAACAATTGTGAAATCATTTTAATACCCCAAACAGGATTAAAACATTGGTACCGGTAAATGCGAAGACTGAGTGCCTGTGTATCATGTAACCTATCTCAGGTTCCCTCATTCAGTTCTCCTCCTCTGTTCGTCCTCGATCCTATACTTTCCTTCACTGATCAAGTTAACCTTGCTTTCCGATCTTGTTTTTATCATCTATGCCAGCTTCGATACATCCGCAGGTATCTTTTGGTGCGCACTGTGAATACACTGGTCCACGCTTTGATCTGGACTTTGCCAATGCTGTGTACATTGGCCTTTCCTCCTCCAATATGCACAAACTTCAATCTATTCTTGATGCTGCTGCTCGGATTATAGGTGATATTCCTAAGTTTTCCCACATCAGTAGTTAAACAACGTTGGTTGATCGGAACACCTCTTAAATCGTAGGTAGGTTGATCGGAACACCTCTTAAATCGTAGGTAGGTTGATCGGAACACCTCTTAAATCGTAGGTAGGTTGATCGGAACACCTCTTAAATCCTAGGTTGGGTGATCGGAACGCCTCTTCAATCCTAGGTAGGTTGATCGGAACACCTCTTAAATCCTAGGTTGGTTGATCGGAATATCTCTTAAATCCTAGGTAGGTTTCTCGGACAGTCGAAATTAATTCTTTTAATTATATTTTAATATATTTTAATTATATTTGAACCCTAATTTGTACTCTTACACGATTTAATTATCTTATTGGATCGTTTCACATGTTGAATAAACTTATTTCTTGTCGCAATTTTAAGTAGAGTCTACATTTAAATTATTTTGAACTTCACCAATTTGTATAGCGCCATATATATTTCTTGCAGCAATTTTTAAATAGCATCCTATAGTATATTTAATATAGTTTAATTATATTTAATTATATTTGAAACATAATTTGTACTCTTACACGACTTAGTTTAATTATTGAAACATTTCAGATGATGATTAAACATATTTCTTGCAGCAGTTTTAAGTAGAGCCTACATTTAAATTATTTTGAACTTCACCAATTTGTATAGCGCCATATATATTTCTTGCCGCAATTTTTTTAATATTTTAGATATTTTAGAATACACCATAGCCGAGTGGTTAGCGTGTTGGACTATCAACCCAGAGGTTGGCGGTTCAAACCCCACCAGGGCAGAAAATTTGAAGCCAAACTTCTTTTCAACCCCCAGTCAACTGAGATATGACTAATATGAGGTAGAGATGGACCATCCCTCATATGAGGTAGAGATGGACCATCCCTCATATGCCGAGGCTAAGAAAATGAAGACGCTAACAGACTTTGCAGTAGATTCATAGAGAACTTCTGAAATATTTTGAACTATTCAAACATATCTCGTGTTGGTTGAGTGCGCGCAGCCTATAATTCTATACAACGGTCAGTCAAAAGACCCAGCACGCACGAGTGAACATAGTTTAAAGCTCTTGTAGATGCAGTGACTAGACAGTTTCAAGGCATAGGCCTTTACACACACTCAAATATCTACAAATATATACGCATGCACATACAAATACATATATATTCATCTTTGAAGTCCTATATATCGGCAATGACTCGACAAAATATGAGCCCTCGAGGGAGAGACCTGAGCACCAACTCTCATATGCAGAGGCTAAGAAAATGAAGTCGCTATCACTTCATGGACTGCTCTGACAACCGAAATGCTGACGTATACACTAAAATTTTAAATGCAGATTACAAAAGACGTATGCGATAAACCTAAGATGTGCATGTGCAAATTGAATGAGCATCAAACTTTTGGTTTTCTATATTGCAAAGACATGCTGTGTGGACGTGGGACGAAATTTCTACAGTAAAATTATGATTTAGGTTGCTAAAATGGAAGATATAATGATTTGCATGGTAAAATGTCAGATGGCTTTGGACGCTCTGATGCTACAACTACAACTTTCACACTCCTAAGGAGTATGAAACATTGACTTGTATGATTAAGGTACAACAATTATTGTGAAACACCGATTCTTTTGAAGTTTTCTCTATCAACCTTCTGAAGTGTATATTCATAAGATGTTTGAAATACTGAACTATGCAGTAGAATTACAAATCTTATGGTGAAACATTGCATAGTTTGAACCCTTGTACACTAATTTCTAAATTTTTCGATTCCTAAGTTGTACGAAATACTGACATGCATTGTAAAATTTCAACAAGTAAGTTGAAAAATAAGCCAGCGCGGAAGACTTGTACACTAATTTGATTTGCATGGGACGATGAATTGCATGATTCAACTGCAACGCTTAGGATGAAACGTCGCACAGTTTTACATCTGACACACTAAATTCCGAATTCTCGACTCTGAACATGTATGAAATACCAACCTGTGCAGTAAAAATTTAAACATTTAGATTACTGAGACGTGCACCATGAAGATTTGAACGATAAAATTAAGACATTTACGTGTTCAAAGACATGATGAATGAGAGTTTAAGCTTGTGAATTTTAGTTTGTAAGACTGTTGAGAGCATGTGTGAGAGAGAAGAGGGAGAGAGAGGAAGAGGGAGAGGAAGAGAGAGAAGAGGTTTTATGGTAAAAGTCTTACTTTCTATGATAGTTTGTTCACTAAAATGTCAAATTTTAAGTTTGGCAGACACATGCAACGATAGTTTGAATGCTAAACATACAATTGATACATTGCAAAGATTGTGATTGCAGTGGTTTTTATACCAGTTGACAACTTTAAGACTGTAAGGTTGTTGAAACGAAGATTTTTTAGTTTGAGAAGTTCATTAACAGGATAAAATTTTCTTTCGATAGATGTGTGAGACGAATGTTAGCTTATGAATTTTAGTTTGTAAGACTGTTGAGAGCATGTGTGAGAGAGAGGAAGAGCGCGAGAGAAGAGGTTTTAGGGTAAAAGGCTTAATTTCTACGCTAGTTTGTTCACTAAAACATCAACTTTTAAGTTCGACAGACACATGCGACGATAGTTTGAATGCTAAACTTACAATTGATACTTTGCAAAGACTGTGATTGCAGTGGGTTTTACAGTGGATTTTACCCTAGGTGACAACTTTAAGACTGTAAGGTGAGCGAACCGAAGGTTTTTAGTTTGAGAAGTTCATTAACATGATAAAATTTTCTTTCGATAGATGAGTGAGACGAATGTTCTCATTATAAAGTTGTTGCATGGTCTGATGAGGTAGTTAGAGTGGAGGTTCATATTGTAAAAATTACACATTTTAGACTGGATAGATGCTGATAAGATTAAGTCTTTCCACACTGTACAGCCAAATGTGCTAATTTCCACACCAACATACCAAACTTTTAGTCTGCGAAGACGCAGGACTTGTGAGCCTACAGGCTAAATGACAAGTTTTTGCTACAAAGATACCGCTGTTGAAGGTTTGCTAACGTCTTTCACGTTTGCATATTCAGTTGGATTGAGAGTTTACTTATAAAACTTAGGACTTGCAAGTTGCATGAAGGATTTCTACAGTAAAATGTCGACTTTTAACATGTGAAGCCGCAAGATGTAGAGCTAAAATGAGACCGTTTATGTTACAAAGATGTGCAAGACATTGCAAAGTGTCATCTCTTATGAGGCAAAGTCTGCTGAGAAGAGAGCAAACACACAATTTTTGGAATGCAGAGACGCCTACGAGGTGAGAAACTTAGGTGTTTTAGGAGAGCTGTCATGAAGGTTTGCAGAGTAAAATGTGAGCTTTTGAGTTCCACGAGCGCTGGGCAGGGTGATTTCTATACTAAAATTTACAACTTTCTTCGGTTCAGCGAAAGATTTGCACGCTGATTTGCGTGTTTTAGCTGATCAACTTGGTGAAATATTAGCATGGAAAGGTTTAGATATCGATCCATATGGCATGCACGGCTGCATTGCCCAACATTTTACATACACAGGTTTGGATGTAGACGTGTCCAGTTAGCGAACTCTTGCACAAATTTTGCGTTAAAATATCAAAACTTATGAAAAAGAATGTGCAGGTCTATGCGACTGGATGATGTTTTAAAGGTTTGAACGCTTGAAAGTAAAGCTAATTGACAAGCTGAGCTCGCATTCGCACGGTTTTGGTTATGTCGTGGAACGGATGTATAAGCGGATTTGTGGAAACTTAAAGTTTTTGACTGAAATGTAGTTGAAATTGTACATCTTTTCATGATGGAACTGAAGCAGATGAGAGTTCTAACGGATAGAGTATGAGACATGTGATTGCAACTTGTGTGAACAGAGTGATTTCCTTTGGGATGCATGTTGCATTTTCAGAGAATTCTGAAGTTGTCATATTATTTCTAGCTGAAGTTTATTCCTAGAGGTGATTTGTAGGATGCAGCAATTGAAGTACACTTGTAAAACATTTAACATGACTTGTGCAGTTTGGAAAAATTTGGATGTTGGCTCTAGCAAAGCGTTGGAGCGCCAATTTGATAGAAAACGAGAGGTTTCGCGTGAGAGGAGTGAAAGGTACAGATTTTCTATAGACCTGCAACTTTGCATATTTTCGTTCTCAGGAGTTTTTCAATTGCATGCAAAATAACTAAATACTCAAAGACACGAGATGTAGGTTAAAAGTTGATTTATTTCAATAATACAGCTTCACAACTTCTATGCCGAGTCACAAAATTTTCTTTGACAGGCTCTTGCAGCATATGAAAATCTATGCTCTATGTGCAGACTTGACAGATTTATTGAACATAATAGTATGCTAAATTAGTCTCATCAGTATAGTTCCGCACATGCTCAATTTATTTCAAAGTTTAAAAATTTAAGTTTGAGAAATTTAAGTTTGAAAAAATTTAAGTTTAAAAAAAAAAATTTTAAGTTTGAGAAATTTAAGTTTGAAAAAATGTAAGTTTGAAACATTTCAGTTTGAAAATTTTTCAGTTTGACAAAAATTTAAGTTTGAAAAATTTTCAGTTTGACAAAAATTTAAGTTTGAAAAATTTTCAGTTTGACAAAAATTTAAGTTTGAAAAATTTCAAAGTTTAAAAATGTGAGTTTGAAAAATTTGAGGTTGAAACATTTCAATTTCAAAAGTCTTTCAGTTTGAAAAGTTTTCAGTTTGAAAAATTTATGTTCGAAAAATTTTCAGCTTGAAAAATTTCAAAGTTTAAAAATTTGAGTTTGAGAAATTTTCAGTTCAAACATTTCAGTTTCAAACTGAAAACTTTTCAAACTGAAATGTTTGAACTGAAAATTTTTCAAACTCACATTTTTAAACTTTGAAATTTTTCAATCTGAAAATTTTTCAAACATAAATTTTTCAAACTTAAAACTTTTGAAACTGAAATGTTTCAACCTCAAATTTTTCAAACTCACATTTTTAAACTTTGAAATTTTTCAAACTTAAATTTTTGTCAACTGAAAATTTTTCAAACATAAATTTTTCAAACTTAAAACTTTTGAAACTGAAATGTTTCAACCTCAAATTTTTCAAACTCACATTTTTAAACTTTGAAATTTTTCAAACTTAAATTTTTGTCAACTGAAAATTTTTCAAACTGAAGACTTTTGAAATTGAAATGTTTCAACCTCAAATTTTTCAAACTCACATTTTTAAACTTTGAAATTTTTCAAACTTAAATTTTTGTCAAACTGAAAATTTTTCAAACTTAAATTTTTGTCAAACTGAAAATTTTTCAAACTTAAATTTTTGTCAAACTGAAAAATTTTCAAACTGAAATGTTTCAAACTTACATTTTTTCAAACTTAAATTTCTCAAACTTAAAATTTTTTTTTTTAAACTTAAATTTTTTCAAACTTAAATTTCTCAAACTTAAATTTTTAAACTTTGAAATAAATTGAGCATGTGCGGAACTATACTGATGAGACTAATTTAGCATACTATTATGTTCAATAAATCTGTCAAGTCTGCACATAGAGCATAGATTTTCATATGCTGCAAGAGCCTGTCAAAGAAAATTTTGTGACTCGGCATAGAAGTTGTGAAGCTGTATTATTGAAATAAATCAACTTTTAACCTACATCTCGTGTCTTTGAGTATTTAGTTATTTTGCATGCAATTGAAAAACTCCTGAGAACGAAAATATGCAAAGTTGCAGGTCTATAGAAAATCTGTACCTTTCACTCCTCTCACGCGAAACCTCTCGTTTTCTATCAAATTGGCGCTCCAACGCTTTGCTAGAGCCAACATCCAAATTTTTCCAAACTGCACAAGTCATGTTAAATGTTTTACAAGTGTACTTCAATTGCTGCATCCTACAAATCACCTCTAGGAATAAACTTCAGCTAGAAATAATATGACAACTTCAGAATTCTCTGAAAATGCAACATGCATCCCAAAGGAAATCACTCTGTTCACACAAGTTGCAATCACATGTCTCATACTCTATCCGTTAGAACTCTCATCTGCTTCAGTTCCATCATGAAAAGATGTACAATTTCAACTACATTTCAGTCAAAAACTTTAAGTTTCCACAAATCCGCTTATACATCCGTTCCACGACATAACCAAAACCGTGCGAATGCGAGCTCAGCTTGTCAATTAGCTTTACTTTCAAGCGTTCAAACCTTTAAAACATCATCCAGTCGCATAGACCTGCACATTCTTTTTCATAAGTTTTGATATTTTAACTCAAAATTTGTGCAAGAGTTCGCTAACTGGACACGTCTACATCCAAACCTGTGTATGTAAAATGTTGGGCAATGCAGCCGTGCATGCCATATGGATCGATATCTAAACCTTTCCATGCTAATATTTCACCAAGTTGATCAGCTAAAACACGCAAATCAGCGTGCAAATCTTTCGCTGAACCGAAGAAAGTTGTAAATTTTAGTATAGAAATCACCCTGCCCAGCGCTCGTGGAACTCAAAAGCTCACATTTTACTCTGCAAACCTTCATGACAGCTCTCCTAAAACACCTCAGTTTCTCACCTCGTAGGCGTCTCTGCATTCCAAAAATTGTGTGTTTGCTCTCTTCTCAGCAGACTTTGCCTCATAAGAGATGACACTTTGCAATGTCTTGCACATCTTTGTAACATAAACGGTCTCATTTTAGCTCTACATCTTGCGGCTTCACATGTTAAAAGTCGACATTTTACTGTAGAAATCCTTCATGCAACTTGCAAGTCCTAAGTTTTATAAGTAAACTCTCAATCCAACTGAATATGCAAACGTGAAAGACGTTAGCAAACCTTCAACAGCGGTATCTTTGTAGCAAAAACTTGTCATTTAGCCTGTAGGCTCACAAGTCCTGCGTCTTCGCAGACTAAAAGTTTGGTATGTTGGTGTGGAAATTAGCACATTTGGCTGTACAGTGTGGAAAGACTTAATCTTATCAGCATCTATCCAGTCTAAAATGTGTAATTTTTACAATATGAACCTCCACTCTAACTACCTCATCAGACCATGCAACAACTTTATAATGAGAACATTCGTCTCACTCATCTATCGAAAGAAAATTTTATCATGTTAATGAACTTCTCAAACTAAAAACCTTCGGTTCGCTCACCTTACAGTCTTAAAGTTGTCACCTAGGGTAAAATCCACTGTAAAACCCACTGCAATCACAGTCTTTGCAAAGTATCAATTGTAAGTTTAGCATTCAAACTATCGTCGCATGTGTCTGTCGAACTTAAAAGTTGATGTTTTAGTGAACAAACTAGCGTAGAAATTAAGCCTTTTACCCTAAAACCTCTTCTCTCGCGCTCTTCCTCTCTCTCACACATGCTCTCAACAGTCTTACAAACTAAAATTCATAAGCTAACATTCGTCTCACACATCTATCGAAAGAAAATTTTATCCTGTTAATGAACTTCTCAAACTAAAAAATCTTCGTTTCAACAACCTTACAGTCTTAAAGTTGTCAACTGGTATAAAAACCACTGCAATCACAATCTTTGCAATGTATCAATTGTATGTTTAGCATTCAAACTATCGTTGCATGTGTCTGCCAAACTTAAAATTTGACATTTTAGTGAACAAACTATCATAGAAAGTAAGACTTTTACCATAAAACCTCTTCTCTCTCTTCCTCTCCCTCTTCCTCTCTCTCCCTCTTCTCTCTCACACATGCTCTCAACAGTCTTACAAACTAAAATTCACAAGCTTAAACTCTCATTCATCATGTCTTTGAACACGTAAATGTCTTAATTTTATCGTTCAAATCTTCATGGTGCACGTCTCAGTAATCTAAATGTTTAAATTTTTACTGCACAGGTTGGTATTTCATACATGTTCAGAGTCGAGAATTCGGAATTTAGTGTGTCAGATGTAAAACTGTGCGACGTTTCATCCTAAGCGTTGCAGTTGAATCATGCAATTCATCGTCCCATGCAAATCAAATTAGTGTACAAGTCTTCCGCGCTGGCTTATTTTTCAACTTACTTGTTGAAATTTTACAATGCATGTCAGTATTTCGTACAACTTAGGAATCGAAAAATTTAGAAATTAGTGTACAAGGGTTCAAACTATGCAATGTTTCACCATAAGATTTGTAATTCTACTGCATAGTTCAGTATTTCAAACATCTTATGAATATACACTTCAGAAGGTTGATAGAGAAAACTTCAAAAGAATCGGTGTTTCACAATAATTGTTGTACCTTAATCATACAAGTCAATGTTTCATACTCCTTAGGAGTGTGAAAGTTGTAGTTGTAGCATCAGAGCGTCCAAAGCCATCTGACATTTTACCATGCAAATCATTATATCTTCCATTTTAGCAACCTAAATCATAATTTTACTGTAGAAATTTCGTCCCACGTCCACACAGCATGTCTTTGCAATATAGAAAACCAAAAGTTTGATGCTCATTCAATTTGCACATGCACATCTTAGGTTTATCGCATACGTCTTTTGTAATCTGCATTTAAAATTTTAGTGTATACGTCAGCATTTCGGTTGTCAGAGCAGTCCATGAAGTGATAGCGACTTCATTTTCTTAGCCTCTGCATATGAGAGTTGGTGCTCAGGTCTCTCCCTCGACGGCTCATATTTTGTCGAGTCATTGCCGATATATAGGACTTCAAAGATGAATATATATGTATTTGTATGTGCATGCGTATATATTTGTAGATATTTGAGTGTGTGTAAAGGCCTATGCCTTGAAACTGTCTAGTCACTGCATCTACAAGAGCTTTAAACTATGTTCACTCGTGCGTGCTGGGTCTTTTGACTGACCGTTGTATAGAATTATAGGCTGCGCGCACTCAACCAACACGAGATATGTTTGAATAGTTCAAAATATTTCAGAAGTTCTCTATGAATCTACTGCAAAGTCTGTTAGCGTCTTCATTTTCTTAGCCTCGGCATATGAGGGATGGTCCATCTCTACCTCATATGAGGGATGGTCCATCTCTACCTCATATTAGTCATATCTCAGTTGACTGGGGGTTGAAAAGAAGTTTGGCTTCAAATTTTCTGCCCTGGTGGGGTTTGAACCGCCAACCTCTGGGTTGATAGTCCAACACGCTAACCACTCGGCTATGGTGTATTCTAAAATATCTAAAATATTAAAAAAATTGCGGCAAGAAATATATATGGCGCTATACAAATTGGTGAAGTTCAAAATAATTTAAATGTAGGCTCTACTTAAAACTGCTGCAAGAAATATGTTTAATCATCATCTGAAATGTTTCAATAATTAAACTAAGTCGTGTAAGAGTACAAATTATGTTTCAAATATAATTAAATATAATTAAACTATATTAAATATACTATAGGATGCTATTTAAAAATTGCTGCAAGAAATATATATGGCGCTATACAAATTTGTGAAGTTCAAAATAATTTAAATGTAGACTCTACTTAAAATTGCGACAAGAAATAAGTTTATTCAACATGTGAAACGATCCAATAAGATAATTAAATCGTGTAAGAGTACAAATTAGGGTTCAAATATAATTAAAATATATTAAAATATAATTAAAAGAATTAATTTCGACTGTCCGAGAAACCTACCTAGGATTTAAGAGATATTCCGATCAACCAACCTAGGATTTAAGAGGTGTTCCGATCAACCTACCTAGGATTGAAGAGGCGTTCCGATCACCCAACCTAGGATTTAAGAGGTGTTCCGATCAACCTACCTACGATTTAAGAGGTGTTCCGATCAACCTACCTACGATTTAAGAGGTGTTCCGATCAACCTACCTACGATTTAAGAGGTGTTCCGATCAACCTACCTACGATTTAAGAGGTGTTCCGATCAACCAACGTTGTTTAACTACTCACATCTCTGCCTTCATTCGTCACTCCCTCTACTGGCTTCCTGCCCAACTGAGAATTCAGTTCAAAACCCTGGTTTCATCCTTGCTTGAGAGGGCCTCCTTGCGATCTTCGACCCGTGGCCTTGTGGTTGTTCCTCACATGCACTCTTCCAATGCCCAATCCAGGAGCTTTGCCTGTGTGGGTCCTTCAGCTTGGAACAGTCTTCCTCTGTTCCTCGGCCAAGAGCTTCTTGCCCTCTCTCCTCTTCAGTACTGTAGACGCTTGAAAACCTTTTTTTTTGCCGGTGCTGGCAGTGATGCGGGTCGAGAGCGAAGCTGATTTGAGTGGCGCTATATAAATGTTCAGTTACAATTACAATTACAATATATATGCATATTCCAAGAAATAATTATTTCTTAAGATGTTTGCGTATATATAATTTTCGAGGAAAGTAAAGTGCCTGTTACATACTTACTTACTTACTGAACTAATTGCATTATGCATTTTACAGTGTCTGATAAAGAACAGAATGAAATATAATTTTTATCTTCTCAATCCGGTAAAACTTGCAGCAAAATGTACGTAACTGTACAGTAATGTGATCTCAAAGTCAAACGACTATTTGACTGAGGAACAGGCAAAACACCAGGAATTGACTGACTTGTGAAACTCTTCCCACATGCAAAAAAAGTCTATTTGCCATTGTTCTAATTCACAGAAGAGACTCAAAGTTTCCAACATGATTACTAATAAAACTATATAATTTATTTGCATACAGCATAAATTTATCACCCTTCCTACTACATGCCATGTTTTCTATATACCCAGTCCTACAATTTATTCTGACAACACTTTTAAAACTCTTGGTCCAGGAAATGTAGCAGAAGTCTTGTCTCCTTTGTATTCCCCTGTCAGTCCTGGTCAATAGTTTTCATTCATGGCACACATGTTGACTCTTCAATAATACTGATGTAGGTAATTATTCTGACACTCTCGTGCTGTACTTGGAGTACTGACTGCTTACTGCAATCTCCTTGTTCTGAGTCTAGGACCTTCCGATCCGTTCCATGTCACCTCAATGTCCCAATGAAGGAAGTGGAGACTCCTACATTCCTGATGCAATATACATGTAGTTTTGCCTTTAATAATAGTGACAATTTATATGGCGCCATAACACAGCCATGCCGTTACAAGGGCGCCTTTGTGCTGTTATTAAACGTCTTACAGGTTCTAGTGCCCAGTATAAGGTGTCAGGACTCTTGTTCATAAAAATAATTAAATAGTAGAATTAAGGACAATAATTTCTAATGTATTGTAAGATGATTTCTAGACAGTATTTAGTCTACTAAAATAGTCAGTTGTTGCAAGTTGTCTAGTAATAGGATATGCACAATAAAAATCAATTTTCTTGCAGTTGTTCAAAGCTCTTTCGACTACCCTCTGCTCCTTCTGTCAGCAATGGAGGTCGCTATTTAAAGAGTATTAAGAATTATTTTTTTGTTTTAAAATAGATTTAATATTAACATAAAACGATCAATTCGGAAGAGTTATCCTCAGGTCAGTAATAAAGTTGTGAAAATAAAGGAAACACTGCATATTTACCAGCACAATAGACATTTTTAAAGGGGATTTCTTATAATAGTCCAGGTTTCCAAAATGTCGTTCAACACAAATAAAAAACACAAAATAGAAGTTGGATTCAATACTAGCAAACACGTGTGTCCTCTAGCGATTAACTTTCTGGAATTTTAATGATGATAATTATCTTTTTCTGAAACCACCATCATTCAAACGTACAGCAATGAACTTATTTGCCACCGCGAAACATTTTAAGTAAACGTAGAATTATTAATTTCGTCTTTTACTCATTGTCTTCGTTTTTTTTAGACAGTTACCTATACGTGTCCTCACGTTCGCACGCTTTAGGGACACAATGTTATTCAAATCCAGTCTAGCATACATGAACCACAGACTGATAGTGTCTATTATTATTGCTGTACTTACTGATGTCTCTATTAGTATATAGAGCGTCCTGTTTGTATGTAGGCCTACATGCATATTGCATGTGTAAATAAGAAGTTATAAACCTCGCCCGCAAGAAATTTTACAAAATTTTAATGATGAATAATATTCTGCTCGAAGGTCAGGTTTTTCTAAAAAGTGATATCAGTAAATTTAAAAAAATTATTGATGCCTATGTGGTACAACTATTTAGCTTGTGCAGGAATTTTTTCCCGTGTTTGTTGTGTGCGTATTCCTTACTGTGCTGTGTTTAAAGCCTGTCCCTAAAAAGGGACTTTGGTCATTGGAGGCCATGGTATTCTTACATGCTAACATCGCCGTGTGTGTTTTGACCACTGGAGGCTCAGAGGCTTATTGGATCCACCATAGCATGGATCCATTGCATTATTCGGTACCATTTCTGCTAGACTACCGTGCATAGAAAAATGTGATGCGTTTTAGGAAAAGGGACCATAAGTCTCTCCACAGTTACTGAGAAAACTGGCTTTAACCCTCAGGCTACCAAGGTTTTTTTGCGACATCGGCTACCAAGGGGGGGTGGTTACCACCCCCCCCCGGAATTTCGTGTTTGGTTTAAGATATCATATCATGTAATACAGCATTTGATTCAGCATTCATTTCTGAAAAGAATGGTATATTTAGTTGTAAAATATATGAATGCATCTCGAAATTATATAGTTTTTAACAAAGGCACCGGTCCATTTAACGATATCTGATATTATCGCACACAATTTGTACTATTGATCAATTAATATTATGACGTAAGGCCCCACATCGACACGCAAGACTGATATATATATATATATATATATATATATATATATATATATATATATATATATATATGCACACACATTATTACCGGTATATGTGTGTGTGTATATATATATGCCCATAGACAATTACGATTGTTACGTAAATACCTGGACAAAAATATATAAATGATGTGGGTTTTGAAAATGAACTATGTATCCAAGAATATTCTAAATATAATAAATATAATGAGGCTTAATTTTCAACAATACAAACTATTCCAAAGTCTGTTTTAGTTACAGGCAAAACCTAAAGGTGTGCAGCTATATCAACATGAAACAAGAAATTATGTAATTTTTCCCGGCAGTCAAATACGTCAGTGGTCCTTGCAGTTGTTGCAAGTTACTTTCATTGTTTTGTGCGAATGCTTCCTGCAAACCGGCTTCTTGAACACTTCACAGCACTACTTTACTCTGTTAGTATTCTGCTTCAACTGTTTATAGCCCTTCCCCATACCCAACCATATCGGTTTACGTTGTGATATTGCATCAGTGATTTTCACACTGAAAAAGCGTATTATTATTCATTATGATCACTTCCGGTTATCAAAAGACAAATAACTAAGCAAGTAAATATAACCCTAAATTCCCTCTAAAGAATGGCATAGTTGTTTCTCTTCCAGAAAGAATAATGAATACCTTTATAGTCGACAACAGCTAACAGCTGACGAGAGAAATTCCTGATTTTCATAAGTGGTACCTAGGCTATATCGGGTATAACTTTTTTATGGCGTGGGATATCATCATGACTTTTACCTCAAAATTTGCGCAAATGGACCCCCTACAGCTACCTAAAATGTCAAAATTATATTCCATGTGCAAAAAAAAGTTTTTCCAGAAAAACGTAGGGGGGGTGGTAACCACCCCCCCCTTGGTAGCCCGAGGGTTAATAGCAAGTGTAGGTCAGTTTGGGTGAAAATGAGTTCTGAGCGATTTCGGATACGTTGATGTTGCTAGTAAACATTGATAAAGGAAAGTTTTCAAAAATCTCAAGTTTTATTCTTCAAATTATGACTTTTGTGTGAAGCTTAAAAATAGAATACAAGTCTCGTGTTATCCGTGCTGACTTTTAAAATAGTTTTAAGCACATATAATAATCTATTAAATGTAGAATAATTTTTACCCAAGAATAATGTGCATGTATACAATACATAACACTGTGATTGAACAGCATTATGAGCTGCGTTTAGTTAATATTTCATAACGAATTCTGTGGTAAAGTTTTGTCAAAATTTCGCATTTTCTTCAGTGAAGGTTTACACTGAAATATCCGAAAACTCTCATTTGCGCATATTCAATTCTCAGTAAGTTTTTAAAATACTTAGGATCAAGATATCAACTTCATTTTTTTGCATCTTAATCAGAAATTACCCAGCATTATGAATCAGTCCTTAACTCCATTTGAGACTTATGGTCCCTTTTCTCAAAACGCATCACAAATTATTTTCCTGTTTTCCTATTGCGGACTTGATTTGATATAGCGCCGGTGATTAGCTGGTCTCCCTGACGTGGCTTTTGTGTGGCGATGAGAAATTTCGGAGATTTACATTACATTACACAGTGTAGGCTACGTGCTCAAGGAGAGGCAACAGTTTTTCGTCACACTTGAGAGAAGGAGCGTATGGGAGAAAACGACACTGCCAGACGTCTGACGAGGATTATTGTTACTGCAATGGCTAGTGCAAGGACAGAGTATGCTAGGCAGCAGAGCATTTTGTGTGTGTTAACGAACGGGAATGTATGGGTATTCATGGCAATAGTGTTCACAAGTGGATATGCAACCCCATCTGCAAGACGCATGTACTGGTAGTGCTCTCCAAAATGTTCACAACGAAGCCGTAGCCAAAGCCAAGAACGACAACCGTTTTGAAGAAATCCTACATTATTTACTTATAGCTGATAGCATGCATCTTGACCCGACCGACAAGTTTTCGAAAGTTCGACCATTGATTACTGAATGAACAAATTGTTTCTCAGGTAGACCTACTTTCCAAAGCAACAGCTGCAGCTTTCGGTGGATGAGTCAATGACACCGTATTTCTGTAAGCTTAACCCTTTCGCTACTGCGCACGTCCCCAGGCCCCGTACGGGGTATGTATGCATGCTATGGTATGGTACATGTATGGTATGTATGTATGTATGTATGTATGTATGTATGCATGTGTATGTATGTATGTATATATGTATGTATGTATCTGAACATTTACTATAGCACCTTTATTTAGCTCACAATGAGCTACCTCTGCCAATCCATAATGATGTCAGGCCGTTCATCGTCAATTTCAGCGTCAACGTACGTCGGAGAGATTCCAGTATTGCATTCATCGCCATCTATAACTTCTAACTCATCCACACCTAAATCTAACTCTAAATCGTCTTCATCGCTGTCTTTATCGTTAAAAATTTCCTTCAAAACTTCTTCACCAGTCATACGTCTTTTTGCCATTTTTACCTTGAACAATCGACGCTTGCAAATGTGGTCTACGTGAAGAAATTCCATAAACAAAAATATTAGACAAATATTTTACAAGAGAATAATGTTCAGACCATCGTAATACGTTACATCACCCATGCAGCATACTGGGCCTGACTATAAGCCACAGGTTGTATCCCCGTCGCGGCGACGGGTGCAGTAGCCTACAGCAGATGGGTCTGGTAACCCGTCGGCGCGACGGGTCCAGTAACGAAAGGGTTAATATTACACGTTTTAATCGTTCATCCATCCAGCTTCCAGTTTTAGCTCATTTTCATCGCATATCCAGCTTCTATTTCAAGTTTTACTATGATATGTTTTCATCGCTCATCCACGGCAATGATATCGGCGTTAAACGATATAGTTTCATCGCAATTCCAAAGTATTCTAGTTTCCGTTTTATTATGTAATATTTTCATCAATCATCCAACTTCTAAGTTCTAGTCTGAGTTATATTTTCATCAGTCATCACAATTGCTATCCACTATAAGAGTGTACATATAATGAACGCACCTAACCTGGAGGATTACCTTCTTCGCACATACAGCTTCTCGTTTGATCTCCATTTTCATCGCTTAGCCAGCTTCCAGTTTGACTTATATTTTCATCGCTCATCCAGCTTCCAATAATTAAATACGCTAAAGCGAACGTGGACATTTCGTCCAATTATTAAATACGCTAAAACGTACGTTTACCGAAGTACAGATAGATAGGCTACGGTATCGGATGTTTGCTGGTTTACAAGGTTAAAACGCTTCTGGCGAGCTGCAGTGCATTACGTTATATGTTGTTATTTATTGTTAAATTTTGACATTCATTTTGGACTTGTAAAATAATGAAAAGTTATGTAGGCCCTAATGTTTATTTTACATATTTAGTCAGGAGCAGGTCATGTAGGCCTACCTATTAATACTCGACAAAGGTGTAGAAGTTCATCTTCAGATGTAGAAATTATTCTAAGAATGTAGCCGTAGACTTGATGCTCATGGTATCAACTTGGAGTGCTGAATGCTCGTTTTCTAAGATGAAGATAGTTAAGAACAGGCTTCGTACAAGCATGACGCATGAGAGACTTAATCACCTTGCAGTGTTGATTACTGAGAGCGATATTCTACGCCAATAGGATTTTAATCACTTAATTGATGACTTTGCAACTTTAGTACGGTACAAGCCTATAACTCAGCTATTTAACTGACTCAAGCTATGTGTTTTAGTTTGTAGGTACCGCTTATATATCTATAGCTATATTCTTTTCTTTCTTCTTTGTCTGTATCAGTGACTTCTATTAAAAGTGGATTAGACTCTTCAGGCTTATACTGTTTGTATTTGATAAAATTACACGTATCAATATTATAAAAGATTTTAATTAATTTATTTTCATTATATATCAGAGGTGGGCAAACTTTTTGCACACTGGGCCACATGAAATGCCAAAAAAATTTGAAGGACCGGATAACAAATTTTAAACTTCACATAATGACTAACATGACAAAAGTTTACTTATTTAAAATTTAAAATGCGTTGGAAGGGTTAATACTTAGAGATAATTGTGACAGACGAGACTGGAATAGTAAGAAGAAAGCAGTGCCACGGAGGAAACCTCTTGCGCTCTGAATTTTGTGATTTTTTTGGAATCTAATGAAGAATTGCATAAGCCAGATAAAATGTGTTGGCGAGCTGGATCTGGCTCGCATGCCATAGTTTGCCCATCCCCGATATATATGAATTTAAAAAAATTAATAAGTGAACAATTGTAAACATTGCCTTTAGTTAGTGCTTAACAATTTTAAAACAATGCCTACAGTTATAACATGTCAGTATGTCGCGTTTGCATTGGTCAGTTCCATCGGTGTCACGACAAATGGTTCACCGACAAAAGGTTAACGACAAAATGTTCACGGACAAATGGTTCACGATCGTCCAGATTCTCGTTTCAGCTATATTTTCATCGATCTTCCAGTTTCCAGTTTGAGCTATATTTTCATCGATCTTTCATTTTTCAGTACGAAAAACTGTAACATGTTTTATCTTAACATTATTTACCTGGATTTGTGAAATACTCATGAAACAACATGTACTCACAAAGCAAAATCACACAATTAGTTTACAACAAGGCACGTCAAGACTTACAAAGTGTTGAAATTGAGTTATTAATCTTAAAATAGCACAGCAAAGTGAATTTCGACTGGAGAATAACAAACTGCAGACAGTGTTCCATAAAATCATTTTCCGTTTGGAACAATTCACAACATCTTACACGTCCATATGTTTCCACAAGGAAAGCCTCAACAATAGGAATATCATTGATGACTGAGTCCCAAATACTTCCCTATTTTCTTTTCCTCTCTAAAAGTTTGCACTTCATCATTTGAACCATTCATGTCCTTAAAATTATTTTCACAAAATTTGTCTTTGTATGGTTTTTCTATATCATGGGTTTCAAATGTTTATGCCAATCACCATTCAAAGGACACTCCTTGTGATGTGATTCAGACATATCTTTGCAGTGAGGGTTCTCATATGACACCGCAATTGACTACTGCATGCAAATGACTTCTAACAAACTTGAGACTTGTGGTTTTCTCCAGTGTGGGTTTTTCTATGGTCACTCAGTTACTATTTTGCGAGTACACTTTTCCACATAGTTCAACTTTCTATAGTCGTTCTCCAGTGACAACTCTCATGACAACTGAAACTAGAACTACAGGAAAATGATTTGTGACATATCTGAAATTTGCATGGCTTATCTCCAGTGTGTATTTTTTTTGGTTATTTAAGAAACTTCTAGATGTAAATAACTTTCCACATATTTAGCATTTAATGGCTTTCATCAATATGATCACTGACGTGAGCATTCAATGTTCTAATATCCTTAAAGCTTTTATCGCATAATTTGCACTTGTGTGGGTTTTCTTGACTATGACTTCTCATGTGCCGCTTCACATGACCAGATTGTGCAAATGCTTTTTCACAGAATTGGCATTTGTATGTCTTTTCTCCTGTATGGCTTCGCTTATGTGTACTTAGTTGAGAATAAGTTTTAAAATTTCTGTCACATAAGTTGCATTTGTGTGGTTTCTCTCCAGTGTGGGTTCTTGTGTGATACCTTAGAATATCATATCGTGTAAATGCTTTTCCACACAACTCACACTGGTACGGTCTTTCTCCAGTGTGGGTTCTAATGTGGAAATTTAATTGCCTCTTATCTGTATATGTTTTTCCACATAATTCGCACCTGTATGGTCTTTCTCCAGTGTGGATCCTCTCATGACGACTCAGATTATTTCTACTCGAAAATGATTTGCGACATACTAGACATTTATATGGCTTCTCCCCAGTGTGTTTTCTTTTGTGGATCTTTAAAGCACTTCGACATGAAAATATCTTTCCACATACTTCGCATCTGTGACCTTTTTCTTTTTTGTAAGGTTTTTCACCATTTTGATCACTTACGTGAAGATTCAGTGATCTAATATCTTTATAGCCTTTGTCAGAAACTCTACTCTTGTGTTGGCTTTCTTGACTATGGCTTCTCATGTGCCGCTTCAGATCTCCTGATTGTGTAAATGCTTTTTCACAGAATTGGCATTTGTATGGCTTTTCTCCTGTATGGCTTCGTTTATGTGTAGTTAGTTCAGCAGAATATATGTCGCATTTGTGTGGTTTCTCTCCAGTATGGGTTCTTCTGTGATGCTTTTGTAGATCACTTCTTGCAAATGCTTTTTCACACAACCCACACTGGTATGGTCTTTCTCCAGTGTGGTCTCTTATATGGATACTTAGTTGCCTCTTTTGTGCAAATGATTTTCCACATAGTTCACACTTGTATGGTCTTTCTCCAGTGTGTATCCTCTCATGGTTTTTCAAATTACAACTATACGAAAATGATTTGAGACATACTAGACATTTGTATGGCTTCTCCCCAGTGTGGATCCTCTCATGACTACTTAACTCACCACTACGTGAAAAGTATTTGTAACATAATTGACATTTGTAAGGCTTCTCTGCAGTGTGTTTTCTTTCATGGATTTTTAAAACACTTTGAAATACAAATGCCTTTCCACATACTTTGCATTTGTGAGCTTTCTCTGCAGTGTGGATTCGTGTGTGGATGTTTAGTTTTTGAGTTGTTGCAAACATCTTTCCACAAACCTCACATTTGTAAGGTTTTTCACCACTGTGATCACTAACGTGAAGATTCAGTGACCTCAAATGTTTAAAACCTTTGTCACAAACTATACATCTGTGTCGTTTTTCTCCACTATGGCTTATCATGTGCTGCTTCAAATTATCAGATGTTACAAATGCCTTTTCACAGATTTGGCAAATGTATAGTTTTTCTCCTGTATGCCTTTGTTTATGCCCCCTAAGTTGAGAAAAAGTTTTAAATTCTTTGTCACATAACTCACATTTGTGAGGTTTCTCCCCAGTGTGAGTTCTTGTGTGATACGTTAGTAGGTCACTTCTTGCAAATGCTTTCTCACACAACACACATTGGTATGGTCTTTCTCCAGTGTGAGTTCTTATGTGCTCATTTAGAAGTTGTCTTATTGAATATGCTTTTCCACACAATTCACATTGGTATGGTCTTTCTCCAGTGTGGGTTCTAATGTGGATATTTAATTGCCTCTTATCTGTATATGCGTTTCCACATAGTTCACACTTGTATGGTCGTTCTCCAGTATGGATCTTCTCATGACGACTCAGATTATTTCTATGTGAAAATGATTTGTGACATACTATACATTTATATGGTTTCACTCCAGTGTGAAGCCTCTCATGACAACTCAAATTACTACTATAAGAAAAGGATTTGTGACATATATGACATTTGTATGGTTTCACTCCAGTGTGTTTTTCTTTGTGTATTTTTAAAAGACTTTGACATGAAAATATCTTTCCACATAGTTCGCATTTGTAAGGTTTTTCACCACTGTGATCACTTACATTAAGATTCAGTGATGTAATATGTTTAAAGCCTTTGTCAGAAACTCTACCCTTGTGTTGGTTTTCTTGACTATGGCTTCTCATGTGCCGCTTCACAAGACCAGAATGTGCAAATGCTTTATCACAGAATTGGCATTTGTATGGCTTTTCTCCAGTATGGCTTCGTTTATGTGTCTTTAGTTCAGAAGAATATTTAAATTCTCTGTCACATAAGTTGCATTTATGTGGTTTCTCTCTGGTGTGGGTTATTGTGTGCATATTTATTTGCCTCTTTTGTGCAAATGATTCTCCACATAATTGTCTCTTATCTGTATATGATTTTCCACATAGTTCACACTTGTATTGTCTTTCTCCAGTGTGGATCCTCTCATGGTTTTTCAAATTACAACTATGCGAAAATGATTTGTAACAAACTACACATCTGTATGGCTTCTCCCTAGTGTGGATCCTCTCGTGACTACTTAACCCACCACTATGTGAAAAGTATTTGTAACATACTTGACATTTGTAAGGCTTCTCTCCGGTGTGTTTTCTTTCATGGAGTTTTAAAAAACTTTGAAATGCAAATGCCTTTCCACATACTTTGCATTTGTGAGCTTTTTCTGCAGTGTAGATACGTGTGTGGATGTTTAGTTTCTTTGTTGTTACAAATATCTTTCCACAAACCTCACATTTGTAAGGTTTTTCACCACTGTGATTGTTAACGTGAATATTCATTGACCTAAAATGTTTAAAACCTTTGTCACAAACAATGCATTTGTGTCGTTTTACTCCACTATGTCTTACCATGTGCTGCTTCAAATGACCAGATTTTGCAAATGCTTTTTCACAGATTTGGCAAAGGTATGGCTTTTTTCCTGTGTGCCATTGTTTATGCCCCATAAGTTCAGAAGACGTTTTAAATGCTTTGTCACATAACTCACACGTGTGTGGTTTCTCTCCAGTGTGTGTTCTTGTGTGATACGTTAGTTGAACACTTTTTGCAAATGCTTTATCACACAATCCACACTGGTATGGTCTTTCTCCAGTGTGAGTTCTTACGTGCTCATTTAGAAGACGTCTTCGTGAGTATGCTTTTCCACACAATTCACATTGGTATGGTCTTTCTCCAGTGTGTGATCTTATGTGTTCATTTAGTTGTCTATTTTGTGAATACACTTTGCCACACAGTTCACACTGGTATGGTTTTTCTCCGCTGTGCATTCTCATGTGGCAGCTTAGTTTTGGACGTACTGCAAATGACTTTCCAAATACATCGAATGTTTCTTCAAACGCCTGTTTTTCAATATGGCTTCTCGACTTGTCTCTTTCAGAATCCTCGGTTGGTCCTGACTGACACAATCCTTGGTCTTCATTGACTTTGTAGTGATTTAACAAGTTAATTTGTCTTTTTGTGAAACGACTTACATAATGAACAATTTTCCTTTATTTTTTATTGTGTCTTCAAATTCTCTTACTCTGATACTTTGAGATACGAATTATGAATTCCATTTCATTCAATGAGAGCTATTGCTGTTAACACAACATGACAAATTCTTTTATCTAAACAAGTAAAATTACTGCAGTAATAAGTAAGCAGTAGGGGGGTAAAGCAGGAGTTGACGCAATTACCCCATAAAACCACCCAAATTAGCTCCCAAGGCTTGCGTTTAAGATCACTACGCTGTAAACCACCAGAATTATATAATTCATATTGTGGTGCAATATCTAGACACATCTAAGAGACGCTTTTCGATTTACTAGAGCGCATTTTTTGTGGTGGGAAGCCAGTGCATCCAAGCCATCTCGTGATCACCTAGCCCTTATAAACAGATCGGCTTTTTAAACAGTGCCTCATTATTTAAGCCCATCCTGTTGGCTATACAGACATGCCAATCAAGGATTCGTAGGCTTGTCTGGCTCACGAATCAGCAGCCGGCGCTGATAAATGGCTCAATAACACCATCAACTAAAAAGGAGGAGGAAGAGCTGTTTGTGCCAAGTATTTGATGCAGTCTATACACTGCATGACATCCGCACCTGTTGTTTACAGTCTCTCGCGCATTGAGGCCAATAAAACGTTGCTACCACGAATGAATTCATGTCTAGCATAAATAGCCACAGGAAAACGACCAGACAGTATAACAGAACTTGTTTTACAACGAGTACGTAAATAATCAGCTTAGCGGAACATGATGCAGAGAGATATCGTTGTCATCATCAATCAATCAATCAATCATAAAATGTATATAGCGCCTCTTCAAGAGTTCTACTCAGAGGCGCTCCCAGATGTCTGATTAGGCTCTTTCCACAACCAAGTGGTTTTTGTGTGGCTCGGAGAAATTTCGGAGATAAATATATATATATAATCACCATCTGCTCATTACCAACATAATTATATCGTTTGGGGCATTGGCTGAAAGTCGTTGATCATAACACAGGCCAGCCTCTGCGAATGTGGACTGCTATGTGAAAAGCATATCAACTGGAATTGGTCAAATATAGAAGGTTGAAAGTGTATTGTCCAGGCCGTCGGGTTCAAAGCCCGTTTACTATTTCAGAGCTGTAGACCAGACTTTGGACCTTCGATAACCTAATTTTTTTGGGATTTTCCAGCCGTGTTGATCCGAAAACATGTGGCTTTAACCTTTTGTCTGCTTCATACGAGAATTCTTCCATACATTTTAATACCCAACCATCGGCATTTGGGAATGCAAAGAGTTAAAATTTCACCTATTTTCAAGAAATAATCATGTCAGTCGGTCAATATATAGGTTAACCAACCTGCTTTTTCGCATTCGTTTAAAGCACGTAACAGAAAAAAGGACAATCATAATACATCGATCGGCCGTTCACAGTATAATACGGGTGTGTAACGCGTTGGGATCTCTGGGAAATTTTAACCCCTACGGTGTGGTAACGCATTGGCACCTCCGCGAAATTTTGACCCCCTTTAAACTTTTTCGAATTTTGAAGTCCCGCATTAAAAGAAGCATAGGGTTCTCGAGACATATCAAACACATCGCCAACTAAGGGTACTTGACCTTGACCTTGACCTTGACCTTGACCTTGACCTTGACCTCGCCAGAAAGCGTTCTGCTGCCGGAAAGCGGCTTATAACATTGCAGAGATTTTAAACCTCGGGCTAACACGGCCCGTAGGCTTTAATGGCGCCGGGTCCTCACATTTCGTAATAATTTTGAATTATTAAGCCTTTCACCGTGGTATCGTTTCGACTTCTCAGCAAACTTATAGCCTCACTAATCGTACGGTGGTGGAGCGCTAGGAATAGCGAACTCACTGCTCCAACCACCGACGATGAAAACTTTTATGTTGAGGTTCGCGGGGAAGTCCCATCGCTGGTTAGTTTCTTGATTAGTTCTGCCACCATCTGGTCTTTGCCTTGACTCGGCAACTCTTTTTTTCCATTCTTGTTTTGTATATCACGTTTCATCGTTCTATATTTCTCCTCCTCTCCCAGAATAAGTTTATATTCATCGTCGCTCATAGCTTTGTCTTCCAACGCCCGAGAAATATGGTCATGAACAGTGTTTAGCTTACTCTCCGCCAAAATACAAATTTCGTCGTGTTTTGAAGCTTTAGCAACAAAACTTCTACTAATAACATTTCCAATAATATCCAGAAAACTCGTCGCTATGGCTAAACTCTCCAGAACAATACCAGGAATAAAACCAATACCAGTGGCTAACATAGCTGCCCCACCCACCCCAGTTCCAAGACTAACCAGAGCAAGGCCGGCCGAGGCCCCATTAGCCACATCTACAACCCTCTTATACTTCTTGCACAGTTGTCCCCGACTTATCGCCTAAGACCTCAGGAATGCTTCTATTTCGCCGATCTTCTGCAAGCGAAATGTTTGCGACGTCGTGTCTGACGAAATTGTGGACTCCATAAGCGTTGGGTACAAAGACATAGTTTTCTTATAGTTGCTCTATCAGTAACGTTACGTTTAACTCAATAGTTGAAGTACTTTCAACACCTCTCTTTTTTCCTTCAATTCTAAAACTCGTTTGTCCTGGAATGAATATTGCCCTAGCTGCATCAAATTGCCCACTTGAAATATCGACTGTACGATCGATGCTACCACCAGCAGCTGCCGGTGCTATAACGCGAACTGTTGCATCACCACCGCAAACACCAAAGACTGTTAGCTTCCAGAACCCGCACTCTAACGAAACCGCCTCATTGGTGGTTTGCAAACTTATACACGGAAAACGCGCAGCGGTCAATGGAAGAGTTTGCCACGCACTGGCGGTTACCGTTCCGGCCGCCGTATAGATATCGCGGCTGTGGTAATCGTCCGACACGAAGTCGATGTGTTGCTGAGGCACCGCGGTCAATAGCTCTGCGGTGGGCTTCGGGATGTCGTACCCCCAGTGGCCTACATCACCTAGACTGTCTATGCTATATTTGCACATGTCTATTTCTCCGTGTTGACGGAGATACCCCCGAATCTTGTAGTGCGTGTCAGCCATACTTTTCTATACTACTGACTGTCCCCCGTGTCTAAAATATGTATAGATCTGGAAGTGGGATATTCCAAAAGTAGGTTGTGGTGGGCTGGTGGCCAAGACCATCAGCACGAATTTTTTGTATTCTCTGTCATCAGTGAAGGCGAACTCTTGTGCAGAATTAGTCAAAGTGACAGTGGAGGAAATGAGAGCATGGTAACTCGTCGAATCGGTGGGTGGAATTCCATAAATCTTCCAGGACGTGATACGCGGAGCAGTAGAACTAATTCCCCAGCCAGACTAACCTTCCATACTCGCACAGCCGTCGGGCATTCAATCTGTAACCAAGTCCCACTAACCTGAACCATACCATCGGCTCTCGATCTGGACGCCGTCTTCCACTCACCCCTCACACCCGAGTTGAATGCCATATGAGGCGGGTTAGTGGGTAAAGATTCGTTGGCTGAGGCAATAAAACCCGTTTCGGAAACATTTCTGGATAGGGGCGGAATGTGGCCGCTGTAGTTGAGAATCTTGATGTCCGTCGCGTATCGCCTTTCATTAGCTATCTCACTGTCTACATACCGCTTGTTAGTCAGGTACCATGGTCCCGAGGGCGGCGTTTCATTATTCGTAGTGGCGATGGTGATCAGCCGCGTCACTTGTTTCAAACTCGCGGCGTCACTATCAGATCCTGGAATTTCTGTTGGTAGCCCAGTCACTCTTTTACCACCCATAGCCAGATCACCGGTCATGGTACTGCCGGATTTGAGCACGCAGACGTTCCTAATGATAGCATCTTGCTCGTTGGCATACCTCTTAGCAGCGTCAGCTTTCTGGTCTGCATGCAGCCTATAGCAGCTCCCGTCTCAACGTTTTTCACGTCAACGTATCGTTTATTTGTCACATGCAACGGTTCTGTTGGTACTCTATCACTCTTTGTCATGTTGTCGGCGATCAGCTTCGATACTTGTGCCATACTCGCCGCGTCGCTTTCGGACGTTGCTGCGCTCGTAGGGAGCCCAGTAACTCGATTACCGCCCATGATTAAATCACCAGTCATTACATCACCAGCTTTAAGCACGCATGCGCTCCTAACAATAACATCTTGCTCGTTGGCGTACCTCTTAGCAGCTTCAGCTTTCTGGTCCGCATAGAGTCTAACGGAAGCCCCAATCTCAGCGTTTTTCGCGTCCACATACCGTTTGTTAGTCAAGTAGATGTGTAAGGGGGCTTTGAGCGCAGGGCCCTCTGAGGGCCCCGAGACCAATGGGCCCTTACAGCAGATCGACCTTCAAAGGGTCTCCAGAGGCCTACGAACCCATATAGCATATCCACTTTCTCCTGTGTATTTTAGAACAAAATATGCGGGCCCTTAGCGCAGGGCCTTCAGAGAGGGTCCTGAAACCCACGGACAATTATAGCCAATCGACTTCCAGGCAGTCCGTGGAATCCACGAACGCTTATAGCTTAGAAGTCCTCGAGTGTGACAACTTTCACAGTGTGACGATAATATCTGTCACGAGTGTCACAGTGTCACACTAAGCTAGGAGCGTCTTCCTGCAGAAGCATCTTAAGTCGTTCAGAATTTTTTCCATTTAAATAAATGAATAGGTTGTGGTATACATAAAACATAATGTTAGGACAAAACTTTTGCATTTGGCTCGGTATAGGTAAAACATCCCTCTGCTGTCGCAGGTGCATTGGGGAGTACTGTTTCAAACATTTGGCACGACTGCGAAACGGTTGTGGGACAAAACCATGTGCCAAATGTGGAAGGGGTATAAAAACACACGTGGGTGAGTGTATGAAATGTGGTTATTTCGCTAAATATTTGAGAGCTCGACGAGGTGGGTTAGTTCGCGAATTTAATAAAGAATGGAAACGTCTATCATCTATTTCAATAGACTAGATAATAAAAAATTTCTATTTAAAGAAATGATAAACTTATTATATTAGAGAAAAGTTTGCCACAGTAATATAAACTAATTTATTACTATGGCATTGTCTACGAATGAAAAAATTGAACAATTGTTGGGTGAGTTTACTGGTCCCCCCGCTCTTCGAGCTGTTCTACAGAATATCTTAGACGAACCTATCCCAGATGCAGTCAAAAGGCGCTTACTACAGCCACTGCTTCCAAAGCCAATTCCTCCAGTGCGCAAGCACAGAGGGGCAAAACGTAAGGCCCTTCTGGCAGAATTCGACCCACTCCTAATTAAGAAGGATAGAGGTGGACCACCACCCTTTCTAGTGCACAAAGAGCTCGCCAATCAGCTTCTGAGAGACTTCCGTGCAGAAGTACCTCTTAACCACAGGCTGGAAGGAGATGCGTTGGCTTTCTTGAGTGCAATGGAGCACAACATTGAGTCGCAGCTAAACGAAGAGGTCTTGAAATATGGCGGTTTGAAATACTCGCAAGTGTTGACTGTTGATTTGGAAAAGTTGGCACCGACCGTTGATAATGTGTATGGTGGCAACGCGCCACCGGGCATCATTACTAATACCGCCTACTTTCGAAGCACAGCAGTCCCAATTACCACTGCGGGTAAAGTCCAAGGGGCTATACGGAAGGCCAAAGCCGAAATACTAAAACTCCTCGAGGATTACACCAATGAGGGGTCGGGGTGGAGGGTGAAGCGGGTCGTGGCGCTAGACCTAAGTTTTGCAAGATATAAGCCTTTCCGAGGCAAGAGCTACTTCCCCACACCAAAGTACATACCCCCTCGTACGGTTATTAATGTCAAGAATGAAGACAACCGTTGCTTCGAGTGGGCCATTTTAAGTGCCATGCATCCAGTAGAAAAGGACCCTCAACGCCCAACTAAGTATCGAGCCCACCTCCACGAACTAAACTTCGACGGTATAGAATTTCCGGTGAAGGTCACAGATATCGGTAAGTTCGAACGTCAGAACCCGATGGTGTCCATATCGGTCTTTGGATGGAATGAAGGGCTGTATCCGATTTATGTCTCAACCGAGACTAGAGTTCACAATATTGATCTTCTACTGTTGGCCAGCGACGTAAATGAAAATTTACCTTTACAGAATTATCACTATGTCTGGATCAAGGACTTGGCCCGAATGCTGTACAAAAACAACGATCATAAAGAGCGAAAGCACCCATGTCGTCGCTGCCTACACATATTTGGTAGACAAGACTTGCTGGATGCCCATATCAAAGATTGCCAGGGCATCAGTAAGAAGCCTCAGCGGATTGAGATGCCAAAAGAGGATGAAAATATCCTCAAATTTCACAACCATCGCAAACAGATGCAAACCCCATATATCATAAACGCAGACTTTGAGGCGTTGAATGTGCCTGTCCTAAATGCGGCCATGAATCCCAACGACAGCAATACCAGACAGATAGCTGAGCAGAAACCGTGTAGCTTCTGTTATATAGTGGTTCGTTACGATGGCCGCACAAAGAAGCCGGTGCTATATCGTGGAGAGAACGCCGTGCAACAATTCCTACAACGAATACAAGGCGAGCTGGACTCTATTAAACAAAGGCTGGCCACCCCAGCTAAGATGGTTATGTCAGCGGCCGATCGCCAATCATTCCGCGAAGCCATCGAATGTCACATCTGCGGAAATGCTCTCGAAGTGGATAGAGTTCGGGACCACTGTCACATTACCGGTAAGTACCGAGGTGCCGCTCATAACGCCTGCAACCTCAAACTTCGAATATATCCAGATAAGTGTAAGGTACCGGTGGTCTTCCACAATCTGCGAGGTTACGACAGCCACCTCATAATGCAAGCGATAGGTAGCTGTGAGGTCGCACAGGATGAGGAAGCTGAAATTAACTGTATTCCTAACAATATGGAGAAATACATGACATTTAACATTGGTCAACTACAGTTCATTGATAGTCTCCAGTTTCTAAACAGCTCGTTGGATAAATTATCAGGAAATCTGTCGTTAGAGGATCTTAAAGTCACAACGACATAATTTTATATAAACGAAAACTTTCTTCACAATGAAAGGACAAAACTTGATCTGTTGAGACGAAAGGGCGTATATTGTTACGAATACATCCATGATTACCACCGCTTCGAAGAAGACCGACTTCCACCCAAGGAAGCGTTCTACAGCAAGCTCACTCGAGAGAGCATTTCTGACGAGGATTATCAACACGCACAACGAGTGTGGGACGAGTTTGACTGTAAAACTCTGGGCGACTATCACGACTTGTATCTCCGTACGGATGTACTTCTACTAGCCGATGTCTTCGAAACCTTCAGATCCACATCGATGAAACACTACAGTCTGGACCCGGCTAACTACTTCAGCCTACCAGGAATGGCCTGGGACGCTTTGTTGAAAAAGACGAAAATTGAGCTCGAACTTTTAACAGACATAGACATGCATTTGTTCGTAGAGAAAGGTCTCAGAGGCGGAATTTCGATGGTGTCCAAGAGACTCGCAAAAGCCAACAACCCACAATGCCCAGATCACGATACCACGAAGCCAGACAACTGGATCATGTATCTCGACGCGAATAATCTTTACGGCTGGGCGATGCAACAGCCATTACCAGTTGGAGGATTTAGCTGGGCAAGTCCAACTCTCGATGAAGTGTTGGAAACTGCGGACGACGCGCCTGAAGGCTTCCTTCTCGAAGTCGATCTTGAGTATCCGGAGCACCTCCACATTGCTCACAACGACTATCCCCTAGCACCGGAGACCCTGACTGTCCAAGAGGAGTGGTTGAGTGACTATCAGAATGTGCTTATGAACGAGTTGGGAGGCAAGTTCACAAAGCATGTGAAGTTAGTACCAAGCCTACGACCTAAGGAGCAGTATGTGGTCCATTATAGAAATCTCAAACTCTACCACTCGTTAGGCCTACGAGTTGCTAAAATCCATCGCGCCATTAAATTCAGGCAGGAGGCATGGATGGCTCCATACATTGAGATGAATACGAAATTGAGAGCGAAGGCAACGTCGGAATTTGAGAAGGATTTCTTCAAGCTGGCTAATAATGCGGTCTTTGGAAAAACCATGGAAAATCTTAGAAAAAGAATCAGGGTCAACCTGGTCCCGACCTCAAAAGTTGGCAAACTTCGTAAACTAATTGCGGACCCGGCCTACATATCACACAAAATCTTCAACGACCAACTCGCCGCGATTCACAGTTTGAAGAGCAAGCTCAAGTTAAACAGACCTGTATATGTCGGCCAGGCGGTCCTCGACCTCAGCAAGCATCTGATGTACGACTTCTGGTACAACGATGTGAAAAACGAGTACGGAGAAAAAGCCCAGTTGCTATACACAGACACTGACAGCCTGTTATTTCAGGTGGAAACTCCGAACGCCTATGCCGATATGTGGAACAAAAAGCACCTATACGACTTTAGTGAGTTTCCTAGAGACAGCCCATACTACGACGTCGAGAACAAGAAAGTCGTGGGCAAGTTCAAGGATGAATGTAACGGAGTGGCCATCGCCGAATTCGTAGGATTGCGTCCGAAGATGTACTCGATCTTAAAATCGGGCGGCTCAGAGATCAGGAAAGCAAAAGGTGTTCAGAGAGCGGTTGTGAAGAAGGATCTGCACCACGAGCTATACAAGGAATGCCTGTTCGAACGAGAAGAGATGCGGCACACACAAGTCGTGATTCGAAGCCACGACCACCAGATCGGAGTGTACGAGCAGAATAAGATCAGCCTCTCTCCATTAGACACAAAAAAGTGGATATCTCCGGACGGGATAACAACGCTGGCATATGGGCACTACAAAATCAACGACGGTTGAGTATTCTGTCGGGGGGTAGCTCAGTGCCCATAGGCACCAGAAGCAGCTCCTCACGTACGAATCCGCGGGCAGGCCCATCAATTAGATGGTATAAAGCCGGTTGGCCAGCCTGCCGAACAACATCTAAAATAGCGTGGATGGTGAGCGACCAGTTAGGGTCGGTGGCTCGTTTGCTACCACCCTCAAGCTCGCCGGGAGCGTACAAGTATCGGACGAGTACGTCGTGTCCGAGAATAGGCTCATCCATTCCCCACAAACGAGTTTTCATTTGTGAATGAGAGGGCTTCTGTGTCACTTTAGCAGCTTTCATCGCTTCAACCGGCTTCATGTCGAGCAAGCGCGTCGGCTCATCGTTTAGTGCAGCTACAACTTCGGGCAATCGTCGAACCCATTCCACTGACCGTTCGGATGAACCCCTTGCATCCAGGAGCAATTCCTGAGCGTATTGAGCACCGAAGAGTCGCTCAGCTAGAGTACGGTTAAAGCGTTCAACGATGCCCTGTTGGCGATGATTTGCGGCCTGTCCGCGTCTT
Organism: Allolobophora icterica; assembly: GCA_963556255.1. NCBI lineage: Eukaryota > Metazoa > Annelida > Clitellata > Crassiclitellata > Lumbricidae > Allolobophora > Allolobophora icterica. The sequence goes on along the minus strand of OY744613.1, from coordinate 50,025,802 downwards.
ACAAGAACGTCGTGCTTCGCCAGCAACGGTGTAAAATCACCCATAAATTCGCGTCCAGGATCGACCTGAAAGAGTCGAGGCCAAGTCAATGGACCCCTCTTATAGATCCGGCTTAAAGCGGCGGCGACTTCAGTCGCACTTTTGTTGATCAATGGTTCAGCTTCTTTGTATCGTGAGGCAACATCAACAACAGTGAGAGCGTATTTATAAGTCTTTCGACCTACTTTATCGTGAGGCAAAAACAAGAGATCGGCTTGGTGTACGGCGTTTGGTCGATTTTCCTCGAACTTTGGATGCGGTATGCGATGTGGAACGGGTAGATAAATCTGCCACACAGCTTGTTTCTTCAGCCAATCGCGAGCCTCCGCCTCGGAAACTTTGGCGGCTGAGGCTAGTTTCTTCACCGCAGCCTTACCTCGCCAGTAACCTCTAGGGCTGTAATAGACAGTTGAAAGGTGCTTAGACATTTCAGTTAAACTATATATAACAAACAGGTAAACACATACACAAATGATTTTCATTTGCGTTTTCATAAATGAAACTCATTTATGGCCCTTCGTTCTGACACCCATCCCCAGCCTGGACTTTGCTGACATAATGGCCGATACAAGCCGGGCATCTTTCTTCTCATAATCCGGAGTTTCATCGGTGAGTGCGATCTTCGACGCGGCTGCAGCGAGGATGTCATCTGCGTGGTTACGCCCTGGGGTATCTTTATGAACTGCATAAGCCACATCGTGGTGGAGGCACGCACGGTCTAGCTGATTAACACCGTGATAGCGCTGTGACAGCCGTTTATCGAGTTTTGTGAATGGTCCACAGTAAGAGTACTTTCCTGTATTCTGAAAAGAACCTCCCGGATTATCTTCCGAAGACATACCGGATGGAAGGCTCATATGCATCTCAGGCAGAGGTAGAGCGTTGAGGGCCCTATTCAGTAGAGAACCTCCAGTCTTTCGCACTTTAGAAGGCAAAATTTGGCTCTTCTTTGCACCGCAGACGGCACAGGTTCCCTTCTTGGCTGGCCGACCGTTTCGTAACTCGACGATTGTTTCATTTGAAGTCTCAGTATGTTTCTTACATCGTAGGCAATACATTGTGTTCGTTGAATACAATCATAACTCGTTGTCTCTATATGGAAATAACAAATTTCGATCTCGAAGCCGACGATGGGAAAAAACACCACCATTGGTTGTTGCCATCAAGCATACGATGCATAATCTGTGGGCCTAGCGGATGTGGAAAAACAAACCTACTACTCAACCTCCTTCTGAAGAAGGGGTACCTACGTTTTGACCGGCTCTATCTATACTCAAAGTCTCTGGGACAGGAAAAATATCAGTTTCTTCGGGACTGGATAACAGAACTCGAAAAAGTTGCCGGTAAGGAAGTGGCTTCCTTTCACTCTTGCTCAGATGAAATAGTTCCAGTTGAATCATTAAATAAGAATGCCAGAAGCCTTCTAGTGTTCGATGACGTCATGCTTGAAAAACAGTCGCCCATCGAAAGGTATTTCACTATGGGTCGACACGGTGGCGCGGACTGCTTCTACTTAACTCAAAATTACTTCCGCATTCCCAAGCAAGCGATCCGTGACAATGCTAATCTTATCGTCCTCTTCAACCAAGACAGCAAAAATTTACGAGCCATTCACGATACGTTCGTAGGCGGCGACATGTCTTTCGATGAGTTCCGTACGTTCTTCAGCGAGTGTGCTGCCCAGCCATATGGATTCGCAGTCATAGATTTGACGTCCAAAGTGTACGATGGAAAATATCGCTGCGGGTTCGATCGCTTCTATAAGCCCAAGGCAAGTATTTAAAGACACGATATAGGCAATATATAGCCGACATACAAACGCGATGTGGACAAAAGTTATCGTTACTGATTGATTGAATGTGTATAAAAAAATACCTTAGCGTGACAGTTGTGACGATATTATCAGTCACATTGTAAAACTTGTCACACTTAAGAACTTACAAGATATAGTCGACATACAACCACGATGTGGACAAAGGTTTCTTCTAAACAGGAGCGAGACGCGTTAACTCAGGATTACTTAGCTCGCAGAAATCGATTGAGACAGCGTTTCGTGGATGAGAAGCTCGGTGAAGCCAATCTTCAGTACGATGCGGCAAAGCTTTTTAAACCAATAGCCACAGCCACGGCTGAATCCCAGGTGGCTACGTCTAAGGAGCTGCAGAAAGTTACCAGCGCTTTACAGGATTTGCCGGCGCAGATTTCAGAGTCTGCTAATTTTAACCCGATAGCGGCGTTGTTCGGAGATTCCGCAGGAACAGCAGCTGCTCCAGCCCTTCCAGCGCTTCCAACATCCCGAATTCCCCCCGCATTGTTAGTAGATCCAAACAAATATCTCAACGTCGCGGCAATCACACGGCATGGGTTTAAACCTCCGAGCGAGCTCGATTTAGCCGACATTGCAGGTGCTGAAAAGATAATCGGTGAGGTAAATCACTATAATCGCCACACCCTGGGCAAAGAGAAAAGGAAAGCCAATAAGCAAGGAGACGAAGAAAAGGTAGATGAGGTGACTGCAGATATCGAAGCCCTAAGGGAATATAAAAAGCGAATCCATACACTGCTAGCGGGCCACAGCCTCATCAAAAAGGGAAAGGGTTTCAGTGTCCCAGCCGTTCCTCTTAAATTACAAGGTAGCGCCTTGGGTGAGCTCTCCGTCGACCCCGTCGCGCTGTCTGCTGGTAGACTAAGAGTGTTTAAAGGTGGGAACCTCGTGCTCGAAGCTCCTGCCGATGAGTCATTGTTCAGCCTGTTAACGAAACGCTTCGTTAAGACTAAGCAATATTCGCCTCAGGCAATTGAAACTTTCAAAAAGCTCGTACAGATGTCTGGTCTGCCTATTCATGGCCGGAAAAGTAAAAAGTTCCAGCTGATTCGAGGCGGCGCGGTGCAATTTTACAACGATCCAAACGCCCTGGTAGAGAGGTTGCAGCTTTTGGTGGCCTCTAAGGCCGCGGGAAATACTGGTCTCGGCAACGAAATCTCCGCCATTCTTGACGAGTTACTGCGTTCCGGTGCGATCTGCAAAGAGCTGGCACTCGAATTGAATAGAAACATGCTCATAAAATAAAGTACACAAGATGGAACACTCAGAGAAACTACTCGAAGAAATTCGAGAACTTTTGCAGCCTAAGGAAAATTTTAGTATAGTTGTTTCCTCAGATACTACAGGGTGGACCACGGCTTTCTCACCGCCGCTGTACCTGGATCCAAAAAGACGCTTTGAGCTTGCTTTGGTCAATCTTGAAACTTATAATTCGATTCCGAACATTGACAGTTCAAATAACAAGTTCGTCTACAGCGCCACCAATTTACAGACGTGGAAGACGATCATTTTGCCCGACGGAAGCTACGAGATCGCACAGATTAATGATGAAATCAGCCGGCAGTTAGAAAAGCAAAATCCGCCGCCGACAGGTGTTGTTCAACTCGGCTTTAACCCATTAGTGCCCAGCGTCCGTTATAACGGACGGTTAGATAACAGGTTGCCAAAAATAACAGGCAACTGCATAGTAGACTGTTCATATTTTTTTTAAATGTTGGGCTATTGGGCTATAAATTCCACGATTGTGATTTCCGAATGATGTCATTTGGAGACATCTGTTGTTTTGGTTTCGCGCCCATTTCAAGATGTCGAAAAAACTTCGTTACCGCTAGTAAGTATAATTTCACTTGGTAATGAAAAAGAAATAATTTGAACAAAGTGTTTTTGTTGTTAATAGTAGACATATAGGTCCATATGTTGAGAGAATATTATAACAATCAAGGCTTGTTTCACCATGGAAATTTCCGCTGTAATGTTTGCGTCCGTTTTAACGGACGTCGGGCACTAGCCCGTATACGACGTTCTGGTTTCCCACAGTAAAATTCGCTGAGCTTCACTGTATCAACAATGACACCTATCATTGCATTACTTGTATTTAGACTAGCTACACACTATTTTGTAGTCCCCTAGACTACGAGCAACATCGGAAAATTATTCACAGTCTTAAGAATCTAATGCCTCATTTACTACCACTGATAAAATTTCATGTTTATTTTTTCTTCAGTACTGCCCAACAGGCACTGGTTGAAGTTCTAGCACAGCTAGAAGAAGAAACCAGTGACCCTTATGACAGCAATAAAAGCACAATTGACATCTTTTTACAACCACCAAACAATGAAGGCATGCAAACCGATGAAGACAGTGAGAAGTCGGATGAAGAGTATGATGAATTCAATGTCAACCATTTGGGACGCAAGTTGTTGTCAAATCCATGTGAAGTCCGCAGGCAGATCAAACCAACAGATCAAGATGTCAGTGACTCATGCAAGGACAAAGGCGGCCCGTCATTATCATGTGACCCTGCTGCAGGTCCTGCTGACATAAAGAAATCGAGAAGCAAGGATGACAGTCGTCTAGAAATATCGGATGCCTGTAATGTCGCCTTTATTGGCAGAAAAAACAAAGATTTACAATGTGGAATCAAGTCAACAACTGGTAATGTTAGGCCTCCTCGTTGTCTAAAAGATAAGTCAAGTCAGCAGAATGACCAGGCTAGAAAGCGCAGATTTCCATCAACGATTGACAATCAGGAAAGACAAAGCACAGACAACGATGCAGTTGAGGAATCTTTGTGCCCAAAAGTTGTGACCAAGCTGCTGCAAGCTGCACCAAGCTGGAAGAGGGCTAAGAGAATTTTGCAGACCCCTCAGACGTACAGAGCAAGACTGTTTACCGGCCTCAGTGCCCTGACAACTCCTCAACAGTTCTTCCTAATGTTCATTGATGAAGCACTTCAGGAGCACTTTGTGACGCAAACGAATTTATATATCGTTGTGAGAAATGTGATGTAGGCCTTCATCCTGACTGCCACAAGTACTATCACACTGCATAAAACTTCATACAGTAAATAATTGTGGCAACTCATCAAACCCATTCTGCAAACATTGCATGATTATAGCTAGTATACGCTTGATTCTGTGACATTAATCTGAGTTATGGTTATCACTGGGCTAGTGCCCGACGTCCGTTAAAACGGACAGTATGTAAAGTACTCATACTGTAGTAGGAATCAATAAATATGTTGTCAGCAATGTTACTGCACTCAGTTGTTGAGATTACTGAAAGTATAACTTAATGTGTTCAGTTTTGCAACTTTGGGCACTAATGGGTTAATTCTCCCATTACTATAGGAGCTAACGCATCTACCCTACGCGCTTTCATAAAAATTACGAATGCCCTTTATAAGGTAGATATGGCCGCATCTACCATCAGGAAAACGCTCGGTTTTAACCCTCAGAGGCTTGGTCTTGGTTATAAAGAGGGAGAAAATCCAGTCGATATTCTCCGGGTGGACACAATCCTGGTAAATTGTGACATTATCTCTGGATCGTATCGAAATGGTAGCCAGCTGCCAGTAATCTACAGTTTTTTCCCGGATGTGTCGCCCGGCTACAAGGTAATCGAGTCTCCGAAAAATCTGGTGTACCTACCAGTTGCACCGGCTGGCAACGTACAGGGCATTCGTGTGTGGCTGACCGACCAGAATGGTGAACAATTAAACCTCCGCGGTGAGACAGTAACTATAAGGTTTCACATCCGCAGTGCGTAGATTTTCACACTTAAATATTCTCATGTTGGTTCTTGGGGTTAAAAAGCGGCGGCGTCGTGTCGTGGGTGGTGGACTTTTCGACTGGATACCCAAAATCGCGGGCTTCCTTGGCCGTGCAGGATCGTTCATTTCGGCGAATAAAGGCGTAATAACAAACGTTGCCGATGTAGTTGGTAATGTTGTGAAAGCTGGGGCCACAACGGCCTCCGCCGTCAGGCAGATCGTCGATGCCGTGAAAGCGAGACGCGCTGCGGCCGCAAATGAAGCTCATTTACGAAATGAAAAATCATCTGCCGCGCCCGTTGTCCCCGCACCTTTGGAGAAGGCGCTCAGCGACAAGAGCATCGAATACTTAAAACAACTGGCTGTGAGTCCACCACCCGTTGTTCCGACAATGGCTGACATAAACAGCCGCATTGCTGGATCCGGTTTCAAGACTATAAAGCCGAGTCGTTGTGGTAGGGGTCTGTTTCTTGCAAAATGAAAAAAATTTCCGACTAATTCATAAAACGCAAAAAAGCTTTACCCACCACACATGAAATTCATTTACAGCATGATTAATAATTGAAGCTTGAACTTTTTTACTTATAATAATGGCGGCATTTGACGTGCCGAGTGAAATGTTGGACATCGCTTCGGCGGTGCCCGATGATAATAGCATCGAATCGTTTGAATTCCGCGAGTATGAATCACAAAACCCCGCGGCTATCAACAATGGCCAGGCCATACAGATAGACATCCAGAACCAAGACATTTTCACGCAGCCTTCTAAGAGTTACCTTCTTGTGGAGGGCAGGCTTACAACAACTGGCGCCGCTTACATCGCAGACACGTTGGTGTCATTCATCAACAACGCCGTCCCGTACATGTTTTCTCAGATTCGATACTTGGCTAACAACACCGAGATAGAGAATGTGATGTCGCCTGGGCAAGCCACGACGATGAAAGGCATGCTGGTTTACGGCGACGACTTCTCCAGAGCTGAAGGTTTAAACATGTGTTGGCAAAAGGACACGAGTGCGGCGGCGGCGACCGCGAATATCGGCTTCGAGGCCCGTCGACTGATGATCATTGGAAAACCCGTCCCTATTGGAACGTTTTCATTCATCGTTCCCTTAAGACATCTATTCGGCTTTTGCGATGATTATCACAAGGTCGTATACGGGATTAAACACTCCTTACTGCTGAGCCGGCAGGGGGATGCAGACGCGATCTTCAAGGAAGCCGCTGCGGTCAATGGCCAGATCACGCTGACTAAACTCTCCTGGTTCATGCCGCATATAATACCCGCTTTGGAGTATAAAAGCATGCTAATGAAGCAGATTGAAGCCAAGGTTAAGGTACCTGTAGCATTCCGCGCCATGCAATGCGACAACATTGCGGTGCCACGAGCGACGACTTTTTCCTGACGTTTGAGTGTTAAATCGGGCACGGAAAAGCCACGCTGGATTCTTGTTGCTTTTCAAACTGGAAAGAATGCACATCAAGGCCAGAATCCGGCACTGTTTGACCATGTGCAGGTTCGCAACATTTTCGCTATGCTCAACAGCGATCGCTACCCCGTGGTTGACATGAATCTCGACTTCACCAAGAGGACAACCTCTCGCGCTTACAAGGCCCTACGTGACTTCAAGGAAGAATATTGCGGCATAGACGCGCGTGAATCGTCATGCCAACTGACACCAATCGAATTTGTAGATTTGTTTCCAATCTTCGTTCTGGACGTGCGCAGGCAATCCGAACGACTTAAAACCTCTGTACAGGACATACAAATCAAGGTGGACTTTAACGAAGGGGTACCAAATAATACGACGGCATATGCCGTCCTGATCAGCGACCGACTCCTGAATTTTGAATCGGATGGCAGCAAATTCAACGTCGTCTACTAGAAATCGGTTTTTCACATTTAGATACAAGGCCCTCTTTTAGATATATTTTTTCCAAAAATGAAAACTGAATACGTTACGTTCGGCCTTTCACTGACCGACGGGCAAAAGCAAACATTGGCTAGAGCTGCGCGCGCTGGCACCGGTGCCACGATCCGGCTCGCTCATGGCCAGCTTCGTGGAGACGATAAGCTCGCGCTTACAAAAGTTCAAGCCGCCCGAATCGTGAAGAAGATTTCGGAAGGCGTTGGCATGGAGCTGAGATTCACCAAAACGCAACTGAAAAAGATGACAAAATCGGGTGGATTTCTTCCACTGCTGGCTCTCCTCCCATTGATTTTTGGTGGGTTATCCGCGGCGGGTGGCGTTGCTGGAGTAGTAAAGGCTGTGCAGAGCAAACAGGCCAGCGACGCCGCACTGGCGGAGGCGGCGCGTCACAATCGCGAACTCGAGGCCCAGGTCCGCGGGTCTGGTTTATATCTCGGGCGCGAGACTCGTGGTGGTTGTTGTCCAATGTGTAAAGGATCGGGTCTCTACATCGGGCAAAAAAACTAAAACCTCTTAGCAACTTCGATATAGAGAAAGTTGCCAGAGCGCTGCTGCATTTCCGCGGTGTTTTCATGCGAGATGGTCTGCCCGCCCTGGCTCGTGAGAAGGAGTGTGGAGTTGTTAATTTAGATTCCGGTTCCGGCGATGGTACTCACTGGGTCGCCTATCGGATAGATGGACCTACAGCCGTCTATTTTGACAGTTATGGGCTGGATCCGCCTCTCGAAATTTCTCGATATTTAAACCGTTCCATAAGAACACAGACGTTCCAGCTGCAGGGTCCCGATGATGTGGTCTGTGGTCACCTCTGTCTGCTCGTGCTAAGAGAGCTCGCTGCCGGAAAGAATTTTGAAGACATCGTGCTTGACCTATGTTAGACTTCCACCATCCTTTTTATATAAAAAAAATGCCGGTTGATAAATTTGGAAGAGACGGTGGAGGTGGGTTTGGAGGGGGGCAGATAAGCGCCGCTGGGCTCGTCCACAAGGCGGGTGATACCATGTTGGGAATTCTTTCGGCTGGGGGATTTCGGCTGACAAATGTGGGGACTCCTACGATGGACACAGACGCCGCAACAAAGGCTTATGCAGACATCGTAGATCAGGACAACCTACAACTCACCGGTGGAACGATGTCTGGCATTCTAAAAATGGGCGGTCATAAATTGACTGGTTTGCCCACGGACACTAAGGGGATCTGACAGTGAAGACGAGGGTTGGGACGAATTGGTGGGGGAGTCCGACGCTGCGAGTTGGAAACAAATAACGGAGTACGCGAAAGAGCGGGCGCAACAAGCTGAGTTGTATGCAGACGGCTTAAGCTGCGAGGTAACTGGTCTCGTTAAACGTTATGCAGACGATAAGGACACTGTGCTGGACACTGCCGTCAGGCTGTACGCGGACCAGAAGGCAGCCGCGGCCGAGAATCATGCAGACCAGAAGCTTATCGATGCCAAGCAATATACGGACGAGAAGAACGAGGTGCTGAGAGATTCCGTTAGGCAGTATGCGGACGAAAAGGACGTTATTGTAAAAAGTTACGTCAACGAGCAAGATGTTATCGTCAAGAACGCGTGTGTGCTAAAATCTGGCAGTGTAATGACTGGAAGTTTAGTTATGGGTGGCCACCGAGTAACTGGACTTCCAACAGAGATTCCAGGATCTGATAGCGACGCAGCGAGTTGGAAACAAGTGTCAACAGCGGTCGCCGGCGCTCTATTGAGCCTCGATAGAGTTCCCACGGAGTCGTTGCACGTGGTTAACAAACAATATGTTGATGTTCAACATATTGCTGCTAGACAGTACGCGGTCGATCAGGACACCGCGATTAATTCGGCCGTGAGGTTGTATACAGATCAAAAGACCGCCGCCGCAAGGGGGTACGCGGACCAGAAAGCCGAAGCTGCAAAAACTTACGCCGAAGAACAAGACGCTATGGTCAGGAGCGCTTGCGTGCTTAAAGTTGGCGACGTAATGACTGGAAATTTAGCTATGGGCGGTAAGAGGGTGACTGGGCTTTACACGGGGGCCTCAACAACTAATACCGACGCGGCGAGTATCGGGCAGGTGACGAGAATCGTAACCGGCAAAATGACAAAGTTAAATAAAATACCGACGGAGCCTTTGAACGTGGCCAATAAACAATATGTCGACAATCAGGCTGTTGTGGTTAAAAGGTATATAGACAGTAAAGAGGCCGCTGTAAGACAGTACGTGAACAGCATTCAGTTTCTCAATTACAGCGGCCACATTCCACCCCTGTCCAGAGACTCTTCCGAAACTGGTTTCATTGCCTCAGCCAACGAATCTATCCCCACCAATCCGCCTCATATGGCATTCAACTCCGGTGTGAGAGGTGAGTGGAAGACAGCGTCCACATCGAGAGCCAATATTGCGGGTAGTGGGACTTGGTTACAGATTGAGTGCCCGACGCCTGTGCGAATATGGAAGGTTAGTCTGGCTGGGGGATCTAGTCCTACTGCACCACGTATCACGTCCTGGAAGTTTCATGGGATTCCATCCGATATTGAAAATATGTTTTATGTGCTCATCACCTCCAATGTCACTTTGACTAATTCTGCACAAGAGTTCACCTTCTCTGATGACGGTGTATACAAAAAATTCAGGCTGTCGGTCTTGGCCACCAGCCCAACACAAGCTACTTTTGGAATATCCCACTTTCAGATCTATACATATTTTAAAGTCGGGGAAACATAAGACTTAATAATGGCCGACTCACACTACAAGATTCGGGGTTATCTCCGGCAAAAAGGAGAAACAAATATGCACAAGTACAACCTCGATGATTTGGTTGGACTAACCAACTGGGGATATACTATCCCTAAGCCCACTGCAGATATGTTAGACGCGGTTCCCCAAATCCACATCGATTTCGTGTCGGATGATTACCACAGCCGCGATATTTACACAGCAACCAAAACTGTGACTCTAAGTTCGTGGCAAACGCTTCCATTGACCGCGGCACGCTATCCCTGTATTACGTTGCAAACTAACAATGAGACGGTGTCTTTAGACCGCGGATTCTGGAGGCTTACAATGTTTGGTGTTAGTACCGGTGATGCGTCAGTTCGCATTATTACAGCCGCGGGTAGCATCGATCGTACAGTTGACATTCAAAGTGGACAATTTGATGCATCTAGGGCAATATTCATTCCAGGACAAACGAGTTTTCGAATTGAAGGAAAAAAGATAGGCGTTTTAAGTACTTCAACTATTGAGTTAAACGTAACGTTACTGATAGAGCAACTATAAAAAAGTATGCCTTTGTACCCAACGCTGATGGAGTCAACAATTTCGTCAGACACGACGTCGCAAACATTTCGCTTGCAGAAGATCGGCGAAATAGAAGCATTCCTGAGGTCTGAGGCGATAAGTCGGGGACAACTATGCAAGAAGTATAAGAGGGTTGTAGATGTGGCTAATGGGGCCTCGGCCGGCCTTGCTATAGTTAGTCTTGGAACTGGGGTGGGTGGGGCAGCTATGTTAGCCACTGGTATTGGTTTTATTCCTGGTATTGTTCTAGAGAGTTTAGCCATAGCGACGAGTCTTCTGGATATCATTGGAAATGTTGTAAGTAGAAGTTTCGTTGCTAAAGCTTCAAAACACGACGAAATTTGTATTTTGGCGGAAAGTAAGCTAAACACAGTTCATGACCATATTTCTCGGGCTTTGGAAGACACAGCTATAAGCGACGATGAATATAAACTTATTCTGGGAGAGGAGGAAAAATATAGAACGATGAAACGTGATATACAAAGCAAGAGCGGAAAAAAAGAGTTGCCGAGTCAAAGCAAAGACGACATGGTGGCGGAACTAATAAAGAAACTAACCAGCACTGGGACTTGTCCGCGAACCTCAAAATAAAAGTTTTCATCGTAGGTGGTTGGAGTAGTGAGTCTGTAATTCCTAGCGCACCGCCAGCATATTATTAGTGTGGGCTATAAGTTTTCTGAGACGTCCAAACGTTACCCATGCGGAAAGAGCAAAATGAAGAGATAATCGTGATTGAAAGTAATGAGGACTTTCATTCAAAACAAGGCTAATTATTATTATTATTATTATTATTATTATTATTATTATTATTATTATTATTATTATTATTATTATGCATATTCATATATTAGCTATTCATTCAGCACGCAATAAACTCTTAAAGCGTGTTTTAGAACCTTAACTAGCAATTTATCTTTTTCCATTCTATTATGTTCATGCATAAAAAATATTAAAAATAGTAAAAAATACTAACTTTTTAAGCCTAATTGGTGTACTAATAACTTTAGAAAAAATGGGGCTAAATAGAATGTCATTTAAGTGGAATATACATTCAGCACGGGCAATTGTTTATTGCTTTAAAATAATTATTTGTTGATCGTAGAAAAACCACAGTGTAAACACGATTTATACTCCTTCACCGTATGAAGCGCCACGTACATAGATGCCATGACCAAAATAATAAGGACTTCCAAGTCTTTAATTATACAAGTCCTTTAAACACGATTTATACTCCTTCACCGTATGAAGCGCCACAGTACATAAAAAATAGGCCACTGTTGGATTTAAGGCTTACAGTCATCGCCTGAAAGTGCACGGCGTCGATATGGGCGATGATCGGTCAAAGTCCTTATTATTTTGGCCTGTGTTTATGGTTCGCTTGTTGTAAAACCCAGACCGCGGTGGATGGATGGATGGATGGATGGATGGATGGATGGATGGATGGATGGATGGAAAATGATGGATAGATAGATGGATGAACTTTACGTAAATGTAATGTAGGCCTATATCCCCGAGATTTCTCAGCGCTAAACAAAGCCACATCACGTGAAACAGGATGCTTACTAATGGAATATAATACAAAGCAATAAATCACAATTAGGTGGTTGCGGAGACTGCTGCACTGATGGAAAATAATACGCATCTGTTTTATATCAAGCGTTGAATGATGTAGCCTAAAGCCTCTATGTGGGCATATGTCTTCCTCTGTGTGTGTGCCTGTGTGCGCCTCTGTGTGTGTCTCTGTCTGCATCTGCGTTGGCCTGTGTCTGCCTTTTCGGTTCTCCGCACAATGGTTAAGTCAAAAGCTATAGTTAATATCAAGTGTCTCATAAAAGCACAAATAATTTGGCTGAACCCTAATGGCCTCTATAGCGGCCAGACGATATCCGTATGTATGCATGTATGTATGGATGGATGTATGGATGTATGTATGTATGTATGTATGGACGTATGTATGTATGTATGGATGTATGTATGGATGTATGTATGGATGTATGTATGGATGTATGCATGTTATTGTTATTATTATTGAAGTAGTTTTATATAGCGCCCCTTCAAGATTGCCTACTCAGGAGCACTCCCAGCCCAACCACGGTCAAATAACGCAGTTTTGAGGACAGTAAGAAACAGGGTGAAATGACCAATCGGTAATTGACGGAGCTTGGTAGGAAGCCCATTCCAGGTCATGGGGGCAGCCACAGAGAAGGCACGGCGCTGCCGTATGGTTGTCCGCACGCGGGGAACAACAAGTTCAGCCTGCGCAGCTGAGCGGAGAGAGGAACGGCGCTGCGAGCATGAGGTGGGACAGCAGAGCTCCCGCAGGTATGGAGGGGCCAAACCTTCAAAGCACCGCCGGACCAAGGCAGAGATTCGGTAAGTGATGCGCTGTGGGTAGGGGAGCCAGTGGAGGACATCCCTCATATACGCAGACACTCTGCCAAACTTGGGGATGCGGCATGTATGGATGTATGCATGTATGGATGTATGTATGTATGGATGTATGTATGTATGTATGTATGTATGTATGTATGTATGTATGTATGTATGTATGTATGTATGTATGTATGTATGTATGTATGTATGTATGTATGTATGCATATGTATTCATTGTATTGTCATGAATCTCATGTATCGTTGCTGGCTAGCCTTGCGGCGTAGCCGCACTCAGGCGTTCCGCTCTGGGGCTAAACTTTGCTGGCTGGGCCAGGCTGGGGTAGCCGCGCGCCTGTCAGTCTCTGTGCGAGTCTTAACTATCGACTTATATGGACCGTCGCAAATTTTGGTGGCTGGGCAGGCTGCGCGTAAGAGTCTCTGCATGCTTACTAATGGAAGTGGGCAGGCAGGCAGGCAGAGCAACGTGGGTGTTTATATATAGGACCTGCTCAGTCTGGATTGACATCCCATGTGTCGGAAGACGGTTGTTGAACGGTAAACATCCTATAATCATTCGATATGGATAAGGAACAGAAATTTTTGCGAGCTTTAGCTGATATTCCATTTAAAGAGGTTAGTAAAAAAGAGAAAATTAAATCTGCAGAAATGCAGCTTAGCAAAATAAATCAAAATTATAGAAAGACGAAACAACGGCTGAATGAATCAGCGTTAAAATTAAGGCAGCTCGCAATTGAACGGAAGTCGCTGCGTGAGAAAGTTAACGGGCTAAAGGTAGGCGTAAATGAAGATTCGGATTCTGAATGTGAAAATTTACAACTGCCTCAACAGGTAGAAGATGCAATTTTAGCAGCCTTGGGTGAACCTGTCGTGGAGAATATGGAGGACGATGATATTAATTTATAGTTGTTAAATTCTCTAAATTTTAATTCTTCCTTACAGCCAGGCTATAACAAATTTTGAGCTCATACGGCGCTGTTATAAGGACGGATGCCCTAACATGGTAAAAAATTTTCCTTCGAGCCTGGCTATTACGGATTTTTAGCTGATGCCGTGCCAGTATAAGGCTGAGTATAGCATAGCTCTGTGAAAATTTTAAAGATTTATATTGGCATCGTTATGAGGGCGCGGTGTGTGGCAAAGTGGCGTTTGTCTCATAATTAAAAACCGCAGGAGCCCATTGATAGCTTTGTGACGTGGCGAGTTCAGGCCGCCATCAAAATAAGCCTGTGCCCCCGCAGCTTTTTGTGGGTTATTTTTTTTCACTAAAAGTTTAGACGACTCCAATACAGGCAACACAATAGACCCTGTAGACCCTGAAATATCATTACATAGTATTTGCCGTCCAACAATCGTGTTCCACACATGGGGGCGGAAGACCAGCAGTTTTGCTGGGAGGAGGCCGTCGGTGTCTCGAAGACGCCCTGATGAGTCCAGGCAAAACTACGGTCTTGAGACTACGGTCTTGGCCTTGGTCTTCAGGACATGACTACTGCACAGGACGAAACGGCAATCCACCCAAGGAAAAAAACCAATCATCTGGTGAGTAGTGATTCTACTTTGTTTCTATATTCAGCGAAAAAGTATATATTACTGGTGTAATGATGATCATAGGCGCCGACTTCTTGGGGGCCTTGGGTGTATTGGCACCCAGAGAAAAAGTTCGGTGGGGGCCTGGCCCCCAGGGGAATTCGGACCTTAAATTAAATTTTGGGGTATTCCTAAAAAGGTCGTTACATTTTATGGGGATGAATTCCTAAAAGTCGTCAAATTTTAGGAGACATGGCCCCCTTTTAAATTTTTTGTGCAGACGATGGAAAATGGCGGATGACTAAAAAAATAAACCTTCTGGATCCGCCCCTGACTGGCACCCAGAGACAAAACCAAAAGTCGGCGCCTATGATGATGATTATGGTATAATTATGATTATGATAAAATAATGTCTCTGTCTATCTCTCTACCTCTCTCTCAGTCTCTCTATTTCCATTCTTTCATTCATTCGTTCTGTGAATTTAAAATAGCCCCTTCAAGATACCTACTCAGGAGCGCCGCACCGTTTTTATATATTCAACTTGGCGTATATTCCTAATTTAAATATTTAAAGCTGTTATTACACTCCTAGCTTAAACGTGACACCCGTGACAGATATTATCGTCACACTGTGAAAGTTGTCACACTCGAGGACTTCTAAGCTATAAGCGTTCGTGGATTCCACGGACTGCCTGGAAGTCGATTGGCTATAATTGTCCGTGGGTTTCAGGACCCTCTCTGAAGGCCCTGCGCTAAGGGCCCGCATATTTTGTTCTAAAATACACAGGAGAAAGTGGATATGCTATATGGGTTCGTAGGCCTCTGGAGACCCTTTGAAGGTCGATCTGCTGTAAGGGCCCATTGGTCTCGGGGCCCTCAGAGGGCCCTGCGCTCAAAGCCCCCTTACACATCTACTAGTCAAGTACTTTGGTCCCGCCGGCGCCGTATCATTATTCTTAGTGGCGTTGCTGATCAGCTGCGTCACCTGTTTCAAACTCGCGGCGTCGCTATCGGATCCTGGAATTTCTGTTGGGAGCCCAGTCACTCTTTACCACCCATGGCCAAATCACCAGTCATAGAATCGCCGCTTTTGAGCAAATGCCCGCCTCTTACGATAGCATGCTTCTCGTCCACATATCTTCTAGCGGTGGTGACCTTCTCATCCACGTACTGTCTGTAAGAAGCGTCGCGGGAATCTACATACCGCTTATTCACCACATGCAACGACTCCGTGGGTACTCTATCGAGTTTTACTAGAGCGCCAGCGACCGCTGTTGACACTTGTTTCCAACTCGTTGCGTCGCTATCGGATCCTGAAATTTCTGTTGGGAGCCCAGTAACTCGGTGGCCACCCATAACTAAACTTCCAGTCATTACGCCGCCGGATTTGAGCACGCACGCATTCCTGACGATAACATCTTGTTCGTTAACATAACTTTTAACAATAAGGTCCTTGTCATCTGCATACTGCCTAACGGAATCTCTCAGCCCCGCATTCTTCTCGTCCGTGTACTGTTTGGCATCGATAAGCTTCTGGTCTGCATGCCTTTGGGCTGCGGCCGCCTTCTGGTCCGCGTACAGCCTGACGGCAGTGTCCAGCAGAGCGTCCTTATCGTCTGCGTAACGTTTAACGAGACCAGTTACCTCAGAGCTTAAGCCGTCTGCATACAACTCAGCTTGTTGCGCCCGCTCTTTCGCGTACTCCGTTATTTGTTTCCAACTCGCAGCGTCGGACTCCCCCACCAATTCGTCCCAACCCTCGTCTTCGCTGTCAGATCCCGGAGTATCCGTGGGCAAACCAGTCAATTTATGACCGCCCATTTTTAGAACGCCCGACATCGTTCCACCGGTGATTTGTAAGTTGTCCTGATCTACGATGTCCGCATAAGCCTTTGTCGCGGCGTCCGTTTCCATAGTGGGCGTTCCCACGTTTGTCAGCCGAAAACCTCCAGCCGATAGAATTCCCAACATGGTATCACCAGCCTTGTGGACGAGCCCAGCGGCGCTTATCTGCCCCCCTCCCAACCCACCTCCACCGTCTCTTCCAAATTTATCAACCGGCATTTTTTATAGAAAAAAGGGTGACGGAAGTCTAACATAGGTCAAGCACGATATCTTCAAAATTCTTTCCAGCAGCGAGCTCTCTTAGCACGGCTAGGCAGAGATGACCACATACCACATCATCGGTCCCCTGTAGCTGAAATGTCTGTGTTCTTATGGAACGGTTTAAATATCGAGGAATTTCGAGAGGCGGATCCAGCCCAAAACTGTCAAAATAGATGGCTGTAGGCCCATCTATCCAATAGGCGACCCAGTGAGTACCATCGCCGGAACCGGAATCTAAATTAACAACCCCACACTCCTTCTCACGAGCCACGGCGGGCAGACCATCTCGCATGAAAACACCGCGGAAATGCGGCAGAACTCGGGCGACTTTCTCTATGTCAAAGCTGCTCAGCGGTTTTAGTTTTTTTGCCCGATGTAGTAGAGACCGGATCCTTTGCACATTGAACAGCAATCACCATAAGTCTGGCGCCCGAGATATAAGCCGGTCCCGCGGACCTGAGCTTCGAGTTCGCGATTATGACGCGCGGCCTCTGCTAAAGCCGCGTCGTCGATCCGTTTTTTCTCGGCTTGGGCCGCATCGCTGGCCTGTTTCTTGCGCAGAGCCTCTGCATCGCTGGCCTGTTTGTTGTGCACGGCCTTTGCCACCTCGGCGGCCCCTCCAGCCGCGGCACCCACCGCGGTTAACCCGCCAAAAATCAGCGGGAGGAGAGCCAGTAGTGGAAGAAATCCGCCAGATTTTGTCATCTTTTTCAATTGCGTTTTGGTGAATCTCAGCTCCATGCCAACGCCTGCGGTAATCTTCTTCACTATTCGGGCAGCTTGAACTTTTGTCAGCGCGAGCTTATCGTCTCCGCGAAGTTGGCCATGAGTGAGCCGGATCGTGGCACCAGTGCCGGCACGCGCAGCTCTAGCCAATGTTTGCTTTTGCCCTTCGGTCAGTGAAAGGCCGAACGCAACGTATTCAGTTTTCATTTTTGCAAAAAATATATCAAAAGAGGGCCTTGTATCTAAATATGAAAAACGATTTCTAGTAAACGACGTTGAATTTGCTGCCATCCGATTCAAAATTCAGGAGTCGGTCGCTGATCAGGACTGCATAGGCTACCGTATTATTTGGTACCACTTCGTTAAAGTCCACCTTGATTTGTATGTCCTGTACAGAGATTTTTAGTCGTTCAGATTGCCTGCGCACGTCCAGGACGAAGATCGGAAACATATCTACAAAGTCGATTGGTGTAACTTGGCATGACGACTCACGCGCGTCTATTATACCGCAATATTCTTCCTTGAAGTCACGTAGGGCCTTGTAAGCGCGAGAAGTTGTCCTCTTGGTGAAGTCGAGATTCATGTCAACCACCGGGTAGCGATCGCTGTTGAGCATAGCGAAAATGTTGCGAACCTGTGCATGGTCAAACAGTGCAGGATTCTGGCATTGATGTGCATTCCTTCCAGTCTGAAAAGCAACAAGAATCCACCGCGGTTTTTCCGTGCCCGACTTAACGCTCAAACGCCAGGAAAAAGTAGTCGCTCGTGGCACCGCAATGTTGTCGCATTGCATGGCGCGGAATGCTACAGGTACCTTAACCTTGGCTTCAATCTGCTTCATAAGCATGCTTTAATACTCCAAAGCGGGTATTATATGCGGCATGAACCAGGAGAGTTTAGTAAGCGTGATCTGACCATTGGTCGCAGCGGCTTCCTTGAAGATCGCGTCTGCATCCCCCTGCCGGCTCAGCAGTAAGGAGTGTTTAATCCCGTATACGACCTTGTGATAATCATCGCAAAAACCGAATAGATGTCTTAAGGGAACGATGAATGAGAACGTTCCAATAGGGACGGGTTTTCCAATGATCATCAGTCGACGGTTCTCAAAGCCGAGATTCAGAGCCGCCGCCGCCGCGGTCGTGTCCTTTTGCCAACACATGTTTAAACCTTCGGCTTTGGAAAAATCATCGCCGTATACCAGCATGCCTTTCATCGTCGTGGCTTGCCCAGGAGACATGACTGTCTCTATCTCGGTGTTGTTAGCCAAGTATCGAATCTGAGAAAACATGTACGGGATGGCGTTGTTGATGAATGACACCAGCGAGTCTGCG
The DNA here is from genome assembly GCA_963556255.1 of Allolobophora icterica. Taxonomy (NCBI): domain Eukaryota; kingdom Metazoa; phylum Annelida; class Clitellata; order Crassiclitellata; family Lumbricidae; genus Allolobophora; species Allolobophora icterica. Next base: position 50,006,858 of record OY744613.1, on the reverse strand, counting down.
ATGTAAGCCGCGCCAGTTGATGTAAGCCTGCCCTCCACAAGAAGGTAGCTCTTGGAAGGCTGTGTGAAAATGTCTTGGTTCTGGATGTCTATCTGTATGGCCTGGCCATTGTTGATAGCCGCGGGATTTTGTGACTCATACTCGCGGTATTCAAACGATTCAATGCTATTGTCATCGGGCACCGCCGAAGCGATGTCCAACATTTCACTCGGCACGTCAAATGCTGTCATTATTATCAGTAAAAAAGTTCAAGCTTCAATTATTAATCATGCTGTAAATGAATTTCATATGTGGTGAGTTAAACATTTTTTAAATTGCGTTTTGTGAATTAGTCAGAAATTTTTTTATTTTGCGAGAAACAGACCGCTACCACCACGACTCGGCTTTATAGTCTTGAAACCGGATCCAGCAATGCGGCTGTTTATGTCAGCCATTGTCGGAACAACGGGTGGCGGACTTACAGCCAGTTGTTTTAAGTACTCGATGCTCTTGTCGCTGAGCGCCTTCTCCAAAGGTGCGGGAACCGCTATTGGTGCTTTTGCGCCGGCAACAGCGCGTCTCGCTTTCACGGCATCAACGATCTGCCTGACGGCAGACGCTGTTGTGGCCCCAGCTTTCACCACATTACCAACTACATCCGCAACGTTTGTTATTACACCTTTATTAGCCGAGATGAAGGAGCCTGCACGGCCAAGGAAGCCCGCGATTTTGGGTATCCAGTCGAAAAGTCCACCACCCACGACACGACGCCGCTTTTTAATTCCAAAAACCAACATGAGAATATTTAAGTGTGAACATTTACGCACTGCGGATGTGAAACCTTATAGTTACTGTCTCACCGCGGAGGTTTAATTGTTCACCATTCTGGTCAGTCAGCCAAACACGAATGCCCTGTACGTTGCCAGCCGGTGCAACTGGTAGGTACACCAGATTTTTCGGAGACTCGATTACCTTGTAGCCGGGCGACACATCCGGGAAAAAACTGTAGATTACTGGCAGCTGGCTACCATTTCGATATGATCCAGAGATAATGTCGCAATTTACCAGGATTGTGTCCACCCGGAGAATATCGACTGGATTTTCTCCCTCTTTATAACCATGACCAAGCCTCTGAGGGTTAAAACCGAGCATTTGCCTGATAGTAGATTGCACCATATTTACCTTATATAGAGCATTCGTAATTTTTATGAAGGCGCGTAGGGTAGATGCGTTAGCTCCTATGGTAATAGGAAAATTAAAGCCGAGTGGTGTCACACCCGTCGGAGAATTTTGCTTTTCTAACTGCCTACCGACTTCATCATTAATCTGTGCGATCTCGTAGCTTCCGTCGGGCAAAGTGATCGTCTTCCACGTCACACCATTGTCGGAGCTGTAGACGAACTTGTTATTTGTACTATCGATGTTGGGAATCGAATTATAAGTTTCAAGATTGACCAAAGCAAGCTCAAAGCGTCTTTTTGGATCCAGGTACAGCGGTGGTGAGAAAGCCGTGGTCCACCCTGTAGTATCTGAGGAAACAACTATACTAAAATTTTCCTTAGGCTGCATAAGGTCTCGAATTTCTTCGAGCAGTTTCTCCGAGCGTTCCATCTGAGCCATGAATTTTGTTTTCTATTTCTATTTTATGAGCATGTTTCTATTCAATTCGAGTGCCAGCTCTTTGGAGATCGCACCGGAACGCAGTAACTCGTCAAGAATGGCGGAGATTTCGTTGCCGAGACCAGTGTTTCCCGCGGCCCTAGAGGCAACCAAAAGCTGCAACCTCTCTACCAGGGCGTTTGGGTCATTATAAAATTGCACCGCGCCGCCACGAATCAGCTGGAACTTTTTACTTTTCCGGCCATGAATAGGCAGACCAGACATTTGTACGAGCTTTTTAAAAGTCTCGATTGCCTGAGGAGAGTATTGCTTAGTCTTAACGAATCGTTTCGTTAACAGGCTGAACAACGACTCATCGGCCGGAGATTCGAGAATGAGGTTCCCACCTTTAAACACTCTCAGTCTACCCAGCAGACAGCGCGACGGGGTCGACGGAGAGCTCACCCAAGGCGCTACCTTGTAATTTAAGAGGAACGGCTGGGACACTGAAACCCTTTCCCTTTTTGATGAGGCTGTGGCCCGCTAGCAGTGTATGGATCCGCTTTTTATATTCCCTTAGGGCTTCGATATCTGCAGTCACCGCATCTACCTTTTCTTCGTCTCCTTGCTTATTGGCTTTCCTTTTCTCTTTGCCCAGGGTGTGGCGATTATAGTGATTTACCTCACCGATTATCTTTTCAGCACCTGCAATGTCGGCTAAATCGAGCTCGCTCGGAGGTTTAAACCCATGAAGTGTGATTGCCGCGACGTTGAGATATTTGTTTGGATCTACTAACAATGCGGGGGGAATTCGTGATGTTGGAAGCGCTGGAAGGGCTGGAGCAGCTGCTGTTCCTGCGGATTCACCGAACAAAGATGCTATCGGGTTATAATTAGCAGACTCTGAAATCTGCGCCGGCAAATCCTGTAAAGCGCTGGTAACTTTCTGCAGCTCCTTAGACGTAGCCGCCTGGGATTCAGCCGTGGCTGTGGCGACTGGTTTGAAAAGCTTTGCCGCATCGTACTGAAGGTTGGCTTCACCGAGCTTCTCATCCACGAAACGCTGTCTCAATCGATTTCTGCGAGCTAAATAATCCTGAGTCAGGGCGTCTCGCTCCTGTTTAGACGAAACTTTTGTCCACATCGTGGTTGTATGTCGACTATATGTTGCCTATATTGTGTCTTTAAATACTTGCCTTGGGCTTATAGAAGCGATCGAACCCGCAACGATATTTTCCGTCGTAGACTTTAGACGTCAAATCTATGACTGCGAATCCACATGGCTGGGCAGCACACTCGCTGAAGAACGTACGGAACTCATCGAAAGACATGTCGCCGCCCACGAACGTATCGTGAATGGCTCGCAAATTTTTGCTGTCTTGGTTGAAGAGGACGATAAGATTAGCATTGTCACGGATCGCTTGTTTGGGAATGCGGAAGTAATTCTGAGTTAAGTAGAAGCAGTCCGCGCCACCGTGTCGACCCATAGTGAAATACCTTTCGATGGGCGACTGTTTTTCAATCATGACGTCATCGAAAACTAGAAGGCTTCTGGCATTCTTATTTAATGATTCAACTGGAACTATTTCATCTGAGCAAGAGTGAAAAGACGCAACTTCCTTCCCGGCAACTTTTTCGAGTTCTGTTATCCAGTCCCGAAGAAACTGATATTTGTCCTGTCCCAGAGACTTTGAGTAGAGGTATAGCCGATCAAAACGCAGGTACCCCTTCTTCAACAGAAGGTTAAGCAGTAGGTTTGTTTTCCCACACCCGCTAGGCCCACAGATTATGCACCGTATGCTGGATGGTAACAGCCAATGGTGGTGTTTTTTTTCCATCGTCAGCTTCGAGGTCAAAATTTGTTATTTCCATATAGAGACAACGAGTTATGATTGTATTCAACGAAAACAATGTATTGCCTACGATGTAAGAAACATACTGAGACTTCAAATGAAACAATCGTCGAGTTACGAAACGGTCGGCCAGCCAAGAAGGGAACCTGTGCCGTCTGCGGTGCAAAGAAGAGCCAGATTTTGCCTTCGAAAGCGCGAAAGCATAAGTCTCGTGAGACTTATGGAGGCTCGCTACTGAATAGGGCCCTCAACGCTCTACCTCTACCAGAAATGCATATGAGCCTTCCATCCGGTATGTCTTCGGAAGATAATCCGGGAGGTTCTTTTCAGAACACGGGAAAGTACTCTTACTGTGGACCATTCACAAAACTCGATAAACGGCTGTCACAGCGATATCACGGTGTTAATCAGCTCGACCGTGCGTGCCTCCACCACGATGTGGCTTACGCAGTTCATAAAGATACTCCGGGGCGTAACCACGCAGATGACATCCTCGCTGCAGCGGCGTCGAAGATCGCACTCACCGATGAAACTCCGGATTATGAGAAGAAGGATGCCCGGCTCGTATCGGCCATTATGTCAGCGAAGTCGAGGCTGTGGATGGGTGTCAGAACGAAGGGCCAGCGAAAACGCAAATGAAAAATCATTTATGCTTGTGTTTACCTGTTTGAAATATATAGTTTTACTGAAATGTCTAAGCACCTTTCAACTATCTATTACAGCCCTAAAGGTTACTTCGGCTTTTGCTACCAACGATGCTATAGAAATTGTCGTTATTACAATTACAATTACAATTACAATTACAATTACTGGCGAGGCAAGGCTGCAGTGAAACAACTAGCCTCAGCCGCCAAAGTTTCCGAGGCGGAGGCCCGCGATTTGCTGAAGAAACAAGCTGTGTGGCAGATTTATCTGCCCGTTCCTCGCGCCATACCGCATCCAAAGTTTGAGGAAAATCGACCAAACGCCGTACACCAAGCCGATCTCTTGTTTTTACCTCACGATAAAGTAGGTCGAAAGACTTATAAATACGCTCTCACTGTTGTTGATGTTGCCTCACGATACAAAGAAGCTGAACCGTTGATCAACAAAAGTGCGACCGAAGTCGCCGCCGCTTTAAGCCGGATCTATAAGAGGGGTCCATTGACTTGGCCTCGGCTCTTTCAGGTCGATCCTGGACGCGAATTTATGGGTGATTTTACACCGTTGCTGGCGAAGCACGACGTTCTTGTAAGACGCGGACAGGCCGGAAATCATCGCCAACAGGGCATCGTTGAACGTTTCAACCGAACTCTGGCCGAACGACTTTTCGGTGCTCAATACGCTCAGGAATTGCTCCTGGCTGCAAGGGGGTCATCCGAACGGTCAGTAGAATGAGTTCGCCGGTTGCCCGAAGTTGTAGCTGCACTAAACGATGAGCCAACGCGCTTGCTCGACATGAAGCCGGTTGAAGCGATGAAAGCTGCTAAAGTGACACAGAAGCCCTCTCATTCACAAATGAAAACTCGTTTGTGGGGAATGGATGAGCCTATTCTTGGACACGACGTTCTCGTCCGATATTTGTACGCTCCCGGCGAGCTCGAAGGTGGAAGCAAACGTGCCACCGATCCTAACTGGTCGCTCACCATCCACGCTATTTTGGATGTTGTTCGGCAGGCTGAGCAACCGGCTTTATACCATCTAGTTGATGGGCCTGGCCGCGGTTTTGTCCGTGAGGAGCTGCTTCTGGTGCCTATGGGGACTGAGTTACCCCCCGATAGAATACTCAACCGTCGTTGATTTTGTAGTTCCCGTATGCCAGCGTTGTTATCCCGTCCGGAGAAATCCACTTTTTTGTGTCTAATGGAGGGAGGCTGATCTTATTTTGCTCGTACACTCCGATCTGGTGGTCGTGGCTTCTAATCACGACTTGTGTGTGCCGCATTTCCTCTCGTTCGAACAGGCATTTCTTGTATAGCTCGTGGTGCAGATCCTTCTTCACAACCGCTCTCTGAACGCCTTTTGCTTTCCTGATCTCTGAACCGCCCGATTTTAAGATCGAGTACATCTTCGGACGCAATCCTACGAATTCAGCGATGGCCACTCCGTTACATTCATCCTTGAACTTGCCCACGACTTTCTTGTTCTCGATGTCGTAATACGGGCTGTCTTTAGGAAACTCGGAGAGGTCGTATAAGTGTTTTTTGTTCCACATATCGACATAGGCGTTCGGAGTTTCCACCTGAAATAACAGGCTGTCAGTGTCTGTGTATAAGAGTTGAGCATTGTTGCCGTACTCGTTTTTCACATCGTTGTACCAGAAGTCGTACATCAGATGCTTGCTGAGGTCGAGGACAGCCTGGCCGACGTATACAGGTCTGTTTAACTTGAGCTTGGTCTTCAAACTGTGAATCGCGGCGAGTTGGTCGTTGAAGATTTTGTGCGATATGTAGGCCGGGTCCGCAATTACTTTACGAAGTTTGTCAACTTTTGAGGTCGGGACCAGGTTGACCCTGATTCTTTTTCTAAGATTTTCCATGGTCTTTCCAAAGACCGCATTATTAGCCAGCTTGAAGAAATCCTTCACAAATTCCGACGTTGCCTTCGCCCTCAATTTTGTATTCATCCCGATGTATGGAGCCATCCACGCCTCCTGCCTGAATTTAATGGCACGATGGATCTTAGAAACTCGTAGGCCCAACGAGTGATATAGTTTGAGATTTCTATAATGGACCACATACCGCTCCTTAGGTCGCAGGCTTGGTACTAACTTCACATGCTTTGTGAACTTGCCTCCCAACTCGTTCATAAGCACATTCTGATAGTCACTCAACCACTCCTCTTGAACTGTCAGGGTCTCCGGTGCTAGGGGATAGTCGCTATGTGCATCGTGAAGGTGCTCCGGGTACTCGAGATCTACTTCGAGCAGGAAGCCTTCAGGCGCGTCGTCCGCAGTTTCCAACACTTCATCGAGAGTTGGATTTTCCCAGCTAAATCCTCCAACTGGAAGTGGCTGTTGCATCGCCCAGCCGTACAAGTTATTAGCGTCGAGATACATGATCCAGTTGTCTGGCTTCGTGGTATCGTAGTCGGGGCATTGTGGGTTGTTGGCTTTTGCGAAGCGCTTAGATACCATCGAGATTCCACCTCTGAGACCTTTCTCTACGAACAAATGCATGTCTATATCGGTGAGAAGTTCGAGTTCGATTTTCGTCTTTTTCAGTAAAGCGTCCCAGGCCATTCCTGGCAGGCTGAAGTAGTTTGCCGGGTCCAGACTGTAGTGCTTCATCGACGTGGATCTGAAGGTCTCGAAGACATCCGCTAGTAGAAGTACATCCGTACGGAGATACAAGTCGTGATAGTCACCCAGAGTTTTACAATCGAATTCATTCCATACTCGTTGGGCGTGTTCATAATCCTCATCAGAGATGTTCTCTCGGGACAGCTTGCTGTAGAACGCTTCTTTGGGTGGAAGTCGGTTTTCTTCGAAGCGGTGGTAATCGTGGATGTATTCGTAACAATAAACGCCTTTCGCCTCAAAAGATCTAGTTTTGTCCTATCATTGTGAATGAAACTTTCCTTTATATATGCTGTTGTGACTTTGAGATCCTCTAGCGACAGATTTCCTAATAATTTATCCAACGAGCTGTTTAGAAACTTGAGGCTGTCGATGAACTGTAGTTGTCCTATGTTGAATGTCATGTATTTCTCCATATTGTTTGGGATGCAGTTAATTTCAGTTTCCTCATCCTGTGCGGCCTCACAACCTCCGATCGCTTGCATGATGAGATGACTGTCATAACCTCGCAGATTGTGGAAGACCACCGGTACCTTACACTTATCGGCATATATTCGCAGTTTAAGGTTGCAGGCGTTGTGAGCGGCACCTCGATACTTACCGGTAATGTGACAGTGGTCACGAACTCTGTCCGCTTCGAGAGCATTTCCGCAGATGTGACATTCGATAGCCTCGCGGAATGATTGGCGATCAACTGCTGACATGACCATCTTAGCTGGGGTGGCCAGCCTTTGTTTGATAGAGGCTAGCTCGCCTTGTAGCCGTTGTAGGAACTCTGGCACGGCGTTTTCCCCCCGGTATAAAACTGGTTTCTTCGTGCGGCCATCGCATCGAACCACTATATAACAGAAGCTGCATGGTTTCTGCTCAGCTATCTGTCTGGTGTTGCTCTCGTTGGGGTTTATGACCGCACCTTCGATTGGTATGTTTAGAGCCTCAAAGTCCGCGTAAATAATATACGGAGTGCGCATCTGTTTGTGATGGTTCTGGAATTTGAGGATATTTTCATTCTCTTTTGGCATCTCAATTCTCTGAGGCTTCTCACTAATACCCTGGCAATCTTTGACATGAGCATCCAGCAAGTCTTGTCTACAGAACACGTGTAGGCAGCGACGACATGGGTGTTTCTTGTGTTTGTCTTTGCTATTTTGATGAAGAATTCGGCCAAGATCTTTAATCCAGACGTAGTGGTAATCCTCACCTTTAACTAATAGTAGAAGATCGATATTATAGTCTCTATTGGTCTGCTTTGAGACATAAATCGGGTACAGCCCTTCATTCCATCCGAAGACCGACACGGACACCATCGGGTTCTGACGCTCGAACTTGCCGACATCTGTGACCTTCACTGGAAATTCTATTCCGTCGAAGTTTAACTCCTGGAGGTGGGCACGATATTTAGTTGGGCGTTGAGGGTCCTTGTCTACTGGATACATGGCGCTTAAAATGGCCCACTCGAAGCAACGGTTGTCTTCATTCTTTACATTAACGACTGAATGATAGGGGATATACTTCGGTGTTGGAAAATAGCTCTTGCCTCGGAAAGGCTTATATCTTGCAAAACTGAGGTTTAGCGCCACGACCCGCCTCACCCTCCACCCCGACCCCTCATTGGTATATATCCTCGAGGTGTTTTAGTATTTCGGCCTTGGCCTTCCGTATAGCCCCTTGGATTTTACCCGCATTGGTAATTGGTACTGCTGTGCTTCGAAAGTAGGCGGTATTGGTAATGATGCCGGGGGGCGCGTTGCCACCATACACATTATCAACGGTCGGTGCCAACTTTTCCAAATCAACAGTCAACACTTGAGAGTATTTCAAACCACCATTTTTTAAGAGCTCTTCGTTTAGCTGTGCCTCGATGTTCTGCTCCATTGCACTCAAGAAAGCCAACGCATCTCCTTCCAGCCTGTGGTTGAGAGGTACTTCTGCCCGGAAGTCTCTCAGATGCTGGTTGGCGAGCTCTCTGTGCACTAGAAAGGGTGGTGGTCCACCTCTATCCTTCTTATTTAGGAGTGGGTCGAATTCTGTGAGCAGGGCCTTACGTTTTGCCCCTCTATGCTTGCGCACTGGAGGAATTGGCCTTGGAAGCAGTGGCTGTAGTAAGCGCCTTTTGACTGCATCTGGGATAGGTTCATCTAAGATATTCTGTAGAACAGCTCGAAGAGCTGGGGGACCAGTAAACTCACCCAACAATTGTTCAATTTTTTCATTCGTAGACAATGCCATAGTTATAAATTATTTTATATTACTGTGGAAAACTTTTCTTTAATATAATAATTATATCATTTGTTCAAAATGAAATTTTGTTTATTGATATTCGATTGACGCTTGCTCATCTGTATTATCTCAATACAATAACTATATCATTTGTTCAAATGATAATTTTTTATTCTACTGATATATTTGATAGTCGCTTCCATTCTTTATTAAATTCACGGACTAACCCACCTCGTCGAGCTCTGAAATATTTAGCGAAATAACCACACTTCATACACTCACCCAAGCGGTTTTTAATACCCCTCCCACATTTGGCGCAGGGTTTTGTCCCGCAACCATTTCGCAGTCGTGCTAAATGCTTGAAACAGTACTCCCCAATGCACCTGTGACTGCAGAGAGTCGTTTTACCTATCATAAGCCATTTGCAAAAGTTTAGCCCCAACATTGTTTTATGTATACCACAACCTATTCATTTATTTAAATTGAAAAATGACCCGAATGGTTTGGGCCGGCCTCGTGGGAGGGTCTCGGCCGGCAGCAAACGGTACTTTACATTTCGATGTGTTAAGTCACTCTATTCGCAATCCTATTTTGGTTGAATCCAAAATCGAGTCAGCTGTTTAGCAAACCTAGATTTTTGAAAACATATATCATTTTTTAAAGCTTCTTTGGAGGACTTAGGGCTGGGAGAGTTCTAAGCAATGATATCCAAAGGCACAGTTTTAAAGCCAATGTGTTTATAAAGGCTAGTTGGTCACGAGATGGCTTGGATGCACTGGCTTCCCACCACAGAAAATGCGCTCTAGTAAATCGAAAAGCGTCTCTTAGATGTGTCTAGATTTTGCACCACAATATGAATTATATAATTCTGGTGGTTTACAGCGCAGTGATCTTAAACGCAAGCCTTGGGAGCTAATTTGGATGGTTTTATGGGGTGATTGCGTCAACTCCTGCTTTACCCCCCTACTTAGGCAAATGTTCTAGACTTAATATAAAATAATGCATAGGTTTTAATTCAGAAAACATTATCCGGTAAACTATTCTTGAAACAACAATTGTGAAATCATTTTAATACTCCAAACAGGATTAAAGCATTGGTAAATGTGAAGTCTGAGTGCCTGTGTATCATATAACCTATCTCAGATTTCCCCTCATTCAGTTCTCGTCTTCTGTTCGTGACTTGGGGATTGTCCTCGATCCTACACTTTCCTTCACTGATCAGGTTAACCTTGTTTCCCGATCTTGTTTTTATCATTTACGCCAGCTTTGATCCATCCGCAGGTATCTTTTGGTACACGCTGTGAATACACTGGTCTACTCTTTGATCTGCACTCGGGTTGACTTTGACAATGCTGTGTACATAGGCCTTTCCTCCTCCAATATGCACAAACTTCAATCTATTCTTAATGCTGCTGCTCGGATTATAGGTGATATTCCTAAGTTGGCCCGTGCTGAGTTTATGTCATGTATAAAAGTTTACAATTTAACTTTGAATAGTTTTCGAATAGAGTTCGGCCGTTTTCTGTAAAACTGTTTTCGGGAAATCGGGCTTTATTGTATTTTCAGCGTTTTCGGGAATTCAGGTTTCGGGCATTCGGGTCCCACCAATTTCGGGCCCCATTGAGAGCGTTTATCTACACACGGACCTGAGACTTTGGTGGGTAAGAAAGTTGAAAGATATGAGTTATAAGTTCCGAATATAATGCACGCATCTTTAGATATTAATATGGTAATAAAATGCCTGCAACAAAAACATAATTATATAATAAATTTGTGAAAAATAAAGGAAACACTATATATTTACCAGCACAATATATATTTTTAAAGGTGATTTCTTATAATTGTCCAGTTTTCCAAAATGTCGTTCAACTAACATACACAACACAAAATAGAAGTTGGATTCAATACCAACAAACGCGTTTGTCCTCTAGCGATTAACTATCTGGAATTTGAATGATAATATTCTTTTCTGAAGCTACCGTCATTCAAACGTACAGCAATAAATTTATATGGCACCGCGACACATTTTAAATAAACGTAGAATTCATGTCGTGCAATTTTCGTCTTTTTCTCATTGTCTGTGTTTTTTTTAGCGATTTACCCATACTTGTACTCACGTTCGCACGTTTTATGGACACCATATGTTATTCAAATCCAGTCTAGCATACATGAACCACAGACTGATAGTGTCTATAATTATTGCTCTACTTACTGATGTCTCTAGTAGTATTTGGAGCGTTCTGTTTTAATGTAGGCCTACATACATAGGCCTAATTATTCTATGTGTAAATAAGAAGTTATAAACCTCGCCCTCGATAAATTTTACAAGTGATGAATTGTGCTCGAAGGTAGGTACAAAGCATTTTTTTAAAGTGATATAAGTAAATTGGAAAACAAAAAAGATTGATGCCTATGTGGTTCAACTATTTAGCTTGTGCAGGAATACTTTTCTTGCATGTTTGTTGTGTGTGTATTCCTTACTGTGCTGTGTTTAATTAACCCTCGAATGCCCAAGGGGGTCCGACCGGACCCCAGACCCGCTTTTCCACGGATAACTTTAGAACGGCTGCGAAATTGTAAAAATGGTTTTAGGACATCCTAAAGCCTTCAATTGGGCTTCGTATGATATATTTTGCGTGATTATTCTACCACCCTGTAGCCCACAACCATAGCCTATACCAAGGCCACCCCAAGATATGCGGCTGATGCCCCAACAGCAATGTAATATGGAAACCATATGGGCTTCATATGGGATGCCATATGTCAGGGATCTCTAGATTCATCTGGTTTGCACCCGACAGCCCATATTGAATGCATATGTGTAAACCATCTGGGCTTCACATGGTATGCATATGGTATCTATATGGCACCAGGTCATCTAAACCATATGTATGCCATATAGATACAAGATCTTTACCAATCTGCATTCTATATAGAATCTATATTGTTTCTATATGTAACTAGCTGATCTTCAACGTATGTATGCCATATGCGATCCAATATGGCAGGGATCCCTAGATTCATGTGGTTTGCACCCGACAGCCCATATTGAATGCATATGTCCAAGCCATCTGGGCTTCAAATGGTATCCATATGTCATGCATATGGCACCAGGTGATCTATGCCATATGTTTACCATATAGATACCAGATCCTTTACCAATCTGCATACTATATAGAATCTATATTGTTTCTATATGTAACTAGCTGATCTACAACGTATGTATGCCATATGCGATCCAATATGGCAGGGATCCATAGATTCATCTGGTTTGCACCCGACAGCCCATATTGAATGCATATGTCCAAGCCATCTGGGCTTCAAATGGTATCCATATGTCATGCATATGGCACCAGGTGATCTATGCCATATGTTTGCCATATAGATAACAGCTCCTTTACCAATCTGCATACTATATAGAATCTATATTGTTTCTATATGTAACTAGCTGATCTATGCCATATGTATACAATATAGATACCAGATCCTTTGCCAATCTGCATACTATATAGAATCTATATTGTTTCTATATGTAACTAGCTGATCTATGCCATATGTATACAATATAGATACCAGATCCTTTATCAATCTGCATTCTATATAGAATCTATATTATTTCTATATGTAACTAGCTGATCTATGCCATATGTATATCATATAGATACCATATGCTTTACCAATCTCCATTCTATATAGAATCTATGTGGTTTCTACATGTAACTAGGTGGTCTACACCACGTGAATACCATACAGATACCAGATGCTTTACCAGTTACCATTCTATATAGAATCTATAAAGTTTCTATATGTAACTAGGTTGTTTACACCATATGTTTGCTATATAGATAACAGATGATGTACCAATCTGCATGCCATATGCAATATATATAGTTCCTATATATAACTAGCTTATCTACACCACATGAATACTATACAGATACCAAATGGTTTAGCAATCTGCATTTCAAACAGAATGCTAAACAGTAAACCATCTGTGGTCTATTTAGCATCCATATGCATCTTCTGTAAGTAATCAGGACATCTACAACATATGCACAACATGTAAAACACATGTAGTCTGCTTATGTAGTTTCCATTTTGAATAAACTTTATTTCACCACATATGGGCAACACAAAACAACACCCCCTATACAAAGGAGAAACAGCAGAACAAATATGCACATACAATGAGAAAAAATTAGCAGCTCAACTAATTGATAAGCAAATGCCTTTCATAAACATTTATCCTTAAGTCACTAAAGTTACAATTTTTCAATATATCATAGATTTCACAAAGTGTCTTTTGTCGTTGTACAAATAATGCTTGCAGTTCATTTAGTACAGTGTTAGTACTGTAGATTAACGGTTCCACGACAAATGGTTCACGACAAATGGTTCATGGACAAATGGTTCACAATCTCCCAGCTTCTAGTTTGTGTTTTTTACATTGGACTACGAAAAAGCACTTGAGCTCTATTTTCATCAAACTAGAATCTGGATGAGCGATGAAAATATAGATCAAACTAAAGCTGGATCAGCGATGATGAAAATATAGCTCAAACTAGAAGCTGGAACATCAATGAAAATAGAGCTCAAACTATAAGCCTGATTCTCGATGAAAATATAGCTCAAACTAGCAGCTGGAAGATCGTGAACCATTTGTCTGGCACCATTTGTCGTGACACCAGATTAACTTTACAATACTGCCTAACATCAAAGTCAGCCTGAAGCAGTAAACAACCAACATAAATGAAAGCACCCATCAATCATTGTGTTATTTACTTTCAAAAACCTCCAAAATATTCTGTTCCATGCATTTGTCAACCTTGCATACTTACTGATGGTAAATGAAATACATTCACATGTAAATACAAGTAGTGGCTCACAATGTGTTTTGAATAAATGCAACAGAACAATTTCATCCATGTGTCGTTTAAAAAGCTATTATTATCAGACTTATAAAATTTTCAAATTATTTCACTTAGGCTCAGTTTAAACCACTGGCGTAAACTTGTCCAAAATATTGGGGGCATTTCGTTATTCATTCTACACTTTTTGCATTAAATGTACAGTCCATCTCAATTATTTGGGGCACGTGCCCCGGCTGCCCTCCCAGAGTCTACGCCTATGATTTAAACTGTCTCCTGCAGTCAAAATGACATTTGCACATCAACTGTCACAGTATAATTGCAAAGTATTTTGCTTTTCAACACATGGCAAACTCAAACACTAATGGCAAACGCATACACAAATATTTATGGGCACCAACTATCCTGAGCACCACAGATTTTGTTATACCGAACTTCATATCCATATAGGATACTCTAATTCACAAGTAACAATTATTTTCTACATAGAAGTCATTCTATCTATCAGATTAACAGTGTAATCCACAAAAACAACAAATAGGATAGGGATAACACCCCTCCTTGTCTGACACTGCAAACTAATTTGAATATTCTAGAAAATACACAATTCCATCCTACAGCTGGAACCATCTACTAAACCAGTGTATCAAACTTATCAAAAATCTGTGTGGAATATTCTTCATCATTACTTTCAAACACAAACATTTTGATTTACTCAACAGTAGACCTCAAGTTCTGTATAAATTGCTCTATTGCAACCAGTTTTCTTCATGAATCCCGACTGAAGGCCAGAAGAACACAGCTAACAGCTATACAGCTCAAAAAGACACCTCAAACTTCGCAATATTTCCACTAAGTGTTATATCACAGTAGCTGCTACAAGATAGATCACCTCTTTAGTTTTCACAGAAGGAATTATTACGCCTCAACCAAAATCATTGGTACATATCTATAATGCACTCTGCTGCAAATAGTAATGTTAGCAAAGACCTAACTGTATTGGTTGAGTACAGAACAGTTGTTCAGGTTCTATGGCATGCCATCAAAACCTGCAGCTTTACCGCATTTCAGTTCACATAAACATTTGATAAGGTTGAGATCTATAGCTCTGATGTCTTCTTGACCAGCCTAATGTTTTATAAATTTATATACTCAAGTACGCACCCCACAAATTCATCACTCAATTTCTCAATTGTAAAATATAAAAATGGAGGTTATAAGAACAGAATATGCAGAGAAGTATTACACCCCTTACTGCACACTATGCCCACAAATTAAAATACCAAAGCAATAAAATAAGCAACCAAGACATTCCAATTAATGATCACCAACTTAACAGTGCCCATCGAATTGTTTGATCGGTTAATATCATATCAATACAGTTTTACAACTATCAAAAACATAAGTTGATGAAGAGGTCATTAACGTCAACCAACAAGAAGTCCTACTAACCGCCTCGTGACAAGAAATGACACAGACAAGAGAAGAACACATGTTCCCTCAAGATTAAATGCAATCCTGTGTCCAACATAAGAGTTTATTCTGGGGCATGTTCCTCAGAGTTACAGTGATATCCTAGCTGCAATCGATCATGCTGTCGTCAGACTAGGTTGATTTCTCTATCTCTGTCATCAGAGTTTGTAAAGACTGCAGCACATTTAAGTCAGACTTCATTGTCCGTTACTGGCAAACTTCATGTTTCACGGCTCCTACAATGCAACAAAAAGTTCACAGAAAATTAAAAACCAGATGCTTCACCCCAAAAAGAAGTTAATTATTGACAATGATTGAGCACAGAGCACTTTTTCAGAAGAGTTGTAAGAATAATGTCAAGGAAACAGCTTTCATAGGTGAAGAAAAGATGAGTTCATTAAGAAATGAATACACAGCAGAGTATGAATTTAACTTTTTCTGATGTTTATTAATTAATTCAATTACATTACACACGTATAATTATATAAGTATGTATCAGACATAACTAAATATATACATATAATTGTAATTAGTAACTTCTACTGTGCCGGTGTCTTAAGCACAAAGCATCAACCGATGGCACATCAAACCAAGCCTAATATTATCAGGTCAATATCCAGAAGATCAGTCCATAAGACAGCAGTGTTATTTCAGTTATGGTTTTTCAGTTACAGTTTCAGTTACCTAAGTTTTTATTTTTCAGTTACAGTTACAGTTAACTGCAATCTGATTTTTCAGTTTCAGTTAGATTTTTATTTTTAAGTTACAGTTTCAGTTATTGTTTCAGTTATTATTTTCAGATGTCACGACTATTGACACACTGACCACAATTAGTATTCTGAACAGTTTCAAGAAATATTTATGCAGTAAATCAATCCGTTTACTTTAAGGAAAACATGACGTTCCAGATTAACACTTGCCCTGTTCTGCTTTCGTCCGCATAAAACACACTGAGAATACATGCTCAGTATATGCTTGTGAAGCTGGCACGAATACGAGGTCTTCCGCTATAAGTGCCAGAGTTGGATAAGCATCCTTTCAGTAGTACTATGTCATCTCGGCCCATTGTTGATGACACAGTCGGATCCAGTTAGCAGGCAGCAGATGGAAGTTGGTCAAAAGAGACAGCAGAAAAATCTAAGAAGACAGCGAAGCAAAGATGTAGACTCAAAGTAGAGGAACAGCAAGTGTATTACAGACCGTTGGATCTTGGAGGTTCAAGGAGAGCTCTAGAAGGCAGGGACTAATGTTGGAGAGTGCAGGAGTGTCTGTTTGCATTAATTGCACCTGTCTGCTCCTTACATGGCTTCAATATTCTAGCTAGCTCTGCAAGTCGTGCCCATTCATAAAATAGCTGTGAATCCATTTTCATTTCTTCAAGCACCTTGTTCAACGTTGATTTTATTTCCAGCATTCGCCTCATTATCAAATATACAGAGTTCCATCGTGTACTACAGTTTTACCACACTTCTGAAACAGCTTTTCTGTGGCTACTGATGAAACCCTTACGCTCTTCACAATGCTTCTGGCATTTGCAATTATGGTTTAAAAAACTGGTTATAAAAACTGGTTTTAAAAACTGGGATCTTATCAATCTCTTTCAAAACCAGCTGCAATGTGTGTGCCATGTATGGCAGTCTGTGGAGAGCTAGGCCCCTATAGCTTGCATCATTTCATGTTCAACTTCATCAATGCTCATCTCTTCCTGCCCATCATCACTATAATCGCTCTCATCGCTATCATCACTCAAGTGTTCAACCTGAATTATAGGCTGCATAGCTGTCTCCCATGAAATGAGAATAGAACTAACCACAGACTAGAGTAGGATTACTGTAGAAGGCAACGATTGGTTCGGTCTCGATATTTACCAGAATCCTACCTTACTTTCAAGCAACTCTGCCAGAAAGCTGACTCTAACCTTTTCTCAGCCATCATAATCAACCCAACACATGTTCTGATTCAGCTGTTACCCCCAGAAAAACAGTCGTATACTCACTGTGCCCCAGGGCACACAATAGAATTATACCTAATGTCGACTCCTTGGCCTGTAAAACCTTTGTAATATGGATGTTATGCTTAAATCAATTTGATGAACTATGTACACCAAAGTGCAGTTAGCAGTTGGTTTGTAATAAAGGATATACTTACTTACTTACTTCCTATTCAGAAAGTAAGTAACGAAAAAAACACTATTTTTCATTTTCAAGTTAACTTTGTGTGATTTTTCAGTTTTACAGTTTTTGTTTTTCAGTTTCTATTACAGTTTCAGTTATTCAGCATTTTTCAGTTTCAGTTACAGTTACAGTTAACTGCCCAACATTTTTCAGTTATTTTGCTATTTCAGTTACAGTTTCAGTTAATAGAAATAACACTGTAAGACAGAGATACAGCCTATGATGGATAAGCGATTTGAAAGAGGTAAGTTTTAAGTTGAGAATGAAATGACACAAGGGGCTGGCTGGACAGAGTAAACAGACACAGAGGCAGAATTCTAAAAAATAGGTCCAGCAACCAAAAAACTCATTCACCAAAAACAGTTCTTCATTTTGGTAGGACCCCACAAAGATAATGACCTCGCTGAATAATGACAAGTCTGGAGAATAAGAACTGGTTCTAAGTATTGTTTCTGACCAGAATTTGTAAACCATGAGACCCAATTTGAAAATAATTCTTTGCTGAACAGGAAGCCAATGCAAAGATTTCAGCACATGGGTTATATGTTCAAATTTGGATGTATTAGTTATGGCTCCAGCCAAAGAGTTCTTAAATCTCAGCAGCTTAGGCATGTTTCACCTATTGATACTAGTAAGAAGAGAGTTACAGTAATCTAGGCAACTGGCAACCAGAGATATCCTCGCAGACATGTCACGAATGAACGTATATAATTATGATGACTTACAAATGCTGTTTACACGACCAGTGAGAGACATGGTTGAAATGAAAACAATGCCTAAGTTACAAGAAGCATCTGCCAGCTTAACAAATTGAGTCACCCAGTTTCAATGACTAAAGCTGATCATATTTTAAAGCTGCTGTGGAGTGCCCAGTAACAGAAATTCATTGTTTGTTTGGTTAAAGAGTTTAGAGGCCACCACCCAAGACTTTAAGTTGCAAGACTTTAAGGACTATGACAGACTGTCAAATGAAAATGTAGATTTTAGTATCACCAGCATAGAAATGATGGCCCAGCGAATGATTTTCCAGCACTGTGCCTAGTGGTATGAAATGTAAACAAAAGAGGACCAAGCACAAAACTCTGTGGAACACCACATGCCAACAAAGTCCTAGATGAATAATTACCATTTAAATACACTGAGTGCGTGGACTAAGGTAAGTAATAAACCAATTTAGTGCCGGACCAGATATCCCAAAGCAGTGCTTGAGATGATGAAGAAGTAGCAAATGTAACAGACAAGTCATGTAGAACAATTGCTGTTACCTTACCCCGTCCACTGAACATACGATATCATTATGAACAGTAAGAAGTGCGGATTTCGTTGAGTGAAACTTAGGATATGCAGTCTGAAAACGGGAGATGAGTTTGATGATAGATGAGTTTGCATGCGTTCAAGGATTTTAAATGTAAAATTCAAGGTTGAGATTGGCCTATAATTTGAGAGGCAAGAGAAGGTTTCTTAAGCAGAGGATGAACTATGGTTGAGCAAATGCAGATGGAAGGCATCCCTCGTGCATATTGATAATCAGTGTAATATATGTTACAGGACATATATTACAGACCCAGGACATCAAAGCACTCTTTAGAAACCAAGTAGGAATGGTGTCAAGACCGGTTTTGTTAGGCAGTTGACAGAAAGTAGTCCATGATAGGAGGTGTAGAATTTGGATGGAGGAATTTGTCAGTGCAAGGGACTGACCAATTTATGCCGTAAATCAGAAATTTTGTCTGAAAGAAAGGTAAAATATTTACATGTACCTGTACATATATATTACATGTATATAAAACCTACGCAGCATCTCTTCCCATTCAATCTGTTCTGAATGTTTCTGCTAGACTCATCGCTAGACTTCCCCGCTTTGCCCATATCTACATGCTTGATGTCCTGCACTGGCTTCCTATTGCTGCACGCATCCGTTATACGATCCTCCACCTTTTCTCTAAATCTCAGCAGCGTACTGACCCAAATATCTCTTTAACCCTCATCCGAACATGCCAAAATGCAACTTAATTTGAACAAGGTGGTCTGGCCAGACCCCCTCTTTTGATATGGTCTATTCATAGGTAAGTGTGTGTTTTATATGCCAATTTTGCAAAATGTTATTAGGTTAACAAGAAATAACAGTATCAGTCTCGCCATGCAGCATAAATAATTTCTATGATGAATTTGAAACTAAATGTTCGATCACATTATTTTGTGACAGTCTGTCATAAATGTTTGATCGACTCAATGATAGTCTATCTATAAAACTAAAACCAAAAATGTAGAAACCATTATTCTAGTAAAATTATTACTGATTGCTGCTATGATCAAATGCTACATGACTGTTTTCTACAAAATATCTCACAAAATAATGAAATAAATTGTAATTGTAAGCACTGATTCTTGTTTGCATTGATCACATGTGTACTGTGGAGCGGAAGAACATGAGATGACTTGGTTTGTAGCATGTGCAGTATCTGTAGTGTGTTTTTTGTCCTTCTTCTTGCAACACAGTTAGCATCTTCGTTTTATACCCTCCTCTTCCTGCTTCTGCTGAGCAACAATCCGGAATACTCAAAATAAGGACTTTTACAGAAGAATCAGTCTGACTAAAAATCTCAAGCAAAAAGTTATCAGGAGAAAGCTAAGACTGTTTGGACATATCTGCAGAATGAAGAGGGACACAAA
This sequence comes from Allolobophora icterica, assembly GCA_963556255.1. NCBI lineage: Eukaryota > Metazoa > Annelida > Clitellata > Crassiclitellata > Lumbricidae > Allolobophora > Allolobophora icterica. The sequence goes on along the minus strand of OY744613.1, from coordinate 49,986,742 downwards.
AATTAAAACTTTGGTTTTTGGAATAATGGAAGGCACAAACAGAAGAGGAAGACCTAACAGGGAATGGACAGATGACATTGAAGAATAGGGCGGAGCAAGTCTCCAGGAGTGGAGCAAGTCTCCAGGAGTGGAGCCACTTGGCACTGGACAGAATGGAGTGGAGAGACCCGGAGGGCACCGAACACCCATGGGCGCCGAGCCCATGGCTGATGATGATGATGATGTGTATAATTGTATATGCATACAGAAACGAAAATAAATGTACATATATATTAGGGTGTGTCTATAATTTGAAGTTTCAAAATTAATATCGGCCAGGTTGTTTTTGTGTTCCACCTTGAGAAACATTAACATTTGCCAAATTAGATGAAAATCAAAAGAGATTTAGAACTGGCGCAAAGCCCGGGAAAAATTACCACTTAGAAAACAATGTCATACATTGTAATTCTCGAAGATCCAAACAATTTCAACACTTAAACATACAAAATAAGGCAAAAGCAAACCAAGAACCTTTAGTTATTTGTCATTACTTAGTCCCTTTAGTGCTTTTAGGAATCTATTTCGATGGTATTCAACCATTTGAAGAACAAATTGTTTCTCTTCCTCATTTCGAACCAGGGCTTCATTGAAGGACTGCATTAGAGCCACTCCTCTCCACTAAATCGTTCGTCACTCTTAGGGCGGATATGAAGTCTTTCGCCTCACTGAACGAATGCTCTGACTCCCATTGTTGTGGATCTCGATGAAGAAAAGCGTAATCGAATTTGAGGAGCTGGAAAAGTTTGATGGTAGAAGTGGTAAAAAATCGGATAGCGCTTTTGTAGATGGATCATTTATGGGAGGAAGCCTCTTTGGAAGTTCGTCGGATCCCTGATTGTTGCGCATGTTATAGTCCATGCGCTGTTTTTCGTCGAAGGTGACTGAATCGTCAAAAAGGCTGAGGCCAACCAAGGTCTCCGACAAATACCAAAGGTATCGGGAAAATGCTGTGAGGGCGACCTGTGAGACTTCCTTGTCTGGGTAAGTATGGATTGCCTTCAAGAATTGAAGATCGTTCCTTGGGGCTTCATTGGGTGATGTACAGGTGAACCAGTACTCCACGTAGGTTGTGCATGGTCACAAAAAGTGAAACTCGAAGTAGATGATTCCACATCTTTTGAGAGTAAGATTGTCGAGATGCCCTCTGGTGTTGTTGAATGGGAAACTGCTCTCTGAAAAGCCACATCTTGATTGCATAAACCGCACGTGCCATCCAACGCGCGCGGTGAAATGCCCCTGGGTACCTGAACTTTATTCCTTTCGGTGGAATTCCTCCGAGTCCTAGGAAAATGACTGTTAGTTCTAGTAGCTCTTCGTAGTCGTCTCTGTGGTATTCAGCATTCAGTTGCTGCAGTGCGAAGGTGATGACATTCTCTCGAATTTCTTTGACTCTTTGTGCTGCGTCTTTATCCTCCATTGCTGTGCGATACTTGGTCTGATCGATTTGCGGCCAGAAGTCACGGAAATGACTGAAGAGTTCCAATTTTGGAGACCTTACAGAATCATGCAGTGAAAATACCTTTTCCAGAACAATTTCAGAAACATGATGTCGACAGGCAAGGTTCAAGAGGTCTTTTCCTAATTCCGTTTCCAGCTTGATGCATACGCCGCCCTTGCAGCCCGTGTTACTCGCCGTTGTGTCGAAACACATGGTCACGATTCTGTCTTCCAATCCCCAACTTCTGATCTCGGCCAAACACGCATCTGCCATGAAGGCAGCAGTCCCGGATTGGAGTTTGGGGATGGCCAATAGTTTGGTCACATCCTTACCAGATAACATTATTGGAAGACGATCAACGCACACTGGTCCAGTTTCTGTAAAATCTGGCATGATCTTGCCGTCCCAGTGGATAGTAAGGGGAACCTTCGGATCGAAAGATTCACGAATCTCAGCTGCTAGGGCTGCACGGTTATCCTTCCTTGCTCGATGGATAGCAGAAGGACTGATGATCAGCTCACCAGCTGGTGATGCATATAGATTGGATGCAGCGAGAGCAGAAAAAACGTGAGAGGCATTCCTGCTGCTGGTTTTGGTACGATCTAGAGCTGCTGCAACATCATGGGTAACTACAGAGATTGTTCCCTTTCGCCGCTTTGGTGGTCCAGCTGACGTTGAGGTTCTGGTTCTGTTTCTGAGCTATTTGATGACGCCTCTTCCTCAGATGATGTTGCCAACAGAGAAACCTCCGTCGCTACCGCCATGCTTGCACGATATCGTCATGGGCGAGGGAATTATTGTTGTAGACAGATTGCTCCGATCGGAAACCACGACATTATCTGATTGGCACAAACTCATTCGGGGATCAAACACATACTCTTACCAAGGGAGACAGCCACTGGCGTTAAATACCATGCTATTGATGTAGCACCAGGTGTCTCCTCTAGAAAACCACAATAGCTTAATTAATTGCTATAACTATATTGAAGATCGAAAACACGAAGAACAGACATCATAACGTGTAAAATTTTGGCCAAACCGAGACAGGTCACTGGGTTCCTAATTTCGGTCGCCTTGCGCCAGTCCTAAATGTTCAGCTATCGCGATATAATTTCGGATATGTCGTTTATACGCTAATTGGCATGATAATTCGACCTGGCCGCTAAAAGATCTTTGAGTTAAAAAAATCATGTGCATCATAAAAACACCCTAATATATATGCATACATATAAATACATACACACACATATCAACACCTATTTCTGGCATAAGAATTTAAAAAATCCACCAAAAAACATCTATTATTTTAACAAAGCAGAACATTAAAAAAATAATGCATACATACAGTGGTGTGAAAATTATTAGAATCAAGCACGAAAATGTGATTATTTTTACTTTTTTCTTTTAAGACAGAAACTGTAAAGATCAGTCAACATTTAGTATGTATGTATGTATGTATGTATGTATGTATGTATGTATGTATGTATTTATGTATTTATGTATGTATTTATGTATGTATGTATGTATGAGCTCGGCATGTAACGTATGTACAGTACATACGTTACATGCCGAGCTCTCTAAACAATGACTACTGTGCCGACATCCGTACATACATACATACATACATACATACGTACATACATACGTACATACATATATACATACATACATACATACATACATAGATACATACATACATACATACATACATAGATACATACATACATACATGCATACATACATACATACATGCATACATACATGCATACATACATACATACATACATACATACTAAATGTTGACTGATCTTGACAGTTTCTGACTTAAAAGAAAAAAAAGTAAAAATAATCACATTTTCGTGCTTGATTCTAATAATTTTCACACCACTGTAGATATGCAGAAATATGTATTTATTCACCCAAATCACAGAGAAAGTCATCAGGTTTAATCCTATGGTAGCCTGCAGACTTCTGAAACAGTTGTGGAATTTTTTTGTATGTTATTTGATAAATCCTGTACTTAAAACTTTCAAATATTAAATGACAAAAATAGTTTGAAGAGGTGGTCAATACCATCAATGACTTTTGGCCAGCCTCGATCAGTTCCAGTCCTTGCAGTACTTACTTGTTCTCAAAACTTTACATGTGAAAAGTTTTTTAAATGTAAACATACAGCATATGAACTGATAGGATTTTAAGGGTGCTCGGACAGGCTACCAGTCAGCTTTTAGTCATTAGCTCATATGGTTTGGACATTTTGGCAGTTCTCCTGTGGCGACCAGAATTAGATGGATAATCGTTAAAATTGAGCCAACAATTATTCATAATTGAATGCTAAGCATAAGTTTTAGCAAAAAACTATGGTGACTTTGGTGAAAGTGATTGTTTGTTCTTCTAAAAAACAGCAACGCTTTTCTCGAGAAACTGTATGAGCCAGTGTTAAGTGCATTGATTATGCATGCATCTAACACACCTGTTGGACACGTTTTTAGTTATATATCAAATATGAGTGATAGATCAAATATGAGTGATAAGAAGCCATATCGCTAATATTTCTCTATAGCAATATATAGCGCCCCTATATAAATGTTCCTTAATAATAATAATAATAAATAAGTGCACATGGTCGGTGAAAATATTTTTTCAACTGTTAAAGAATAAACATCTCCTTGCTCTTGCGGTAGCTGCGTGTGCTTGTATTATAACTTATATTATTTATTCCATGGAAAACATTTCAGTAATAATGACACATGGCCCTCTGGAGTTACATAATATAGCTTGTTTTGGCCCTAGGTGCAAAATGTTTACTGGGTTAGAGCGATTGCCTTGTAACACGAACACATGTTCAAACGTCATGAGATGGTTACCGTGTTGGGACCTTCAGCCAGACCTTCGACCACAATTGCTCAGCACCATCAATTGATGCGTAGTCATTAGATATGGCACTTAATAAATGCATAATAATAATTATAATAATAATAATAATAATAATAATAATAATTACTCAATAGTAGCTATAGTCTGTCACAACCATGTGTGATTACATGTTTGCAGTGCCTTTGAAAGTTGTGAGAAATGGTAGCCAGTTTGTCAGAGTGCCTGCCGAGGAACAGGAGAGTATGCGTTTATGCCTCCCGAAATTATTATTATTATTAAATTATTATTATTATTGAGCTTTTATATAGCGCCCCTTCAAGGTATGGACCTTCAGCAAGTCTTTCAATCACATTGCTCAGCGCCATCAACTGATGCTTGATCACTAGATAAGGCACTTAATAAATGCATAATAATAATAATAATAATAATAACAATAATAATTCCTTAATATGAGCTATGCTCAGTATTCTGTAACAGCATTGTGTGTGTAATTCAACCATGTTGTGTCTTAGCATCACCTTTATCCTTGTCCAGGACTGGGAAAACCAAAAACACCAGTGCCGCAGTTAACAAACATGGGCCCATGCCAAACATGACACAATGAAGGCCAATTGAGCACTTTTAATCGAAGAAATTTTACTCTAGTAATGTGAGCCCCATAAAAAGATAATAAACCTATTAAGATATAAAATGTCATTCATGCATATATTTGCATGCATACAAATATATATTTAAATAAATATATATTAAAACAAATACACATACACACACATACATACATAAAGACACAGTTACATTCAAACGTGCATACATGCACACATACATACAATACAGCTGTAATTTGATAATGCCCTCCTTACGAAGTTAAGAAGTGCACATTGAAGCTGAGCAACCATTCAGACACTGGAAGAGGTAAGTTTTCAGTTTAAGAGGTAAGTTTTCAGTTTAAAGCAAAAGACAGTCTCTCTAAGGAAGGTGCGAACATGAATAGGTAGAGAGTTCTCGATGGAGGGAATGGCAACTGAGAATGAACGCCAGGCAAAGACAAGACATGTACCAGGAATAACAGGCTTTCCAGCAGATGCCGATCGAAGACACGACTGACCTTAAACAGAGTTGCAGGGTGTGACCATGAAAGATAAGTAAAATGACAGATGATCTGCACGTGCTCTGTACATGAGGAGTGCCAAAGGACAATTGCGAGACTTTAAGTAGGATACAGTGATCCACACAGTTAAATAACAGCAAAGGTATTTTGAAAGTTAAAGTTGAAACATACACATATACATGCACATATACATAAATAAATACATGGGTATCATGCAGACTGAGTGCCTGTGTAGTGAGTATATAAACAATATGGCTGACACTGACTTTGCTCCAACAGAGCACTGCTACCTAACTGCCACATATCATAATGCAGTTCTCTAAGTAAATAAGTAATAAACATGATCTTTAATTGACTTCTTAAGAAACAGAACTAAATATAATAATAATAATAATAATAATAATAATAATAATAATAATAATAATAATAATAATAATAATAATAATAATAATTATAATAATAATCTTCGTTTAATATCTTCAAACTGACAACAACGCAGTATGATTACAAATCAGTACATGTTATGCGATAAATCTTAACTACTAACAGAACAGACAGCCTGCAATACACGGCGCAAATTGCAGCCTACAAAGCATGTCCGCCTATGGGACTCGATCTCTGTACCTCTCGCACTCTACGCCAGATGTTATCCAATGCGCTACCCGGCCCCCCTCTCCAATATAGTGAGTGTTTGAAATGGTTACTGAGTGTTGTGGGAACAGCAAGTGTAATTTGGCACTTGCGTTGTTTTGTGCAATATGTCCAACCCTTTGTTGGTGCTGTACAGTCAATCGTGTAATAAAAGTCTGTGTTTGTCACTTACTTACTTAGCGAATTGCATTATGAGATGTGGCAAGTAGGTAGCAGTGCTCTATTGGAGTGAATCTGCGAAGTCCGTGGCAACAATATTGTTTATATAAACATGCACTCAGTCCGTGCCCATACATGATACTAAAAAGTCGGTAGTCACATGGCTACCGACTTTGATGGCTACATGGGGTAAATGTGAAGACTGAGCATCTGTGTACATAAATAATACGGTTGCCACTGACTTAGCTCCAACAGAGCGCCGCTACCTCCCAGCCACATCCCACAATGCAATGCGCTAAGTAAATAAGTAAAACGCACTTTAAGTAAAATGAACTTTAATTTGCTTGAAAATTATAATATATGCAAACATCTTAGGAAATGGTTATTTATATATATAAATATATACTAAGTTTAACTAACTTTAACTTTCAGCAACGTCTGCAATTGTCATACGCGGCATTATACCAGAAAGTTAATGTTCAGTCTTCCAAAACTACGCCAAAATTAGAAGTTTACCAAACAATGAACTCTTTGCAAATGACTGCGTGTAATTCAGAAATTGTATTTTGGGCAATAGGAAGTGTATCAGGGTACTTGCGGTTGTTTTTGCGTTATACTGCTTTAAATAAAGATCTGTTTGTATTGCGGTTGTTTTTGCATTAGGCCTACACTGTTTGTAATATAAACGCGTGTTCTTTTTACTTACTTACTTACTTAGCAAATTTTAATGCAGGATGTGGCTGGTAGGTAGTGATGCTCTATTGGAGCAGTCAGTGGCAACCATATTTTTTATATACATAGGCACTCAGTCTTAGCATTTACCCAATTCGCTAAGTAGTCAGTAACGAACACGAACTGATATTGCACACACAACTAAATGATTTTATTTAAAACAATATAGCACAGAACTGGAAGTGCCAGAATAGTTTCCTATTTTCCCAACACACATTATATAGCTCAAAACAACTATAAAGAGGAAACTAAAGTTTGTGTTACTTACTTAGCGAATTGCAGTATGGGATGAGGCTGGTAGCTAGCGGCGCTCTACTGGAGCGAAGTCATTGGCGACCGTATAGTTTATATAGACTGGCACTCGGTCTTCGCATTTACCCTACATGGCTATGTAGACGATGATTGCAGATCCTGAAAATGCAACACAGAATGTCACTGAAAGCACATTAAGAAGCACATAAATTTTAATGATTGCTTGACAATGTTGACATCTACCAGAAACCCAAGTATGATGATAGTCTGAGGTCCGACCACTGGTTGATTCTTCGAACAACCACGAGCAAGTCTGTTAAGCGCTATATGTTATATTAATGGCAATTTCTGGGTCAAATCTGTGTCTTCATTGCACAAAATATGGTAATAGGTGATGCGAATTTACGATTAAGATTGCAGTGATTACTTACTTGAATCATCAGAAGTTCTCGAAATTTGTAATCTATAGGCTTACAGGTCCGCCATTATCCTATGATGTCATGGGCTCTGGGCCCCGTTGCACCAACCGATGGAATTCATGCGCCACGCGACAATGTGTTGAAAAATAATATAGTCCCTCGTATTCCACAACTGCGAAGGTGAAAGAATAAAATTTCGAAACAATTGGCCTTCAGTTATTTACACTGAAACGTGGCACAACAACACGCTTACTCAGTAATCTATAATAATTTCTATTTTAAAGAATTTTTTCAGGCATTGGCCATTTGTGACAGAATTAAACATCACAGAAATAATTGGTTATAATAGTTGGTCCCAAATTAATAACAACGGGTTGTGCTTCAAAACATATTTACTTTATTTTAAAATAAATTAATTTTACTTTTTGCGAATTTTATACTGCGCGGCAAATGCCTAAAAAGTATTAATGCGCTTAGTCATCTGGAATATTACTGATCAGAACTATTTTTAGATAAGTAAGAAAGCATGCAAATGATCATCTGTACTACTTCATATCAAAGTCTAAATGTGACCTCGGCCAAGAAAAGTGACCACTTGTCGGGAATGGACTTATTAGCATTTTCCACAAGCTTACACCTTAAGTAAATCAGGATAAAAATTTCAGAACGTTTGGCCCATAATTTATACATTTTTCACAAAAATATAAAATATATGGCGGGAAATCGCACATAAATATTTAATGTGTCTCTACCCAATCCATTAATAACAAAATTTCGCCTTAACGCATCAAGTAGCATAAGATTTAAAAACGCATTTTCTGGCTAATCTAATACGCGACAAGTGGTCGTTTTTCTTGCCGAGCTCACAAATATCTAAATACCCTATTAAAATGTCCGATTTATTTTTAACCCAGCTGCTCTCGTTAGACTTCTGAACATAGACATGCCCAAATAAACCGCCCTCAAGCTATTCAGAATGCCCTCGCCCGTGCTGTCACTAAACCCCTAAACACCACCACATGATCACTAATTAATTCTGTCCTCAAATCTCTCCACTGGCTTAAAATACCCGAACGAATAGAATATAAAGTGATATCACTCACCTACAATACAACAGTAAAACCCAACTCGTTTGGTTTGGTACAAAGCAGCAATTATCTAAACTTGATTTCTCACTTCTATCAGCTCACTTTCCGACCTTCTCATACTCCACGAATGTCCGCGAGCTGGGAACCGCCTCAGACTAACCTTTGCTTCTCATTTGCTTCTGTCTGTCTGTCTGTCTGTCTGTCTGTCTGTCTGTCTGTCTGTCTGTCTGTCTGTCTGTCTGTCTGTCTGTCTGTCTGTCTGTCTGTCTGTCTGTCTGTCTGTCTGTCTGTCTGTCTGTCTGTCTGTCTGTCTGTCTGTCTGTCTGTCTGTCTGTCTGTCTGTGTTTTTCATCATTTTAAGTCTTTCTGTTTCCGTGAGGCTCACACGCTGAGAGCGACTCTGAATAGTTCGCACTGTGAGAGGTGCTTTATAAATTCCAAGATACCATACCATACCATAACATACCATACTTAAATCCTCCCAGCCCTCCTATCTCCGTCAGCTGTTCACGGTTCAACCACTTCGCTCAACCTGCTGCTCTTCCGCCCAAACACCAATTCTCCGCCCTGCCGTCACTTCATCACTAAAATTTGCGAATCGCTCCATAGCCCTAGATGTTCTACCCCTCTGAAACAAACTCCTACCAGTACTTAAGCTCAAATGCATGTGTGCATGTACAGGATGTATGTATGCATGTATAATGTATGTATGTATGTATGTATGTATGTATGTATGTATGTATGATGTATGTATGTATGTATGTATGTATGTATGTATTCATTCATTCATTCATTCATTCATTCATTCATTCATTCATTCATTCATTCATTTATTCATTCTAGAAATGTATATAGCGCCTCTTCAAGAGACCTACTCAGAGGTGCTCTGTATGTATGCACGTATGCATATATGCATGCATGTATGTATGTATGTATACCTGCATGAATGTATGTATGTATGTATGCATGTAAGTGTGTATGAATGTTGGTATGTATGCGTGCCTGTATGCGCGTATGTACAGTATGTATGCATGTATGTATGTATGTATGTATGTATGTATGTATGTATGTATGTATGTATGTATGTATGTATGTATGTATCATCATTCTGTTCACAATACATAGATTCCTTTCGAACGATTTAAGGCAAATTCAACATATTCCATATTAGTCACCAGGTGTCGCATTTTCTTTTTTTCAAAATTTAGTTAGCAATCTCATGCTACACGGTTATAATAATAATTATAAATAGCAGACTTTAACAATACTGTACTTAACTTCAAAAAATTCTGAAATAACTATTTTCAGCTTAGACAAAACAGTGCTTCATAATTTTCAGATGCTGTTAGAATTTTGCTTCGTTTTCTCTAAAACACCTTTTAAATTGTAATCAATAACTGTTAAGTAAACCGGAACAACAACAACAACAACAACAACCAAAACTCCGCCACTGTTCGTACTCTGACAGTGCCAGTCCCAAGCCTGGATAAAGGAGGAGGGCGACGCTAATCATCTTTGTTATGACACAGCGTCGCTAAACTGAAACTGCTACTGTTTACTACAGTCTACTTTTCAATCCAGGAATAAGTCTTTGGCCTTTTACTAAAGGTTTCCGTGGAGAGGAACATTACTTTGAGCGCCTGCTAACTGTGGGGTGAACTAGAAATAAACAAGTGAGTTGGTTAGAGGAAGAACTTTTTAAAATCATTGCACTGGAAAAGTTTTAAGTGCTGAAAAATGATTCCACGGAGAAGAACAGTAGAGTGGATTCTATAAATTAATTTATCTCAGTCCCGCCTAATGGTAGATTAAATGTTATCATAGGAGTAATTTGTGGGGGTACGAGGGGTACCTGTATCCCCACTCTTTGGACTGGGGGTACCGTACCCCCACTTTTTGAATAATGCCATTCAGTATTTTATTATTGTGCCTTCCCAGAGATCGCAGTTTCCGCCTTGTTTCGTGTAGGCCTATGCAAGGGTTAAAGTGGGGTGGGAACGGCGTTCCCACTGCTCTCGAAATTCTTTGCTTCTTGCATTCCCACTGCTCACGCATTCGTTTCCATGAAACTCTTCTTTGGCGTTCCCATTGCTCACCCAAACCACTTTAACCACTGGGCTTATGTAAGAAATTGGAACCCCCACTTTTTAGACCAAAGTTTCGCCTGTGCGCCAAACACTTTGCGCATTCACCGAATACGCGCTGCAGCTGCAGCATATAAATGTAGGCCTACACGTTTTTATATAGCGACCGTATGGCCTCGATCCTTCTCATTTTTCAACGAATTGATCGGGTGAGATCTTTCACCACCGCTGCCCGTATGAATAAGCGTAACGCCATTTAAGATCCCCGTGTGCGGACCGTGCTAGCCCGAGATTTAAATCTCTGTAATAAGCCAATTTCGGTAGGCGAACCGCGATCCGCACGCTCTTTAACACAGAGGCGCATGAAACGCAGCATATGCCGTAACCAGCGTTGCTAACTCGGCCTACATCTCCATTTATAATGATCATTGGGTCCCGTTATGTATATATGTATATATATATATTGTATATATATATTGTATCCATGTCTGTCATGCCTCCTGACAATATCTTGACCATGTCTTCACCATATCTGGACAATATATTGCCCAGATATGGTGAAGACATGGTCAAGATCTTGTCAGGAGGCATGACAGACATGTCTTCACCATATCTGGACAATATATTGTCCAGATATGGTGAAGACATGGTCAAGATATGGTCAGGAGGCATGACAGACATATGGATACAATATATATATATATATATATATATATATATATATATATATTGTATCCATATATGATAAGTCACAGGTTACTCTATTGGCACTGTTCGATGTAAGCGCTGCATTCGATACAGTTGATCATACTATTCTTTTGACACGCCTCTCTACCTCCTATGGTCTCTCTGGAAATTTTCTTGACTGGCTTACCTCATACCTTCAGGACCGCTCTTGCATTGTGGCTTGTGGGTCTGCTAGGTCACCCTGGGTTCCTGCTCCATTTGGCCTGCCCCGGGGCTCTGTTTTGGGTCCCCTATTGTACATACTCTATACTGCTGACCTTGGTCCCCTCTTGGCGGCCAGTGCAGTCTTAAGTCAGTCCTACGCGGATGACCTCCAAGCGTATGTCCACTGCTCACTATTGGCTGCTGCTGCTGCAGTTCGAGAGATCGCCCGAGTCGTGGGGAATTTGGAGGCCTGGATGTCCTCAAACCGTCTACGGTTAAACCCGGCAAAGACCCAATATATCTGGTTTGGTACGCGCCAACAGCTTGCAAAAATTAACCTTGAGGGTCTGGCACTTGAATTTCCCTGGGTTTCCTTTGCCTCCTCAGTACGGGATCTTGGTGTAATTCTGGATCAAGAGCTCACATTCATGCGACATATTAATTTGCTTTGTCGGGACTCTTATTATCAACTTCGTCAGTTAAGGGTAGTCTCCCGCACTCTGACGCAGGCAGCTGCTTCTACCCTTGTCCATGCGTTTGTGGTTTCCCGTCTGGACTACTGTAGCGCCCTTTACGCTGGCCTCCCAGCTGCCCGCCTTGGGTGTTTGGACCGGGTTTTGCGTGCAGCCGCACGTCTTATTGGTCGCATCCCCAAATTTGGCCAGGTTTCTCTTTGTATGCGGGATGTTCTGCACTGGCTCCCTTTCCCGCTGCGGATCGCCTATAGGGTCTCTGCACTGGTTAGGCGTTGTCTAGAGGGACTTGCTCCCCATACCTGCGGGAGTTGTGCCGCTCTACCTCGGGGGTCTTGCGGAGATCTGCTCTTCGCTCGGCTGACCAGGCCGAGCTATTGGTCCCCCGCACGCGGACAGCCATTATGCAGCGACGTTCTTTTTCGGTCGCTGGACCTGCAACCTGGAATGGCCTTCCTGTTGCACTTCGCCTGGTCCCTATGACTCACTCTACCTTGTTTCTTGCAAACTTAAAAACTACTCTCTTTAGCCGTGGTTGGACTAGGAGCGCTCCTGAGTAGATAACCTTGAAGGGGCGCTATATAAAAGCTCGTTAATAATAATAATAATAATAATAATAATAATAATAATAATAATAATAATAATAATAATAATAATAATAATAATAATAATAATAATAATATATATATGTATGTATATATATATATATATTGTATCCATATGTCTGTCATGCCTCCTGACAATATCTTGACAATACATACATACATACATACATACGTACATACATACATTAGTATATACATAGATACATATATATATGTGTGTGAGTAGCGGGAAGGATATATATATATATATACATATTGTATCCATGTGTCTGTCATGCCTCCTGACAATATCTTGACCATGTCTTCACCATATCTGGACAATATATTGCCCAGATATGGTGAAGACATGGTCAAGATCTTGTCAGGAGGCATGACAGACATGTCTTCACCATATCTGGACAATATATTGTCCAGATATGGTGAAGACATGGTCAAGATATGGTCAGGAGGAATGACAGACATATGGATACAATATATATATATATATATATATATATATATCTTGTATCCATATGTATCCATATATATATATATATATATGTATATATATATATATATTGTATCCATATGTCTGTCATGCCTCCTGACAATATCTTGACAATACATACATACATATATACATACATACGTACATACATACATTCGTACATACATAAATACATATATATATGTGTGTGTGAGTAGCGGGAAGGATATATATATATACATATTGTATCCATATGTCTGTCATGCCCCCTTACAATATCTTGACCATGTCTTCACCATATCTGGACAATATATTGCTCAGATATGGTGAAAACATGGTCAAGATATTGTTAGGAGGCATGACAGACATGTCTTCACCATATCTTGACAATATATTGTCCAGATATGGTGAAGACATGGTCAAGATATGGTCAGGAGGCATGACAGCCATATGGATACAATATATATATATATATATATATATATATATATATATTGTATCCATATGTCTGTCATGCCTCCTGACAATATCTTGACAATACATACATACATACATACATACGTACATACATACATTCGTACATACATAAATACATATATATATATGTGTGTGAGTAGCGGGAAGGATATATATATATATACATATTGTATCCATGTGTCTGTCATGCCTCCGGACAATATCTTGACCATGTCTTCACCATATCTGGACAATATATTGCCCAGATATGGTGAAGACATGGTCAAGATCTTGGCAGGAGGCATGACAGACATGTCTTCACCATATCTGGACAATATATTGTTCAGATATGGTGAAGACATGGTCAAGATGTGGTCAGGAGGAATGGCAGACATATGGATACAATATATATATATATATTGTATCCATATGTATCCATATATATATATGTTTATATGTATGTTTATATATATATATATATATATATATATATATATATATATATATTGTATCCATATGTCTGTCATGCCTCCTGACAATATCTTGACAATACATACATACATATATACATACATACGTACATACATACATTCGTACATACATAAATACACATATATATGTGTGTGAGTAGCGGGAAGGATATATATATATATATACATATTGTACCCATATGTCTGTCATGCCTCCTTACAATATCTTGACCATGTCTTCACCATTTCTGGACAATATATTGCCCAGATATGGTGAAGACATGGTCAAGATATGGTCAGGAGGCATGACAGACATATGGATACAATATATATATATATATATACATATACATACATACATACGTACATACATTCGTACATTCGTACATTCGTATGTATGTATGTATGTATGTATGTATGTATGTATATATATATATATTGTATCCATATGTCTGTCATGCCTCCTGACAATATATTGACAATACATACATACATACATACATACGTACATACATACATTCGTACATACATAAATACATATATATGTGTGTGTGAGTAGCGGGAAGGATATATATATATATATATATACATATTGTATCCATATATTGTGCAGATATGGTGAACACATGGTCAAGATATTGTCAGGAGGCATGACAGACATATGGATACAATATATATATATATATATCCTTCCCGCTACTCACACACATATATATATGTATTTATATATGTACGAATGTATGTATCTATATATATATTGTATCCATATGTCTGTCATCTGGACAATATATTGCCCAGATATGGTGAAGACATGGTCCAGATATGGTCAGGAGGCATGACAGACATATGGATACAATATATATATATGACCATATCTTGACCATATCCTGACCATATCTTGACCATGTCTTCACCATATCTGGACAATATATTGTCCAGATATGGTGAAGACATGTCTGTCATGCCTCCTGACAATATCTTGACCATGTCTTCACCATATCTGGGCAATATATTGTCCAGATGACAGACATATGGATACAATATATATATACATACATATTTATTGTATCCATATGTCTGTCATGCCTCCTGACAATATCTTGACAATACATACATACATACATACATACGTACATGCATACATTCGTACATACATAAATACATATATAAATGTGTGTGAGTAGCGGGAAGGATATATATATATATATATATATACATATTGTATCCATATGTCTGTCATGCCTCCTGACAATATCTTAACCATGTCTTCACCATATCTGAACAATATATTGTTCAGATATGGTGAAGACATGGTCAAGATATGGTCAGGAGGCATGACAGACATATGGATACAATATATTGTCCAGATATGGTGAAGACATGGTTAAGATATGGTCAGCAGGCATGACAGACATATGGATACAATATATATATATATATATATATATATATATATATATATATATATATATATATATATATATCCTTCCCGCTACTCACACACATATATATATGTATGTATTTATGTATGTACGAATGTATGTACGTACGTACGTATGTATGTATGTATGTATGTATGTATGTAGGACCTATGTATGTATGTATGCATGCATGTAGGCCCCTATGTATGCATGTGTGTTTGCATGTATGTCTGCATGTATGTACGCGCATACATGGATGGCTGCCCAAGAGTATTATTAGTCGGATTTGTGTTATTTTGTCAGCAGCAATAGCACACAGGTTCACGAGACCTGATATTCCGATGTTTTCGTGCAATTGTTTCATGTATGTACAATGTGGATTTTATATGGTCTAGAAGTAGCATATGCTATATTGCTTTGTCATATGCATGACATATACAGCCCATATGGGCAAAATCGATGTATTTTTAAGATATGTATACCATATAACCATGCTGTTGGGGTGGTCATACTGGCACATGGTTTACCAGCCCAGAAATAATTTTGTTAGCCAGATTATTGTGAAATACCATATATCATTCGAATGCAAATTGAATTCGGATTATAACAAACCAAATCCCGTTAAAATATTCCATTCCTTTACCCCTCAACCATAGCATATACCAAGGACATCCCAAGATATGCGGCTGATGGTCATACTGGCATATGGTTTACCAGCCCAGAAATAAATTTTTAACACAAGATTTCTGCACGTAGGCCCACATTAGTAGGCCCCTAGGCTAGTTTCAGTTTAACGACACTGTGTGATAGCAAAAGATCATTAGCGTCGCCCTTTTCTGTTATCCAGGCTTGGAACTGGCACTGCTAGAGTACGAGCAGTGGCGGAGTTGTTTTTCTTTTAAGTTCTCTGCCCTTCGGCAGGTTTCAACTTCCAATGACGCCATTCTTCTCTACGTTGTGCTAGGCCGACATTAAAGCATTCTGTTTCTTATTTATTAAGAATCCAGCCTCTAGACTAGTCAACTTGTTTGCTACTCAGTAACTCAGCCATCATTATTATGACTCTCTGCATGAAATAAGACCACAGAGTGGGTAGGTTCGCAACTTTTTTTGTGAACAGTTCTTCTGAAAGATGCATCCTAAGCTCTGTGCCAAAGACGTGTGAGCTGGACCCTGTTCTTACATTTCTCGTACAAGAACTCATTGATGACTTTCTGCCGTTCTTCACTATACTCTGCAACCGGTCGATCCAGGAAACTCATCTTCCGTCCTCTCAAAAGCGGTAAATTCTGCTTCCAGCGTTGAAGCGATAAGGTCTGGATCTAGATGATCCAGCCAACTACGGTACCGACCAATTGCCAATGTTACATTTTTATCTAAAATAAAAGAGCACATAGTCGCTAACCAATTAATTGCATATTTAGACATGCATAATAGGGTGGTGCGAAAAAACTAAAGTGCGAATTTACAAACGTAATAGTTTTTAAAAGTTGCATTTGGTGAAAGTAAATGACTGTACAAAATTTGGTTGAATAATTTTGAAGTTCAGAGGTGCCCCAATTGCGTTGTCGAAGTTCGATACTATACCTCTGTTGCTATAGTGCATTAGAGCCAATTCAGATTAAGGCAAACCTTCGTCCTTCAATGTCCTTCATTCCTTCAATCCTCCATATTAAGCGAGCCTACCACCATAGGCGTAATTTGTCGGGGGAGGGGGTACGATGGGTACCCGTACCCACAATTTTTGGACTGGGGTACCGCACCCCCACTTTTTAAACAAGGCCAATCAATATTTTATTATTGAGCCATCCCAGAAATCGTAGTCTTTGCCTTGCTTCGTGTATGTAAGAAAATGGTATCCCCCACTTTTTAGACCAAATTTACCCCCCTGCCCACCACGTCATATGTCATATTTAGGGTACTATGTTAATTGTATAATATATAAACATTGTCATGTACAAAAGTTTGTAGAAATCCGATAATCGCAAATTTTTTGTAAAAAGAGGTCTTTTCGATCAGTTACTAGTCGTTATCCAAAATCAAAACAAGAACCGCTGAAAATGTCCTGATTTTGGATATTCGTGCCAGTTACCGAAAAATGTCTTGCCAACTTATAAAGACGTTACGAGGCACTATAATTATGTTAAACACAAGTTCAACGGAGTCAACACGGAAAGGAATCAAAGAAACTATTGCAGAAATCGTAGCAAGACACATCGAAGCTATATGGAGAAAAGCTTCCATCATGGCAGTTTCTCATACAAGAGTTCTGGAGATGATAAGAAGACTCCACGATGAACTTCGATCGCCGACCTATAAAGGTCGAAAAAGTAGTAGTATATATCGTAAAAATTGAAATGTAGAGAAAAAGTTGTTGACATCGAAGCTTGCAAATGTGCCATTGACAATTGTAAGTGTCCCAACGCCAGAAAGGTGCCAAAATATGAACATGAGTTCCTACATGATCAGCGGATGATTAGAGTAATGATTATTAGCGGTGGTCAAGACTCAAAATAAGATTGCATCAACTAAATTAAAGAAGCGGCATGAAAGAAAGCTGGCCGAGCACCTATGATGTCGCAAACATTTGGATTTCAGCAATGAACAAACATTAGCAGACAGTAATGATCAAAATTCCGCAGCGGAAAGAGAAATAGATCCAGCACAGAGTCAAAGCTTAGCAGACGAAGAAGACTTGGAGGTGTCAGAAAAACAAGTACCTTCAAAGAAGTAAATAAAACTAAGCAAACGAGAAATTGTTTTACCGCAGTTGTCAAAAATCTGTCACCGATATGGAATATCGGACAGGGCAGGTGCAGTAATTGCCAATGCTGTACTAGAAGATTTTGGTATTATTTCACAGACCGAATCAACCATGTAATCGATGGATACAAGCTTCGCCGAGATCGAGAAATTACTAGAAAGCGTACATCAATGCAAGCAGGTGAAACAAGGGATTCAATAGAAACCTTGTACTTTGATGGTTACTTTGCAAACCCAGAAAGTATTTTATTAGCAATGATAACAGATGAACAAGAACATATAAACGAACTGGGGTTGCGTCGATTTTTGAAAGCTCGCCAACAGCAACCGAGGGGTATAAGAAAGTTTGTCATACCGACTTTGAACTTCAACGCCGAAAGTTAGGCCTACGTCGAATTAATAAACTGTATGGATTTGACCGTTACCGCCCCACTGCTGCTATCAAAGATTCCAGTTGATCCGGAAGAATATTTGGTGTCAACAACGCTATACTGCCATTCGTCAGGGTGCCATGTCACGATTTGACCGTTACCGCCCCACCGCTGCTATCAAAGATTCCAGTTGATCCGGAAGAATAATTTTAGTGTCAACAACGCTATACTGCCATTCGTCAGGGTACCATGTCATACACAAGCTGTTAGAGAGTAGTGAAACTAGTAACCGAAGCAGGTCAAGCGGTTTGCCTGGAAATTGCTCGAATTGCATTAATCAGACACAGAACAAAGTCCTGGCAACAGGTGGCTTTTTTGATAACAAAAGAGATTAATATGTCTTCCATGATGTGTGCCAATTGTAATCTATGAGTTCTGGATAATTTAATCGACATTTATGTCTCTGTTTCAAGCTTGTTCACGTTTTTAATTACTTTGACTGTTGGACAGCGTTTGTGTGTCCAGTGTCCACTGTCCAAACTTTCCATATTACTCCATAATAATGATCTTCAACTTCTTAAAATTTGTGTTTAGACATGTTCAGTAGGCCCTACTTGATGCTCATGGTATCAACTTGGAGTGCCGGTCATTAGGTTCTAGGACTTTTCGCCCCCGGAAGATTCGCCCCCGGAAGATTCGACATTTCGCCCCCCCCCGGAAGTTTCGCCCCCATCGATCCAGCTTCTAGTCTTAGTTACATTTTCATCATAGATCCCGCTGTTAGTCTTCTAGTTACATTTTCATCTCTAATCCAGCTTCTAGTCTTAGTTACATTTTCATCATTGATCCCGGAGGCGAAACTTCCGGAGGGGGCGAATCTTGTCGGGGGCGAAATTTCCGAATCCCCGGTCATTAGATGCCACGATATTGTCCTACATCCTAACATGGCAGTGTGCATGTGTTTTGACGTCTGGAGTTTATTGGATCCACCAATTATGGCATTATTCGGAACCATTTCATTCCAGACATTACCGTGTAGGCCCTATAGAAAAATATTATTATTTTTAAGTGTTTAAAATATTTAGTTTTTGTTTTACAGAAAAACCAGATTTACTGTCAGTGATGTCCTCAGTGCTCTCGAGGACGACCCACACTTTTCTCGCGCAGACATTTACAAAAATCCAGTCTTGTTGTCCTCGAGACCAAGGTCTTGGTCTCGAGTGCGCTCGAGTTCGTTTTTAAAAGTCTTGGTCTTGGTCTTGGTCTTGACGTTCAAAGTCTTGGTCTTGGTCTTGGTCTTGAGGTTCAAGGTCTTGGTCTTGGTCTTGGTCTTGAGGTTCAAGTCTTGGTCTTGGTTTTTCAAGACCAAGACCAAGACCGACCTTAAATTTTAAATTTTCCCGCGCCATTGCGGTCAATAACGGTCGCACCTCTGGCCCATAGCCAATAATAGATAGCTCTTGTCTGGTCAGCCGAGAGCCAGACGAACTGAGTCACAGGCAATTAGACTTCAGCCACACAGGTGACCCCCGCGATCAGTGCGCAGGCCAGGCGCCAAAGATCTGGGTCACAGTTACACTCCTCTTGGAAATATCTTACACCATGCACCCTCGCTCTCTTATGGTTGACATCTTAGTCATATCGGGATGTGGAGTTGTAGGTCAAGTCCGTATATGGACCTACTCTCATACTGGTGGCCTTGATATGACTCCTCACCCTCATTGCCCTCACAATCTCAGAATGTGTGTGTGTGTGTGTGTGTGTGTGTGTGTGTGTGTTTGTGTGTACACACACGGTTTGGCTACGTTTGACCAGGTTAATACCAAGGTTAATCGTGTCTGATATATAGATATATATCTATATATATATATATATATATATATATAATATATATTATATATATTTATATATACAGGGGCGTCTACACCATAGAAACCTTGGAGCAAATGCTCCATACAAGAAATGGGGGGAGATCTGTCAGTGTGTGTGCCACCATTTTAGGGGAGGAAGGAACGGGGAGGGGGAAGAAGAGGGGGAAAAGGGACGTTGCTCCAGTGACTTAGGGGGGATAGACGCCCCTGTATATATATATATATGTATATATATATATATATATATATATGTATATATATATACGCCTCTTAGGAATAGTGTGGATATGATTGTGATTTTTGGGTCGTGGTCTTGGTCTTGGTCTTGGTCTTGAGGTTCAAGGTCTTGGTCTTGGTCTTGGTCTTGAGGTTCAAGGTCTTGGTCTTGGTCTTGAGGTTCAAGGTCTTGGTCTTGGTCTTGAGGTTCAAGGTCTTGGTCTTGGTCTTGAGGTTTATGGTCTTGACAACAAGACTGCAAAAATCCACCAGCGAATGGATAAAGACAATACTCGCGATGTATCACCAGACAATCTACGTGGAAGGCAACTATGTGCTCAGAGAGAGGCAACAGTATTTCGTCACACTTGAGAGAAGGAGCGTATGGGAGACAATGACACGGCCAGACGTCTGACGATGATATGTTTACTGCAATGGCAAGTGCAAGCACAGAGTATGTTAGGCAGTAGGGCAAAAATTTGTGTTAACGAACGGAGATGTACGCGTATGCATGGCAATTATAAACTGTTCACAAGTGGATATATAACCTTGACAACAAGACGCGTGTACTGGGAGTGCTCCCCCGAAGTTCACAACGTAGCTGTAGCCAAAGCCACGAACCGTAACCGCTTTGAAGAAATCCTACGGCATTTACATATAGCTGTAAAGGTCAAGTATGTTACATTCATGCAAGCATACTATGAATGTTTATTTTATCCGTTCACCATCCAGCTGAACGGATAAGGGTTTGCCATGCAGCATTCTGTGCCATCTTAGCCGTTGATCGATGAAGATTCAACAGTCTGGCCAAGCACTGGAATCAGACGGGTCAGCAGAAGAGAGATAAATGTGGAGGAGCAAGAATTTTACCTTCAATCGCTGCAGCAAAAGCAGAAATCAGGCGACATATTGAAAGTTTCCACTGTCGAAGCAGCCTTTACAGCCGACAGAAAGAAACTCTCCGGCAATACCTCCCACCTGGGCTTTCGATTAGGCGAATGTGGCATTTGTTTTCAGAAAAAATCCAAATGTGAAGGTCAAGTATAATGTGTACCGATCTGTATTCAGAACTGAATACAATCTGACATTTGGAAATCCTAGAAGTGACATCTGTCAAACCCAAAAGATGGAAATTGCCAACACTACTAACAAGACTAAGAAAACTAAACTAATAACTTTACACAGGTTTCACGTAATGCAGGCTGACAAAAAATCGTGTATTGCAAATCACACAAAACAAAGTAGACAGAAAAAGAACATATTGTGAGGAGTTTTCTACCAATACTATTACTAAACGTGGGTGCAAGAAAACCAGTTTTCAGCTAAATAAGATGGCACCCAGGTGCTTCGATACGGTTAAACTTGCAAAAATAAGGGATGTTAAGATGTTAGACAAAATTGGTGTTGCAATAGATGACTTTGAAAGTTTCAAGAAGTTTAATAACCCTATTTTTGCGATAATAGCTGGAACTGACAAAAATGTGCAAAACAGTGACACGGAAGAATTTGATGATACAGTAATGACATAGAATGAGAGTGAAGTGTTATGTATAGAATGTTATGTGGAATAGTTAGAACAGAACAATATTTTTTCAAGACAATTCATATTTTCTTTTAGTTAATATGAGCTTTTAAAGATCAATTTAAGGTTTTAAAAATAAAACCGAATGTTAATACTTAATAAGTTTTTTTTTTTTTTAAGTGGAATATTGTTAATACTCCATTTCAATATCAATCATAAACTTTTCCATTTAGGTTTAATTTTGTGCCAAAACCTGTTAACTAGGAAAAACTGTGCCAGAACCTGCTAAGTACAACTTTGTAACATGTTTTATCTTAACATAATTTACCTGGATTTGTGAAATACTCACGAAACAACATGTATTCATAAGGCAAAATTAAACAATTAGTGTACAACAAGGCGCATCAAGATTTACAAAGTGTTGCAATTGAGTTATTAATCTGAAAACAGCTCAGCAAAATCAATTTCGACTGTGTTCCATAATCTCCTTTTCCCTTCTCTACAGTGTGCATTCTTTTGTGGTCATTTAGGAAACTTCTAGATGTAAATACTTTTCCACATATTTACCATTTGTAATGTGAACATTCAATGTTCTAATATCCTTCAAGCTTTTATCACACAATTTGCACTCTGTCGGTTTTCTTGGCTATGGCATCTCGTGTGCTGCCTCAAATATCCAGAATGTGCAAATGCTTTTTCACAGAATTGGCATTTGTATGGTTTTTCTCCTCTATGGCTTCGTTTATGTGTCCTTAGTTCAGAAGAATATCTAAATGCTCTGTCACATAAGTTGCATTTGTGTGGTTTCTCTCCAGTGTGGGTTCTTGTGTGATATGTTAGTTGATCACTTCTTGCAAATGCTTTTCCACACAACTCACACTGGTATGGTTTTTCTCCAGTGTGGGTTCTGATGTGGAAATTTAGTTGCCTCTTGTCTGTATATGTTTTTCCACAGAGTTCACACTTGAATGGTCTTTCTCCAGTGTGGATCCTCTCATGACGACTCAGACTAGAACTATACGAAAATGATTTGCAACATACTAAACATTTATATGGCTTCTCCCCAGTGTGAGTCCTCTTATGACAACTCAAACTAGTTCTATAAGAAAAGGATCTATGACATACTTGACACTTGTAAGGCTTCTCTCCAGTGTGTTTTCTTTTGTGGATTTTTAAACCTCTTCGACATGAAAACATCTTTCCACATAGTTCGCATTTGTGAGCTTTTTCTATAGAGTGGATTCGTGTGTGGAAGTTTAGTTTGTTAGTTGTTGCAAACATCTTCCCACAAATATCGCATTTGTATTCTTGTTCACCACTATGATCACTAGCGTGAAGATTCAGTGATCTAATATGTTTAAAGCCTTTGTCAGAAATTTGACCATTGTGTCGGTTTTCTTGACTATGGCTTCTCATGTGCTGCTTCAAATTTCCAGATCGTGCAAATGCTTTTTCACAGAATTGGCATTTGTATGGCATTTCTCCTGTATGGCTTCGTTTATGTGTAGTTAGTTCAGAAGAATCTTTAAATGCTCTGTCACAAAATATGCATTTGTGTGGTTTCTCTCCAGTGTGGGTTATTGTATGAGACCTTAGTAGATCAGCACTTGCAAATGCTTTTCCACACAACTCACACTGGTATGGTCTTTCTCCAGTGTGGCTTCTTATGTGGTCACTTAGATCACTTCTTATTGAAAATGCTTTTCCACACAACTCACACTGGTATGGTCTTTCTCCAGTGTGGGTTCGTATGTGGAAAGTTAGTTGCCTTTTGTCTGTATATGCTTTTCCACATAGTTCACACTTGAATGGGCGTTCTCCAGTATGGGTCCTCTCATGACGACTCAGACTAGTACTAACTGAAAATGATTTGCAACATACTAAACATTTATATGGCTTCTCCCCAGTGTGAGTCCTCTTATGAGAACTCAAACCACTTCTATAAGAAAATGATTTCTGACATACTTGACACTTGTAAGGCTTCTCTCCAGTGTGTTTTCTTTTGTGGATTTTTAAACCATTTCGACATGAAAACATCTTTCCACATAGTTCGCATCTGTGAGCCTTTTCTGTAGAGTGGATTCGTGTGTGGAAATTTAGTAGTCCGGTGGTTCCAAACATCTTTCCACATATATTGCATTTGTAAGGTTTTTCACCACTGTGACCACGAACATGAAGATTCAATGATTTAATATGTTTAAAGCCTTTGTCACAAACTTTACACTTGTGTCGCATTTCTCCACTATGGCTTATCATATGCGGCTTCAACTCTCCTGATTGGGCAAATGCTTTGTCACACAAATGGCATTTGTATGGCTTTTCTCCCGTGTGCCTTCGTTTATGTGTCAGTAGATCGGAAGGTTTTGTAAACGCTCTTTCACATAATTCGCATTTGTATGGTTTCTCTCCAGTGTGGGTTCTTGTGTGATACGTTAGTTTAACACTTTGAGCAAATGTTTTACCACAAAACACACATTGGTATGGTCTTTCTCCAGTGTGGGTTCTTATGTGGTTATTTAGAAGACGTCTTAATGGATATGCTTTTCCACACAATTCGCATTGGTATGGTTTTTCTCCAGTGTGGGTTCTCATGTGACAGCTTAGTTTAGAACGTACTGGAAATGTCTTTCCACATAAATCGCAACCGAATGGTTTTCCAACTGCTTGTTTTCCAATATGGTCATTCCATTTGTTTCTTTCAGAATCCTCTGTTGGTCCTGACTGACACAATCCTTGGTCTTCATTCATGATGGGCAAGGTGACTTTGTAGTGAAATAACAAGCTACCTTTGTGATGCACTGATGTCTTTTGTTAAACGTTATAATGAAAAATGTTCCTTTATTGTTTATTTTGCCTTTAAATTTTCTGACTTTAATTTTCCACATTACTCTCAGATATGAATTATGAATTCCATTTCTTCCAATGACAGCTATTACTGTTAAAACAACATGACAAATTCTTTTATCGAAACATGTAAAATTACTGTAGTAATAATTAAGCTAATTTTTCTAAACTGAATATAAAATACTGCATAGATGTAAATTCAAAAGACGTCATCCAGATACTATTCTTCAAAGAACAATCACAACCTCATTTTTATACTCCAGACGAGATTAAAGAATTATTTTTTACAGTGTCTGATAACCAATTCAAATATAATATTTACCTAATTCAGAGTGGTAAAACTTACAGCATTATGTACTTAACTCTAGAGAAATATGATCTCAAGGCAAAAACACAACCACAGTAATTGACTGACTCTTGTACGACTCTTCCCACATGGAAATGAAGTCAATTTATCAATGTTCTATTTTGCAGGACTGGCTGAAAGTTTGCAACATGATTGCAAATAAATTCACTTCATTGATTTGTATACAATATTAATTTACCACAATCCATACTACACGTCGAGTTTTCTATACACCCATTCCTACAATTTATTCTGCAAACACATCTAAAACTGTTGGTCCAGAAAATCTTGCGGAAACTAAGCAATTATTCCTGTTCTGAAATATTGTATCACAGTTCACTTGATCTGATAGTGTGATATCATCTTGGAATGTGTTTCTAGGATCTTCTATTAATTAGTGAGATTCCATGTGACCAGTCTGACGGTTAGGATCTACTGAGTTTGACAAGATAAATGACGAAGATGAAGAGAATTTGTCCACGATATACTGATAATATAAAATATGTAATTCACATTCACTTGAGAAATATATGATAAATGAAGAAAATGCTAAGCATACCATTATGTGAAGAAAAAATAGAAATTTTTGGTTTTCGTTTTACGTGTTCTTCAAAATGGCGTAAATTGTAAAGAAAGTACTTAAATATAATATGGATTGCAATAACAAACTCATTGCCCTCTGGCGACTGATTTAACCGCGCCGAAATCTGTGTGGTCCACTAAACGTCTTCAGTTCTGTGGTAATGCTGTGATCGATCATCACTTTTAGTAATAAATGAGAATTGACGTTTCAACTGAAGCCGTAACAAAAGGTAAATTCGACGTACAATGGCTCAACATGCAGCAAATGGATAACCTTATTTCACAGTGGATGTCATCCAATCTCCTCTACTTAACCCTCGGGCTACCAAGGGGGGGGGGGTGGTTACCAGCCCCACTACGTTTTTCTGCAAATTTTTTTTCAGCACATGGAATATAATTTTGACATTTCAGGTAGCTGTAGGGGGTCCATTTGCACACATTTTGAGGTAAAAGTCGTGATGATATCCCACACCATAAAAAAGTTATACCCGATATAGCCTAGGTACCACTTTTGGAATCAGGAATTTCTCTCGTCAGCTGTTAGCTGTTGTCGACTATAAAGGTATTCATTATTCCTTCTGGAAGAGAAACAACTATGCCATTCTTTAGAGGGAATGTAGGGCTATATTTGCTTGCTTAGTTATTTGTCTTTTGAAAACCGGAAGTGATCATAATAAATAATAGTACGCTTTTCAATGTGAAAATCACTGATGCAACATCACAACGTAACCCGATATGGTTTGGTATGGGGAAGGGCTACAAACATTTGAAGGAGAATGCTAACAGAGTAAAGCAGTGCTGTGAAGTGTTCAAGAAGCCGGTTTGCAGGATGCATTCGCACAAAACAATAAAAGTAACTTGCAATAACTGCTAGGACCACTGACGTATTTGACTGCCGGGAAAAATTACATAATTTCTTGTTTCATGTTGATATAGCTGCACGCCTTTAGGTTTTGCCTGTAAGTAAAACAAACTTTGGAATAGTTTGTATTGTTGAAAATTAACACTGCTGCAAAACATCCACCGACAATCAGTATGTACGACCAGCTGCAAAAGCAACAGTCACCTCCGCAGATGCTGTTGATTTCGAAGACTACCATGTCTTTTCTGCCTTAGCATCCATTCGCGGCACTTCGGAGGGGCCAGACGGGCTTCCTTCGTGGCTCTTGTCAAGTATGGCTCATCTACTGGCAACCCCAATTTCCTATCTCTACAAGAAGTCACTAACTGAGTCTTATGTCCCTCCGCAATGGAAGGAGAGTAAAATCACTCCTATCCCAAAGATCTCTAACCCAGTGACACAGGCTGATTACCGACCAATATCCATCACACCAATTTTATGTAATATTTTGGAAAAATTTGTTGTGCAAATTTACTATTATCCAATCCTTACAAACCCTAAGGAGAATAGTCTTTATTCAGTCCAATATGCCTTCAGGCCATCTGGTTCTACCTCGGCGGCACTGATAGCAATAACTGATCATTTACTAGAAACAGTTACATGCGAGCCATATGCCCGCATGATATCGCTTGATTTTTCCAAGGCATTTGACACTGTAAGGCATAATTACCTCGCAGAGCAGTTAGCCTCCATGTTAATTCCTGATTTTGTTTACAATTGGGTGCTTTCTTTGCTTTTTAATCGAGTGCACTGTACTAAATTTTGTGGCATCATTTCCCCATACAAATGTATAAATGCTAGCACTGTACAGGGGTCAGGGCTTGGGCCAATCCACTTTTTAGCCACCATTTCTGGACTAAAATTGCTTCATGCAGGGAACCGATTATTCAAATACGCAGATGATTGCTATTTGATAATTCCTGCCTCAAACATAGCGATCGCGACTACTGACTCTGAACTTGCCCACATAGCTGAATGGGCCAGAAATTGCAACTTGCGCTTAAATCATAGTAGGCCTAAGTCTTGTGAAATCATAATAAGGCGTCCTCGAACCAAAATTCTAGATACCCCTACGCCCATTGCGGGGATCGTACGTGTAAATGAAATTAAAATTTTGGGAGTAACTCTTTCTGAAAAAATTGGGTTCTCCTCACACATTAACAACATTTGTTGCAAAGCTAAACAATCCTTTTTTGCTCTGCGAGTCCTGGTTTCGCATGGATTAACCGGAAGCCGCCTTCATGATGTTGTACGTTCCACCACAGTGGCACGAATGTTGTACTCATCTCCAGTCTGGTGGGGATTTTCCAATGGTCTTGAGAGAGATCGTCTCTCTGCCTTGATACGTAAGCTTAAGCGACAAGGGTATCTGCCAACTGATACTCCTACATTTGACTTGTTGTGTTCTAAGGCTGACGATGCTCTCTTTGTAGCAATCCTTCGTAACCCTGGGCATGTCCTCCATGATTTGCTCCCTCCGATACGATCTTCCGGATACAATCTTCGACCTCGCTGGCATAATCGCGAGATACTACGATGCGATCCTTTGACGGGGAAGGGTTACATTGCTAGATTATTGCATAAATGATATGAAAACACTTGCTTTTTTTAATTACTTATTTTATCATTTTTATTTCGATTTATTATTACTTCTATGTTTTACAATCAATGCTTCTAACTTCTGTCCCATTGTGCGTTTGCTAATGGTGTAATAAAGAATATACTTACTTACTTACTTACTTGATTATATTTAGAATATCCTTGGATACATAGTTCATTTTCAAAACCCACATCATTTATATTTTTATCTAAACAGTACAAATTGTGCGGGATAATATCAGATATCGTTAAATGGACTGGTGCCTTTGTTAAAAACTATATAATTTCGAGATGCATTCATATATTTTACAACTAAATACACCATTCTTTTCAGAAATGAATGCTGAATCAAATGCTATGTTACATGATATGATATTTGAAACCAAACACGAAATTCCGGGGGGGTGGTAACCACTCCCCCTTGGTAGCCGATGTCGCAAAAAACCTTGGTAGCCTGAGGGTTAACCCTTCCAAAACTGAATTCATCATCCTAGGCCTTCCTGATCAAATCAAGAAAATCCCTGATCCTTCCATAAACCGGACTCGGACCTTTTTTGGACTACTCTCTGGAACCCCTCTGTTTTAACGTAGCGTTCCGGAATAGGCTGGTGCCCTGCGCTCGGCCTTCGAGTGGCGCTTTAGAAGTTTTGAGATTATGATTACGATTACGATTACACACGACCAACTATGTCGTTAAAAGCTCGAGCATGGACATAAACTCAGGATTAGTAGGCCTACAACATCTAAACACACTTAGTAGGGTAGCAAAGTCAGGAACAGTGTCGGAATTAAGCAAGGGCAAGGCCTACATGGGCGCCAACCATGGGCCCACCACACAGGGAGCCCAATTAGTTGCAATTTTACCTTTTATATTCCTTTACTGGGCGCCCCGTGAAAAGTCTTTTGGGACACAATGAAATTGAAGTCCAGTCTAACATACATGAACCAGAGACTGATGATGACTATCTTGCTGTACTTACTGATGTCTAGTATTACTTGGAGCGTTATATTTCTATGTTCATAACTATAATTGTATGTGTAAATTTGATGTTACAAACCTCGCCCGTAGGAAATTTCACAAATGACGAATTCTGCTCGAAGGTAAGCATTATTCTAATAAATGATCTCAGTAAATTTAAAAAAAATATTGATGCTTAAAAATACGTAGTACAACTATTTTTTAGCTTGTGCAGGAATACTTTTGTTGTATGTTTGTTGTGTGCGTATTACTTGTGCTGTGTCCCTAGGAACTGTGGTCATTAGATGCCACGATCTTGTTCTACAAGCGTATGCGTGTTTTGCCCACTGGATCCACCTATTACAGCATATTAAGTCGGTACCATTTCAATGCCAGACATTACCGTACTGTACAGAAAAATATTATTATTTTTCAGTGTTTAAAATAGTTAGTTTTTGTTTTACAGAAAAACAGATTTGTTGTCAGTGATTTCCTCAGTGCTGTTGATGACGAACCACACTTTTTTGCGCGTACATTCACATAACTCCTCCAGAGAATGGAATGGCCAGTAATGGAGATAGCACAGACGAAGGCAATAAGTATACTACTGACGAAGGGATAAGGGTTTGCCATGAAGCATTCTGTGACATCTTAGCCGTTCGTCTATTCAACAGTCTGGCCAAGCACTGGATTGAAACTGGTCAGCAGAAGAGAGATAAATGTGGTGGAACAAGAATTTTACCTTCAATCGCTGCAGCAAAAGCAGAAATCAGGCGACATATTGAAAGTTTCCACTGTCGAAGCAGCCAGTACAGCGGGATACGGAAATTTCGGCCCCCGGAAGATTCGCCCCCGACATTTCGCCCCCGGGAAGATTCGCCCCCGGAAGCTGGATTAGCGATTAAAATGTAACTAAGACTAGAAGCGGGATCTATGATGAAAATGTAACTAAGAGTAGAAGCTGGATTAGCGATGAAAATGTAACTAAGGCTAGAAGCTGGATTAGCGATTAAAATCTTCCGGGGACGAAATGTCGGGGGCTAATCTTCCGGGGGCGAAAAGTCCTAGAACCCAGTACAGCAGACAAAAACAAGCTATCCGGCAAAACCTCCCACCTCAGCTTTCGATGAAGCGAATGTGGCATTTGTATTCAGAAAAAATTACAATGTCAAGGTCAAGAAAAACTAGTACCGATCTGTATTCACAACTGAATACAATCTGACATTTGGAAATCCTAGAAGTGACTGACATCTGTCAATCCCGAAAGATGGAAATTCCCAAAACTACTGACAAGACTAAGAAAACTAAACTAATAACTTTACACAGGTTTCACGTAATGCAGGCTGACAAAAGATCGTGTACTGCAACTTACACAAAACAAAGTAGACAGTAAAACAACATATTCCGGGCAGTTTTCTACCAATACTATTACTAAACGTGGGTGCAAGAAAACCAATTTTCAGCTAAATAAGATGGCACCCAGGTGCTTCGTTAAACCTGCAAAAACAAGGATGTTAAGATGTTAGACAAAATGGGTGTTGCAATAGATGACTTTGAAAGTCTCAAGAAGTTTTATAACCCTATTTTTGCAATAATAGCTGGAACTGACAAAAATGAGCAAAACAGTGACATGGAAGAATTTGATGATAATGACATAGAATGAGAGTGAAGTGTTATGTATGAGCCAAAATCAGTGCTTCTGGAATATAGAGAACAGAACAACATTTTTTTCAACAGTGTGAAATTTTTTAGTTAACATGAGTTTTTCTATGATTAATTTAAGGTTTTACAAATAAAACCGAATGTTAATAAGGTTTTGGTTTTTAAAAAGAATATTGTTAATACTTCATTGCAAACTCGATCATAAACTTTTCCATTTAGGTTTAGTTTTTGAGTACAAAACACTGTAACATGTTTTATCTTAACATAATTTACCTGGATTTCTGAAATACTCCTGAAACAACATGTATTCATAAGGCAAAATCAAACAATAAGTCAAGATTTACAAAGTGTTGCAATTGAGTTATTAATCTTAAAATAGCTCAGCAAAGTCAAAATTTTCGACTGGAGAATAACAAAACTGGAAACAGTGTTCCATAAACTTCTTTTCATAACATCTTACACGTCCATATGTTTTCACAAGGAAAGTCTCAACAAAAGCAATATTATTGAAGACTAAGTCCCAAATACTTCCATATTTTCTTTTCTTCTCTATAAGTTCGCACTTCAACATTTGAACATTAATCTACATAAAATTCTTTTCACAAAATTTGTCTTTGTTTGGTTTTTCTTTATTATGGGTTTCAAATGACTATGCCAATCAGAGGAGACTCCTTCTGATGTGATTCAGACATATATGGGTTCTTTGCAGTGAGGGTTCTCACATGGCACCACAATTGACTACCGCATGCAAGTGGCTTCTAACATACTTGAGACTTGTAGTTGTCTCCAGTGTTGGTCTTCTGTGGTCATTCAGTTTACTATTTTGCGAATGCGCTTTTCCACATAGCTCACTCTCCATCTTCAGTCTTGATCCTCACATGACAACCTAACTAGTATTTCGGGAAAATCATTTGCGACATACCAAACATTTGGATGGCTTCTCTCCAGTGTGCATTGTTTCGTGGTCATTTAAAGAACAATCCTAGATGTAAATACTTTTCCACATAGTTAGCATTTGTAAGTTTTTCATCAATATGATCACTAACGTGAAGATTCAATGTTCTAATATCCTTAAAGCTTTAAGCACACAATTTCCACGTGTGTCACTTTTCTTGACTATGGCTTTTCATGTGCTGCTTCAAATCTCCAGATTGTGCAAATGCTTTTTCATTGATTTGAGTTTATATGGCTTTTCTCTTGTATGGCTTGGTTTATGTGTACTTAGTTCAGACGAACTTTTAAATGCTCTGTCACATAAGTCGCATTTGTGTGGTTTCTCTCCAGTGTGGGTTCTTGTGTGATACTTTAGAAGATCATATCGTGTAAATGCTTTTCCACACAACTCACACTGGTATGGTCTTTCTCCAGTGTGGGTTCTTATGTGGATATTTAATTGTCTCTTATCTGTATATGCTTTTGCACATAGTTCACACTTGTATAGTCTTTCTCCAGTGTGGATCCTCGCATGACGACTCAGATTATTACTACGCGAAAATGATTTGTGACATACTAGACATTCATATGGTTTCAGTCCAGTGTGAAGCCTCTCATGACAACTCAAATTACTACTATAAGAAAAGGATTTGTGACATACTTCACATTTGTATGGTTTCACTCCAGTGTGTTTTCCTTTGTGGATATTTAAACCACTTCGACATGAAAATATCTTTCCACATAGTTCGCATCTGTGAGCCTTTTCTGTTGTATGGATTCGCTTGTGGAAGATTAGTTGGTTGGTTGTTCCAAACATCTTTCCACATATATCGCATTTGTAAGGTTTTTCACCACTATGACCACAAGCGTGAAGATTCAGTGATCTAATATGTTTAAAGGCTTTGTCACAAACTTCACACTTGTGTGGCTTTTCTTCACTATGGCTTATCAAGTGCTGCTTCAAATTTCCAGATCGTGCAAATGCTTTTTCACAGAATTGGCATATGTATAGGTTTTTTCCTGTATGGCTTCGTTTATGTGTAGTTAGTTCAGAAGAACTTTTAAATGATCTGTCACATAAGTCGCATTTGTGTGGTTTCTCTTCAGTGTGGGTTCTTCTGTGATACTTTTGTAGATCAGTGCTTGCAAATGCTTTTCCACACAACTCACACTGGTATGGTCTTTCTCCAGTGTGGTCTCTTATATGGATACGTAGTTGCCTCTTTTGTGCAAATGATTTTCCACATAGTTCACACTTGTATGGCTTCTCTCCAGTGTGGATCCTCTCATGACTTTTCACATTATTACTACAGGAAAATGATTTGCGACATACTAGACATTTGTATGGCTTCTCTCCAGTGTGGATCCTCTCATGACTACTTAACTCACCACTACGTGAAAATGATTTGTGACATACTTGACATTTGTATGGCTTCTCTCCAGTGTGTTTTCTTTCATGGATTTTTAAAAAACTTTTAAATGCAAATATCTTTCCACAAAGTTCGCAGTTGTGAGCTCTTTCCGTAGTGTGGATTCGTGAATGGAAGTTTAGTTCTTGAGTTGTTGCAAACATCTTTCCACAAAGATCGCATTTGTAAGGGTTTTCACCACTGTGATTGTTAACGTGAATATTCATTGACTTAACATATTTAAAACCTTTGTCACAAACAATGCATTTGTGTCGTTTTACTCCACTATGTCTTACCATGTGCTGCTTCAAATGACCAGATTTTGCAAATGTTTTTTCACAGATTTCGCAAAGGTATGGCTTTTCTCCTGTGTGCCATTGTTTATGCCCCATAAGTTCAGAAGACGTTTTAAATGCTTTGTCACATAACTCACACTTGTGTGGTTTCTCTCCAGTGTGTGTTCTTGTGTGATACGTTAGCTGAACACTTCTTGCAAATGCTTTATCACACACCACACATTGGTATGGTCTTTCTCCAGTGTGAGTTCTTATGTGCTCATTTAGCATAGATCGTCTTCTTGAATATGCTTTTCCACACAATTCACATTGGTATGGTCTTTCTCCAGTGTGTGATCTTATGTGGTTATTTAGTTGTCTATTGTGTGAATACACTTTGCCACACAGTTCACACTGGTATGGTTTTTCTCCGCTGTGCATTCTCATGTGGCAGCTTAGTTTTGGACGTACTGCAAATGACTTTCCACATAAATTGAATGTTTCTTCAAACGCCTGTTTTCAATATGGCTTCTCGACTTGTCTCTTTCAGAATCCTCGGTTGGTCCTAACTGACACAATCCTTGGTCTTCATTGACTTTGTACTGATTTAGCAAGTCTTTTTTGTGAAACGACTTACATGTTATAATGAACAATTTTCCTTTATTATTTATTGTGTCTTCAAATTCTCTTACTCTGATACTTTGAGATACGAATTATGAATTCCATTTCGTCCAATGAGACCTATTGCTGTTAACACAACATGACAAATTCTTTTATCTAAACATGTAAAATTACTGCAGTAATAATTAAGCAAATGTTCTAGACTTAATATAAAATAACGCATAGGTCTTAATTCAGAAGACATTATCCATATACTATTCTTCAAACAACAATTGTGAAATCATTATAATACCCCAAACAGGATTAAAGCATTGGTAAATGCGAAGACTGAGTGCCTGTGTATCATATAACCTATCTCAGATTTCCTCCCATTCAGTTCTCCTCCTCTGTTTGCGACTTGGGGATTGTCCTCGATCCTATACTTTCCTTCAATGATCAAGTTAACCTTGTTTCCCGATCTTGTTTTTATCATCTACGCCAGCTTCGATCCATCCGCAGGTGTCTTTTGGTGCACGCTGTGAATACACTGGTCCACTCTTTGATCTGCACTCGGGTTGACTTTGGCAATGCTGTGTACATTGGCCTTTCCTCCTCCAATATGCACAAACTTCAATCTATTCTTAATGCTGCTGCTCGGATTATAGGTGATATTCCTAAGTTGGCCCATGCTAGGTTTGTGTCATGTATAAGAGTTTATAATTTAACTTTGAATAGTTTTCTGGAGTTCGGCCGTTTTCTGTAAAACTGTTTTCGGGAAATCGGGCTTTATTGTATTTTCAGCGTTTTCTGGGATTCAGGTTTTGGGGATTCGGGCCGGACCCACCACTTTCGGGCCCCATTGAGAGCGTTTATCTACACACGGACCTGAGAAATTATATGCATAGATTGCAAATCCAATATAAATAAATGTAGCAACATGCCTACTGGTAGCAGCCTGGCCAAAATAGAACTCAGACTTTAGTGGGTAAGAAAGTTGAAATATATCAGTTATAAGTTCCGAATACAATGCACGCATCTTTAGATATTAATATGGTAATAAAATGCCTGCAACAAAAACATAATTATATAATAAATTTGTGAAAATAAAGGAAACACTATATATTTACCAGCACAATATACATTTTTAAAGGTGATTTCTAATAACTGTCCAGTTTTCCAAAATGTCGTTCAAATCTGAAAAAAACGACACAAAATAGAAGTTGGATTCAATACCAACAAACGCGTTTGTCCTCTAGCGATTAACTTTCTGGAATTTTAATGATAATATCCTTTTCTGAAGCCACCATCATTCAAACATACAGCAATAAATTTACATGGCACCGCGAAACAATTTAAATCAACGTAGAATTCATGTCGTGCAATTTTCGACTTTTACTCATTGTTTTTTTAAGGCAGTTACCCATACGTGTAGGCCTACTCACGTTCGCACGTTTTAGGGACACCATGTTATTCAAATCCAGTCTACAGTAGCAAACATGAGCCACAGACCATAATAATTGTGTCTATAATATTATTGCTGTACTGACTGATGTATCTACTATTATTTTGAACGTTCTGTTTTTATGTAGGCCTAGATACATATTCTATGTGTAAATTATTTTATAAGAAGTTATAAACCTCGCCCGCGAGAAATTTTACAAATGAATTCTGCTCGAAGGTAAGCATTATTCTAAAAAGCGATATCAGTAAATTGAAAAAAAAAATGATTGATGCCTATGTGGTAGGCCCTATAACTATTTAGCTTGTGCAGGAATACTTTTCTTGCATGTTTGTTGAGCGCGTATTCCTAACTGCGCTGTGTTAAAGCCTGTCCCTAAAAAGGGGAATTTGGTCATAGAGGGCCATGGTGATTTCTTAGCCGTGTGTGTTTTGACCACTGGAGGCTCTGGGGCTTCCTGAATCCAGCATAGCGTAGATGCATTGCATTATTCGGTACCATTTCTGCTAGACGTTACCGTGCATAGAAAAATTATTTTCCTGTTTGAAAAATATTTCAGAAAAAACAGATTTATAAACTGTCAGTTATGCCCTCATTGCTCTGGAGGATGGCCCCGACTTTTGCGCGCGGACATTTACAATACTACGCCAGAAAATGGATGATCAGTGGCGGAGATAGCCCAGACGAAGACAATCTACATGGAAAGCAACTACTGCTGGTTTCACAACAAATGGTTCACCGACAATTATTGGCTCATGGCAAGTGATTCACGACAAGTGGTTCACGGACAAATGGTTCACGACAAATGGTTCACGATCTTTCAGCTCCTAGTTTGAGCAACGTTTCAGTTATATATTCATCGATAATCCAGCTTCTATTTTGCGTTCTATTTTCATCGCTCATCCAACCTCTAGTTTGAGCTCTACTCCTCGTCATCCAGCTTCCAGTTTTAGCTATAGTTTCATCGGCCATCCAACTTTTAGTTTGAGCTCTATTTCCATCGCTCTTCCAGCTTTTAGTTTGAGCTATATTTTCATACACCCGGGTTTTAGCGGAAATTATTTCGTAGTATTTACACTGCTTGAGCGATAAAAACAGGTCTTATTAAAAATTCAAACTAGAAGATAGATGATCGATGAAAATAAAGCTCAAACTAGAGGCTGGAAGATCGTAAAAGGTAGTGAACCATTTGTCCGTGATCCATTTGTCGGTTAGCCATTACAGTAGGCTACGGTTCCACGACGAATGGTACACGACAAATTTTGTCGTGTACCATTCGTCGTGGAACCGTAGCCTACAGTGTACTTGCTCAAGGATAGGCAACAGTTTTTCGCCACACTTGAGAGGAGTGTATGGGAGACAACGACACTGCCAGACGTCTGACGATGATATTGTTACTGCAATGGGTAGTGCAAGGAGAGAGGATGCTAGGCAGCAGAGCAATTTTTTTGTTTGTGTTAACGAACGGGAATGTACGCGTATTCATGGCAATACTGTTCACAAGTGGATATGCAACCCCGCCTGCAAGATGCATGTACTGGGAGTGCTCTCCCGATGTTCACAACGAAGCCGTAGCCAAAGCCATGAACCATAACCGTTTTGAAGAAATCCTACGTTATGTACATAATATGTACATAACGTAGGATTTCTTCAAAACGGTTATGGTTGAGCTATATTATAGCTGGTAAAATGCATCTTGACCCGACCGACAAGTTTTCGAAAGTTCGACCATTGATTACTGAACTGAACAAATTATTTCTCAGGTACTTTCCAATATTACTGAACAGCAGCTTTCTGTTGATGAGTGAATGATACCGTATTTAGGTAAGCTTAATCACAGTGCTAAACAATTCATTAGGGGCTAACCGGTTGGTTACAACTGTGGTAGCGCCCACGAAAGCGAAGTCGCTGAACCAGCTTATTTAAGCAAATCGCAATCGTAAGGGGGGGGGGGGGTGAAATCGGTGTCTAGTCAAGATCCAAAGGGGTCAACGAGGCAGTCAGACGGTTAAAGAGGGTGGCGTTTTGGGTTCAAACGGCGGGGGATGTAAGGGGGAAGAGGATGAATCAGGATAGGATTTGTCAAAGATCAAGGATTTCAGTTTTGAATGGAAGACTTGTGGAGAGATAGCAAGAAGTGAGGTGTGACCCTTATCAGTGTGCTTCAAAACTGCATTCAAGGATGTGGGTATGGGTGGTTCTGTTGTCTTGAATCTCATTTCCTGTCTATCAAATAAATATTAAACTATCAAATAACTATCCGCCATCTTGATAAATTGTACTATGGTTTCTAACCACATTCGGCCATCTCTGTCCATTCTCAAATTTAAATGGATATAGGCCTATAACGCAGACGGTACAGTAACTCTGTACAAAACTTAGATGTCCCCTCTGGTTCTAGGACTTTTCGCCCCCGGAAGTTTCGCCCCCGGAAGACTAGAAGCGGGATCTATGATGAAAATGTAACTAAGGCTAGAAGCGGGATCTATGATAAAATGTAACTAAAGCTAGAAGCTGGATTAACGATGAAAATATAACTAAGACTAGAAGCGGGATCTATGATAAAATGTTATTAAGACTAGAAGCGGGGGAGGCGAATCTTCCTGGGGGCGAAATGTCGTAATGCATGAACACATGTAACTCCAGACTGAACTTTGCATGAAGGCACGTGTGAAAATTTTACTAAACTGTAGACTGACAAAACCATCGTCACACGTGATAATCTAATGAACAATTAGTTGGAATTTTTAAAATTATTTAAATCCGAGGCCGACATGAGGAATAACATTAATGATGTATATCTTTGACATTGAAATATGAAACTGGAACAGACAAGCATCTGATAAATGTTCATAATAATATGAAATATAGCTATTTACGCTATGAGTAAAAAACAATATAAATTGGGGATAATTGAGACAAATATTAGTAGCTAATATTAACATATTATTAGTATATTATCTGTATAAACATGTTTACGTTGCTGTATACCAAAAATTTATGCGGTTTGCAGTTGGTTCCAATAAAGAATATTCTATTCTATAATACTAAACCTGGTTAAGCATGAACAGACTGAACAAAAGACACGTCACCTAATCTGTTTTCTGTGTTCTAGGAAAGTAACTATTTTAACTATTTCAAGAAATGTATCTTTCTCTGGCGCATCCCAGTAGTGCCGATAGCAATGTTCCATAAATTCCTTTTCAACATTAAACATTCTGTCACACGTTCCACATCCATGTGGTCTAGAAGTTGAATGACTAACATCATCATTGATTCCACAGTGTTCCCCGAATATTTCTCTTCAATTTCATGGGATTTTTTCTCTGCCTACGGACGTCTTGCATAGTTTCTGAGGCAATTGATAACTGTTCCCAACAACACAGTCCTTAACACCACAATTGACTACTGCATGCAAAAGACTTCTAACATACTTGAGACTTGTAGTTTTCTCCAGTGTCGGTTTTTCTGTGGTCACTCAGCTTACTAGTTTGCGAATGCACTTTTCCACATAGTTCACCTTTCTATGGTCCTTCTCCAGTGTTGATCCTCTCATGACAACCCAAACTAGTACTACAGGAAAATGATTTGCGACATATCTGACATTTGCATGGCTTCTCTCCAGTGTGTATTCTTTTGTGGTCATTTAAGAAACTTCTAGATGTAAATAGTTTTCCACATATTTAGAATTTTTAAGGTTTTCATCAGTATGATCACTAACGTGAACATTCAATTTTCTAATATCCTTAAAGCTTTTATCACACAGTTTGCACTTGTGTCGGGTTTCTTGACTATGGCTTCTCATGTGCCGCTTCAATTCTCCAGATTGTGCAAATGCTTCTTCACAGTATTGGCATTTGTATGGCTTTTCTCCTGTGTGGCAGCGCTTATGTGCCCATAGTTCATAAGAATATCTAAATGCTCTGTCACAAAACTTGCATTTGTGTGGCTTCTCTCCAGTGTGGGTTCTTTTGTGATATGTTAGTTGATCACTTCTTGCATATGTTTTATCACACAACTCACACTGGTACGGTCTTTCTCCAGTGTGGGTTCGTATGTGGTATTTTAAATGAGTTCTTTGTGAAAATGCTTTTCCACACAATTCGCACTGGTATGGTCTTTCTCCAGTGTGGGTTCTCATGTGGATATTTATTTCCCTCTTTTGGGCATATGCTTTTCCACACAGTTCACACTTGTGTGGTCTTTCTCCAGTGTGGATCCTCTCATGACGACTCAGACCAGAACTAGACGAAAATGATTTGTGACACACTTTACATTTGTAGAGCTTCTCTCCAGTGTGGATCCTCTTATGACAAGTCAAAAGACCACTAAGTGAAAATGATTTGTTACATACTTGACATTTGTATGGTTTCTCTCCAGTGTGTGTTCTCTTGTGGTCTTTTAAATAACTCTGAAATGCAAATGCCTTTCCAC
Source organism: Allolobophora icterica (assembly GCA_963556255.1). NCBI lineage: Eukaryota > Metazoa > Annelida > Clitellata > Crassiclitellata > Lumbricidae > Allolobophora > Allolobophora icterica. Next base: position 49,946,368 of record OY744613.1, on the reverse strand, counting down.
ATACTTCGCATTTGTAAGCTTTTTCCGCAGTGTGGATTCGTGCGTGCAAGTTTAGTCTCTTAGTTGCTGCAAACATCTTTCCACATACCTCGCATTTGTAAGGTTTTTCACCACTGTGATCACTAACGTGAAGATTCATTGACCTCAAAGATTTAAAACCTTTGTCACAAACTATACATTTGTGTGGTTTTTCTTCACTATGGCTCATCAAGTGCTGCTTCAAATGATCAGATTTTGCAAATGATTTTTCACAGATTAGGCAAATGTATGGTTTTTCTCCTGTATGTCTTCGTTTATGCCCCCTAAGTTCAGAAGAATTTTTAAATGCTTTGTTACAGACCTCACATATGTGCGGTTTCTCTCCAGTGTGGGTTCTTGTGTGATATGTTAGTTGAGCACTTCTTGCATATGCTATTCCACACAATTCACACTGGTATGGTTTTTCTCCAGTATGTATTCTCATGTGGCACCTTAGTTTAGAACGTACTGGAAATGTCTTTCCACAAAAATCGCAATTGAATGTTTCTTCAACTGCCCGTTTTCCAATACGGTGTTTCCGATTGTCTCTTTCAGAATCCTCTGTTGGTCCTGACTCACACAATCCTTGGTCTTCATGCATGATGGGTAGCGTTCACTTTGCAGTGATTTAACAAGTTAGTTTGTGCTGTACTCTTGTCTTTTTTGTGAAACGACTTACAGGTTATAATGAACAATTTTCTTTTATTTTTGATTGTCTCTTTAAATTCTCTTACTCTGATTTTTTGCAGTACTTTGAGATATGAATTATAAATTCCTTTTGTCCAATGAAAGCTATTCCTGTAAAAACAACATGACAAATTATTTTATCTAAACATGTAAAATTACTGTAGAAATGATTAAGCATAGGTGTTATCCGGGATACTTATTCTTTAAACAACAATTGTAAAAATAATTTTAATATCCCAAACGGGATTAAGGCATTATTCTTACAGTGTCTGATACAGAACAGAATTAAATATAATTTTTATCTTCTCAATCCGGTAAAACTTGCAGCAAAATGTGCGTAACTGTGCAGTAATGTGATATCATGGGCAACCGACTATTTGACTGAGGAACAAGCAAAACACCAGGAATTGACTGACTTGTGAAACTCTTCCCAAAAGGAAAAGAAGTCAATTTCTCATTATTCTAATTCGCACAACAGACTCAAAGTTTCCAACATGATTACAGATAAAACTATATAATTTGTTTGCATACAGTATTAATTTATCACCATTCCTACTACACCCAGTCCTACAATTTATTCTGATAACACGTTTAAAAGTCTTGGTCCAGGAAATCTGGTGAATATGCAGGAAGTATTCCTTATCTAAACTCTTGTATCACAGTCATCTTGATCTGATAGTGTGATATAATCTTGGTATTTATCTGCAGCATCTTTTACCAGTGAGCAGGTAGACTATTAGGATCTATTGCGCTTGGGCAGAGAGGTGACGAAGATGAATAGAGAGAATCGATTTCGGGGATCCGGGCGAAATTCTTTTCGGGATTCGGGCATTTGGGCTGATCTCACGACTCTTACCCTGACCCTAACCGACCCTCACGATGCAAAGATACTACATAGGCACCTCGATCGTACATGCTCGCCAAAAATAGGTAAAATAGCTTGAACAATATATGAGAAATGAAGGAAATGCCAAGCTTACCATTATGTGAAGAAAATTTGTAAATTTCTGCTTTTTCGTTTAACGTTTCCTACAAAATGGCGTAAATTTGAAAGATACTTCGAATAAAAGTTGTATTTCAATAACGAACTCATTGCCCTCTACCGATTGATTTATCAGCGTCGTATCTTAGTTGTAAATGTAAATAAATGTTGACACTTGACACTTGTTTATTTGGTAACCAAACTTTTACAGTTAAAGCAGAAACATGTATTATTATTATATTCCAAAGTTTGGCTACACAGGAGGCCCAAAAGGGGTCAAATGACCCCGCTACAAGGGCCACCTGTTGGCCATTTATAACGTTTTCTACTAGGGAGGGGGCAATAGGTGGTAACCGATTAGCAGAATAAGTATCACACAAGAATTGCCGCTATAAGTAAAATCGTATCAACAGGTTGGCCTAATGATCGCTGATTCGACGGTTTGATGCCTCAACAAACATGCGACTTACCCGACGAAATAGTATGTCGTCAAAAGCAGAGTAAAATATTATTATACATAAATTTAAGATTATTACGCATAGTATCTAAGTCTTAGTTACGAACAGTGTGATTCTCCTTACAGATTTTATTTTAGTTACAGTTACAGTTATAGTTAATGGTTTTTCATTTTAGTTATAGTTACAGTTATAGTTAATATTATTTTTTAGTTACAGTTATAGTTATCGTTAACGAAATCATTTTGCTTTCGTTAAAGAAAACATTTTCGTTACCGTTATCGTTAATGAAAATCACACTGAATTATGAAGACGCATTACACAATAATTTGCTTAGAGCTTTGACGAATTGGTGCATTCAGCTTCATGAATACACAGCTTACCGACATCCAAGGCGAACATAGGAATCATTTTGCTTGCGTTAACGGCTGTATTTTCACGTTCTCACGTTAGTTGATATTGCACTTTTTTTATCGTATTAACGAAAATAGCAATGAATTTTCGTTACTGTTATTTTCGTTATAGTTATAGTTATAGTTAATGATATTTTTTAGTTATAGTTATAGTTATCGTTAACGAAATCATTTTTTGTTCGTTAACGAACATTTTCGTTATCGTTAACGTTAACGAGAATCAAACTGGTTACGAATGATCGATGTGTTTGTACAAAAGTTGTTATGCTCCTGTCAATTGCACAACAGCTACTCTTCATTCTAGTTAGTCTTTGTAGCATTACAATGTTAACTTGTTCAATTGCATGTTAAATTGCGTATGTTAAGTAATTTTAATTTTTTTTTCCGAATTGCGAGGCAGTAAACGAATCGAGCCAGAATTTTACTGTGGCATTATTATTAATTTAGCTTTGGTCATTACTACAGTACAAGAGTCGCCAGTGGGTACCCATGCACAGCACACTTTTGAACCAGCCAATGTGTTCCCGTCGACACTTGAAGATGACATGAATGTTCAAAATTGTCTTGGCGAAGTTCCAGTTGCAAAACGTTATAGAGCGTAGACATAATATATAATGCGGGATGTGGTCGCGCATTGCATGGTTAGAGCCGGTGGCGTTAGCTGTCGTATGTGCAGGGAGTACCTGGGCCCACGACCGGAAGAGGCCCACAGAGACACCGGACAATTTATGTATAACCACGTGCAGTTTTACGTTTCATTTTATAATTAATCTATTTAACTTTCCTGCTTATTTGGTGAGAGATCTAGTATTTGTGACGTTCTAATGTTTCGACAGTCGACACATTTGCATCACTTCCTTACTTTACGGCTTTACATATTTGAGAAGCACAAAATAATGTCATATGAAAGCTAAAAGGCTTTCTGATCATGCATGCGCTGCTGTCTTTTGAGAATGAGCGTGCAAGGATAAAATATGTACACTTTCCTTCTGTCACTTTTGCTTAGAAACCCGAAACTATTATTGCTTATATTATTACCTATTTGTAAATATATATATATATATATATTATAATATATATATATACATATATACATATATATATATATATAAACGTACATACATATATATATATATACGTATATATTATATATATATATACATATATAATATATACGTATATATATGTATATATGTATATACGTTTATAGTATATATATATATATATATATATATATATATATATATATATATATATATATATATATATATATATATATATATATATATATATATATATATATATATATATATATATATATATATATATATATATATATATATGGACTATCATGGGCAGGTGAATTTACAAATATCTCTATAATTCTGTTATCTTTCTTATCACTTTATATTCTTTGTTATACAAACATATAAATATTCAGGTTTTTTCTTCTTAAAGTCTATTTCAGTTTGTTTGCGTTTACAAAATATCCAAATTGGATAAATCTTTTCGAAAATTCCGGTTATTCTGTCTGATTAAATTATATTATAGCATTTATTATTATGCATTTTTTTATTATATTATTGCAAGTATTATTATGTATTTTTTAATTTGGGTTCCTTATTATTACATGTATTTCTTGAATTTGGGTTCCTTTCGGAATGGATGAAAGCACTCCAATTACAGGATTAAAGGGACCCATTTGGAGAAGCCAATAAGGGCAGAGCTGGGTTTGCTCACTGGCCCCAGCTGGGCACCCAATTTATGGCCCCTTTGGGGTTGCACATATGGGGCCCCTTTGGGCACCTATTTTCGGATCGGAAAGGGCTCCTAAGTTGGGGCCCAGTTCTAATAGTCTTCTATTACAGAAAATATGACACAAAAAATAACAGGAAAATATTGAATTAATCTAAACAGGAATCACTCCTAATAACTGAAGTGTTTGAAACAATCTTGCAGACAACAATTTTCTTAACATAAAAATTGTTCCATTTTCCAAATATAATTTCTGCAGCACATGCGCCCCCAAGACAACTCAGAGCTCTATAATGAGTACACTGACCGTACACTATCGGTGGGAAGATGAGACGGCGAGGGAGAGAAATGGCCACCGCCCTTATATGCCGAGGCTAAGAAAATGAAGTCACTAACACTTCATACTGCTCTTCTTCTCTCGTTCTTCTAAGCTCTAATTCGGTGTACTGTCCAACCCTTTTGACACCGCGGGCCACCCAAACAATTATTCTCGAAGCCGAGGGCTGCACCAGTAAACTCAAAAGCAACGACTAAAATTTAATTATTAACTGTTTTAAAATTTATTATGGCAATAATTATGCAATAACCAGTGAATAATAGCATGCATGGCTTTGAATTGTACTTGCAATTTTTTTTATTTGCGGTTGTTCTTCAGCTCGGACAGCACGGCTCTGATTAGTACTAACAGAAGCCTAGGTTAAATTACAACAGAAACAGTTGAACTCTAAACTCTACCTGAAGCATATCTTAAGGTCTATTTTACTTGCTAATTTTTAATTAAATAAATGAGACAATCAAACAAAACTAATTCACAAATCACTTTCAACGGGAACACAACAAACCTCAAAATAGTACTGTAGAAATTCTTTCTCTATTGCAAACATTTCTTCACAGATTCCACTTATAAGATATTTCAATAATTCTCTTCTATTGGAGCAAAATACGACACACAAACAAATAACAGGAAAATATGAAATAAATCTAAACTGAAATCACTCCTCTACAGAACTAATAACATCGTTTGAAGTCTTGAAGAAAAACACCATTGGAAACAGTCTTCCAAGGTAAATTATAGTATACACAAACATAACTGAGATAAATTTTCAACGTGAAATGACATTTCAACATCGAATCATCAATATTAAACAGAATACAAGATACTAATACACAGTTAGTAGTAGTTATCTTTTCATACAGTCTTGCAATAGATGGAAAGTTTGTGAATATTTACAAAGAAATGCAATTTTGTTGCTCATAGTTTGCCAGCTCTGTGCATCAGTGAAGTGTCTGTCGTCAGACTAACGCTATGACTCATGCTGCTTCAGAAGACGAGAGACGACTGCAGTCGACTAGTGGCTGCAGTCCATGCATCAAGAAATTAACTCCAGCCCTACCTCTACATCTCCCTCTCACTCCATCTAATACGGAAGGTTGATGGGGAAGCATAGATTGGTCACATCCAATACGCCCTACCTCTCTCTCGATGCAGCGTTCATATAGACGGGGAGGGAAGGATGGAGGGAAGGATGGATGGAGGGAAGGAACGAAGGCACAGGCAGACTTGGTAAATTCTGTTCGCTTCCTAATAATCCATTCATTTTCTTAATCAACCTGTCGTATATGACGGGCAAATACTCTAGTCTTCAAATAACACTTCAAAGTCACTTTCAACGGGAACAAAACAAACCTCAAAACAGTGCTCTAGAAATTCTTTCTCTATTGCAAACATTTCCTCGCATATTACACATCCAAATCGTTTCACCAGAAGAGGTTCAATATCACAAACAAAATCGTTCTGTCCAACATCCATATCTTCCTTAACTTCTGGGTGTGTTATCGCCTGGCTACATAAATTATCTACACTTCCAATCACTGTGTGGCATACATCGATTTTCTCTCCAATATGAACTTGCAAACTCTGCTTAACCAAACAACTATGACGCGCAGATAATTTCTGACTAAGTTGTTCACATTGGTCTTGTTTCTTTCCAGCATGGATTCTCATATGTACATTCAAATTAGTACTGTTTGTAAATGATTCGTGGCATAGGTGACAATTGTATGGTTTTTCTCCTGTGTGGACAATCAAATGCTTATTCAAATCGCTGCTGCATAAAAAAATTTTCTGACAAAATTTACAGTTGTATGTGCTTTCACCAGTGTGGAACTTCATGTGGAATTTAAGTTGATAATTGTCGTCGAATCCTTTTCCACACAATTCACACTTGTATGGTTTTTCTACATTGTGGGTTCTGACATGTCTATTTAAATTACTACCATCAGTAAATGATTTGTCACAAAGCTGACATTTGAATGGTTTTTCTCCTGAATGTGTTATTAAATGTCTCTTCAGGTGAGTTCCATCTCTTAACCTTTTCTGACACAATTCACACTTGAATGGTTTCTCTCCTGTGTGGACAATCACATGCTCATTCAAATCACTGCTACATAAAAAAGTTTTCTGACAAAATTTACAATTGTACAGTTTCTTTTCACCAGTATGGAACTTCATGTGGTATTTAAGCTGATAATTTGCAACGAATCCTTTTCCACACAATTCACACATACAGGATTTTTCTTCACTGTGGGTACTGACATGTCTATTCAAATTACTACAGTCCGTAAATGATTTGTCACATAGCTGACATTTGTACGGTTTTTCTCCTGAATGTGTTATTAAATGCCTCTTCAGGTGCTCCTTATCCCTAAACGCTTTCTGACAATATTCACACTTGAATGGTTTATCTCCTAAGTGGACAATCATATGCTCATTCAAAAGACTCCTCGATAAAAAAGTTTCCTGACATAATTTACATTTGTATGTTCTTTCTGCAGTGTGGATCTTCATGTGGTATTTAAGCTGATAGTTATCAATGAATCCTTTTCCACACAATTCACACATATATGATTTTTCTCCACTGTGTGTTCTCGCATGTCTACTCAAATTACTACCGTCTGTAAATGATTTGTGACATAGCAGACATTTGTGTGGTTTTTCTCCTGAATGTGTTATTAAATGCCTCTTCATGTGTTGCCTATCCCTAAACGCTTTCTGACACAATTTGCACTTGAATGGTTTCTCTCCTGTGTGGACAATCATATGCATGTTCAACTGACTGCTCCATAGAAAAGTTTTCGGACAAAATTTGCAACGGAATGTTTTTTCACCAGTGTGTTTCCTCATGTGGTATTTAAGGTGATAACTAATGACGAATCCTTTTCCACATAAATCACATTTGTGAGGTTTATCAGCTGTGCGAGTTGCAAAATCTTCCTTTTTCTTGTCTCCTTTACATTCCTCCGTTAGTTCTGATCGATGGTTTTCATTCATGGCACTGATGTACGTTATTATTATGTCACTTTCGTGCAGTACTGAAGCACTGATAGCCTACCACAATTTGCTGGTTTTGTGTCCAGGACCTTGTGATACGTTCTTTATCGGCTCAAGGTCCCAATGGCGGAAGGGGGTGCTCCTACGTTCCTGATGCGATATAGTTTCACTTTTGTGCTGTTATTAAACGTCTAACATGTTGTAGTGCCGTAGATAATGTGTCAGGGTTGTCTTTCATAAAATTCTTATAGTAGAATCAAGGACAACAATTTCGTTCATAAAAATTCCTGTTGTAGAATAATTCCTAGATGATTTTCTAAACAGTATTTACTGTAGTCAAATAGTCTGATGCTGTCCGATCTGTATTAATAGAGGCTTCACAACAGGAATCAATTTTCTTGCAGTGATGCATTTCTCTCCGATATCCCAATCTATTGCTTCTGTTAACGATGGATGACGCTATTAAAAGATTGTTAATAATTCATATTTAGTTAAAACACTATATTTAATATCAAAATAAAACGACCAATTCAAACGATTTTACCTCAGATTATCTATAAATAGCAATGGCAGTTCCTCAAACGATACTATTGTTTTTGCAAAATGTGAATAAATTTGAAAGATCCGAGTTTTTATATTGGTCTTGATGCAGTTTGCACAACTGCTGAATTCTTATTTCATACGAGAACACTGCTTCTTTCTCTGCGGATGTACAACACAAACTTCCATTTTGATAAGAAAGTAACTCGAAGATTTAAAATCTACGAAATATTAAATGACTGTAACAATAAATTTGCCTACTGGCTGCAGCCCGTTCAAAACCAGAATTTGGACTGTGGTGGCAAGCAAGTCGAAGAGACCAATTATGAGTTTCGAATATAAGGCACGCATTTTTATATACTAATACGCTTTAAAAATACCTTTAAAACATATTTACACGATAACGTTGTAAAAAAAATAAGAGAAACCGCAGCATTTACCAGCATAAGAAAGACATTTTAGGATGTGATTTCTTCTTATCCGGGTTTTGAAAATGTCGTTGAATAGACACAAAAATACGTAAACTAGAAGTTGGATTCAATTATGCGAACGCTCTTGTCCTCTACCGATTAAAATTAGTTACCGCTAACAGAAGTAGTAGTTTCGAATAATATTATATTCAAATTGAATGATAACAGTTCCTGAAGTCCGTAAATGTAAAAATAAATGTGTACGAGTTTACATAGTGACCGTATAGCCTCTACCCTATTCAGTTTTGCATGAACTGATCCAGTGGGGTTCTTCACCACCGTTCCCCGTTTGAATAAGCGCCACACTATAGGCCTGTCCAATAACACGGATCGTAGTCCGACTAACCCGAGATTAAATCACTGAAAGAAATCACCTTCGGGATGCAAATCGCGATGCGCATGCTCTCTTTACACAGAGGAGTATGGGACGCAGCATTATACTACAATTTATGTTTCGCTGCAAAAGTCATTATACATTTCTGTAATAGAAATATCTGATGGGAAGTACGCCTGTTTGGGCATGCTCCCGACGATAGTGTGAGATGGTTGGATGAAATGAATCAATGTGTAATAGAATAAAAAAAAAACAGCCAGACGCATCCCACACCCTCTGTACTTATCCTCTCCACACATTTTATCATATCGTCTTTCTGACTCTTTCAAGTTAAATCATAAAAACCTCAACCGTGTAAGCCTACAAAAGAATCTGGGTCTACCCGAATCCCCGAAACCAGATAAAATGTGGAAATGCAAAATTGATCGAATTCTCGAAAACAATATTCTGCCAAGTGCTCGAATCCTGAAAACTAGTATGGATAAGCCGGCCAATATCTAAATATAGTATATTTGAGAATGTATCTAAAAGTCAGATTTGCGCAAATAACTTTGTTGTAACTTGGAAAATAGATTTCGAAGATCCGACGAAATTCTGTTTCGGGCATTAGGGTGTCGGGATTTCGCTACGCACCCAAAACAAACAAAGTCATAATAAATCATTCAAAAACATTTAGACGTTTGAAATTACTATATTTATTGTTGCTCAAATTTCACTTAATCTCACGGCCTGATGAATGATGAAACCACCAAGACGGATTAAAATTACAGTCTAAAAATAATTAATTATCGCTCAGATTCGTAAACTTAAACGTAAACATTGTCTGGAAGTAGTAACTGCGCATGCGCGTGGCAACGGATCTGCAGATAATGCCCTGTGTTACTAGCAAAAAACCACGTATGTGAGATGCGTGGTTCTTACTTAGTATTTGATACGAAGTGTGCAGATACGTGGTATTAACAAACGCTGGTTCTCTATGATCGAATCAAGATAGGAGGTTCTTACTTCCTACCAAGGTGTAAGACCACTAATACATGCAGAAACTGCATCTAACTCAAAACGGCCAAATTTTCAGTTACGTGGTTCTTTCTTATGAGGGCAGTGCTGCTATGATCTCTAGATCACAATGTGATAAAGCAGATGAACATTTCATTTACAAACTGGGTAACGAGGAGTGTGAGCGGTGTGAAGAATTTTCTTTACATAATTGTTCACGCAGTAAATATCATCTTTATTGCACTTATATGCAAATTAGGTGTCCAAAACCCAAATGCAAGAACTGAGGCCAGAGGGATTCCCGGGAGATAGAAGATGACATTATTTCTAAACTGACCGTTCTGATGCCAGAAAATAGAAAAAATCTGGCAAGATATTAAGACATCAGAGGTTGTGGACCTAAGATGCAGATTAGTAAGTGTAGTTCTTCTTCATCTGTCCTGTGACATGTTCACTACCCCAGACTGTTTTGAAAGTCGAATATGATCATATATAAGCGATATCAATTTTTTAAAACTGTATATAACTGGTTTCATATCTTTAAAGTAATGGTTGACAGGGGCGTAACTTTGGCCTGAAAGGTGGGGGTACCAATTTCTTACATGCATACACGAAGCAAGGCAGAGACTGCGATTTCTGGGAGGGTTCAATACTAAAATATTGATTGGCATGGTTTAAAAAGTAGGAGGTACGGTACCCCCAGTAAAAAGTAGGGGGTACGCGTACCCCTCGTACCCAATCGGTGTAACTTTGGTCTAAAAAGTGGAGTACCAATTTCTTGCATAAACGAAGCAAGGCAGAGACTGCGATTTCTGGGAAGGCTCAGTAATAAAATATTGATTGGCATTGTTTAAAAAAATTGGGGGTACGTATACCCCAAGTACCCCTAGTACTCCCAGAGGCGCAACTTTGGTCTAAAAAGTGGGAATACCAATTTCTTACATACACGAAGCTGGGCGGAGAATAAAAATATAATTATAACAAAATATTGATTACCATTGTTTAAAAAGTGGGGGTACGGTACCCCCGTGTAAAAATAGTGGGGGTACGTGTACCCCTCGTACCCCCACACATTACGCCTATGTTTGATATAATTGACCTGAAATATGAGTCAATTGTTGAATTGTTCCACACTAAAACACGATTTTATGCAGATGCGTTGTTCTTAACAATTATTGGGTTATGTCGTCGGTCGGTCAAAGCTAAGTAAAAACACATTTACTGACATTTAAAGTATTTATGAGAAAAAATATCAAAAATTCTTTTTCCCCTAAAAATGGTAGCTTTTTGTTGCATATGTTGCTTAAAAGCAAAAATTAATATGAATATAGGATCTACTTGGCAACAAGCAGTTTATGTTTTTTGCATTTATCTCAAAATCAACTTTTTGCAGATGCGTGGTTCTTTCTTATGAGGGCAGAGCAGACTACAATTTATGTTTCGCTGCAAAAGTCATTATACATTTCTGTAATAGAAATATCTGATGGGAAGTACGCCTGTTTGGGCATGCTCCCGACGATAGTGTGAGATGGTTGGATGAAATGAATCAATGTGTAATAGAATTAAAAAAAACAGCCAGACGCATCCCACACCCTCTGTACTTATCCTCTCCACACATTTTATCATATCGTCTTTCTGACTCTTTCAAGTTAAATCATAAAAACCTCAACCGTGTAAGCCTACAAAAGAATCTGGGTCTACCCGAATCCCCGAAACCAGATAAAATGTGGAAATGCAAAATTGATCGAATTCTCGAAAACAATATTCTGCCAAGTGCTCGAATCCTGAAAACTAGTATGGATAAGCCGGCCAATATCTAAATATAGTATATTTGAGAATGTATCTAAAAGTCAGATTTGCGCAAATAACTTTGTTGTAACTTGGAAAATAGATTTCGAAGATCCGACGAAATTCTGTTTCGGGCATTAGGGTGTCGGGATTTCGCTACGCACCCAAAACAAACAAAGTCATAATAAATCATTCAAAAACATTTAGACGTTTGAAATTACTATATTTATTGTTGCTCAAATTTCACTTAATCTCACGGCCTGATGAATGATGAAACCACCAAGACGGATTAAAATTACAGTCTAAAAATAATTAATTATCGCTCAGATTCGTAAACTTAAACGTAAACATTGTCTGGAAGTAGTAACTGCGCATGCGCGTGGCAACGGATCTGCAGATAATGCCCTGTGTTACTAGCAAAAAACCACGTATGTGAGATGCGTGGTTCTTACTTAGTATTTGATACGAAGTGTGCAGATACGTGGTATTAACAAACGCTGGTTCTCTATGATCGAATCAAGATAGGAGGTTCTTACTTCCTACCAAGGTGTAAGACCACTAATACATGCAGAAACTGCATCTAACTCAAAACGGCCAAATTTTCAGTTACGTGGTTCTTTCTTATGAGGGCAGTGCTGCTATGATCTCTAGATCACAATGTGATAAAGCAGATGAACATTTCATTTACAAACTGGGTAACGAGGAGTGTGAGCGGTGTGAAGAATTTTCTTTACATAATTGTTCACGCAGTAAATATCATCTTTATTGCACTTATATGCAAATTAGGTGTCCAAAACCCAAATGCAAGAACTGAGGCCAGAGGGATTCCCGGGAGATAGAAGATGACATTATTTCTAAACTGACCGTTCTGATGCCAGAAAATAGAAAAAATCTGGCAAGATATTAAGACATCAGAGGTTGTGGACCTAAGATGCAGATTAGTAAGTGTAGTTCTTCTTCATCTGTCCTGTGACATGTTCACTACCCCAGACTGTTTTGAAAGTCGAATATGATCATATATAAGCGATATCAATTTTTTAAAACTGTATATAACTGGTTTCATATCTTTAAAGTAATGGTTGACAGGGGCGTAACTTTGGCCTGAAAGGTGGGGGTACCAATTTCTTATATGCATACACGAAGCAAGGCAGAGACTGCGATTTCTGGGAGGGTTCAATACTAAAATATTGATTGGCATGGTTTAAAAAGTAGGAGGTACGGTACCCCCAGTAAAAAGTAGGGGGTACGCGTACCCCTCGTACCCAATGGGTGTAACTTTGGTCTAAAAAGTGGGGTACCAATTTCTTACATAAACGAAGCAAGGCAGAGACTGCGATTTCTGGGAAGGCTCAGTAATAAAATATTGATTGGCATTGTTTAAAAAAATTGGGGGTACGTATACCCCAAGTACCCCTAGTACTCCCAGAGGCGCAACTTTGGTCTAAAAAGTGGGAATACCAATTTCTTACATACACGAAGCTGGGCGGAGAATAAAAATATAATTATAACAAAATATTGATTACCATTGTTTAAAAAGTGGGGGTACGGTACCCCCGTGTAAAAATAGTGGGGGTACGTGTACCCCTCGTACCCCCACACATTACGCCTATGTTTGATATAATTGACCTGAAATATGAGTCAATTGTTGAATTGTTCCACACTAAAACACGATTTTATGCAGATGCGTTGTTCTTAACAATTATTGGGTTATGTCGTCGGTCGGTCAAAGCTAAGTAAAAACACATTTACTGACATTTAAAGTATTTATGAGAAAAAATATCAAAAATTCTTTTTCCCCTAAAAATGGTAGCTTTTTGTTGCATATGTTGGTTAAAAGCAAAAATGAATATGAATATAGGATCTACTTGGCAACAAGCAGTTTATGTTTTTTGCATTTATCTCAAAATCAACTTTTTGCAGATGCGTGGTTCTTTCTTATGAGGGCAGCATAGGCCTACGCTGTTACCGATGTAGCTGATAGGGCCAGTCAGTACTTTAACTAGCATGGCTTCCATTAAAACGGGCAATTTTGTGCATCATCTGTTTTAGTAAATTCATTTGGTAGGCCCCTACAGCTAAACATTAGCAATAACCGTCCAATCTGCATCGCACACCTCGTTATCTACTCTGCTCTCTTGATGAATTAATGTCTTTGTTGTACGTCTGTACGTCCTTCCCTGAGGAATTAGCACTGTATAAAATAATTTTATTTTTACTGGGGAATTAGTTTACAGTCTGCCGAGCAGTTCACGGAGTGCCTAGGCCGCCCATAGTTACTGTAGATTTTGTACATTTTTATGAGTAAACCTCAGGTGAGGTAGGATTTAGGCCAGAGGTGTTCGCCTGAATTTCTCAAACTCTGCTTGAATTGAGTTTGATTGGTTGATCTGTGATTGAATTTTTGTAATATTCCTGTGAATGAAAGGAATAAATTTGATAATGATTAATCATCGAGATAATTGTGAAATTAGTTTTAAATAACCCATAAATAAGACTTAGTTATGAACTAATTCAAGAGCTTATTGAGCGCCTTCAAGTTGAGAGTTACTGTAGAGAACCGTATGTTCTCGGGTAGTGATTTGGATACACCTTTTCGGGTTCGAACTCCAGAAGCAGAGGAAGCTTCTGCTGTCGATGGATTTACTTTCTTTGATTTTGATGAATAAGTTACATTTAAGACTGTCTGGGGTTCCACAACGAAGCCTGGTGTGTCAGTTGGGACAACCGCCACCCTCCATACGAGAGTCACGGACACCACTTTAGGTCAGCTGGTAGGTTCAAATCCGGAAGTAGAATTTGAACCAATGAATGCAACCCTTAACCTTCCTCCATTAAGACGTAGCGAGCGCCCACGGGTTAAACCACCCGTGTTCTACGGAATGGAGGTTGTGTGCTACAATGCGATCTTGATCTGGCCCTCTGGAAACCGGAATCTGACCTCTTTTGGACTACTCTATGGAAACCCTCTGATTTCATGTAGCGCTCATGAATAGGCCGGTGCCCTGCGTGTGGCCTTCTAGTGGCGCTGGAGAAGGGATTATGATTACGATATCTCCTTCCTACTGGGACCCCAGACAGAGGGCAGGAAGCAACAAAAACCTCGTATACAGCAACAAAATAAAAATGTTAGGGTTAAAATAGCAATAGTTAAAAGTCATTACAGGTCAATACTGTACATGTATATTGTATTTCCATTCAATGCAACATCCAGGACAGAATCATGCAAGTGCCTGCAAAGATAGCAGTGGCTGCAGTGTCTGGAAAATCTTCCTCTAGCATAAAGCAGTTAACACTTTCTAAGGTTAAGCATTCTTGTCTCGGCTTAAATTTATATCTGCGAAGTGTTTGGAATTCAGTTGATAATCTTAAAGCAGTTAGGAAAAATCTTCCCAAACAGCATAATTCAATTTTGTTATTTTTTTTTCGATAAACATGTCTTTTCAACTTGAAAGTTTACAAAGTTTTGTAATTCAGTTGATAATCTTAAAACAGCTCAGCAAAGTCAATATCGACTGGAGAAAAACACAGTTGGAATGTCTTCATAAACTCCTTTTCTCGTTGGAATATTTCATTACATATTATTGCCACCCAATATGTCTCTGTATGTTTCTTCTGTATTCTGGGTTTGTAAACGTTTCAACCCTCTGTGGAGACTCCCTGTGACATGATTCACACATATATGGCTTCTTTCCAGTGTGGGTTATCATATGGCACACAAATGATTAATGCATGCAAATGACTTGTTACATACTTGACATTTGTATTGTTTTCTCCAGTGTTGGTTTTGTGTCGTCATTTAGCTGACTATTTGGTGAATATGCTTTTACACATAGTTCACACTTGAATGGTTTTTCTCCAGTGTGGATCCTCTCATCACAATTCAAATTACTACTACACGAAAATTATTTCTGACATACTTGACATTTGTATGGCTTCTCTTCAAGGCTCTAGCCAGTATTTTTGGGGGGGGGCTGTTTACTCGTTCTTGAGCAAGCCGGCAAGCAACCCAGTCAACTGTTTGTTGTTAGAAAATGAATTATCTCATTTTACATTATTTAATTTCAGGTGGTCTTTAAACACCCAAAACACCCACTCGCTGCGGCTTTGCTTCTCTCCAATGTGTGTTCGCTTGTGGTCATTTAAAATACTTCTACATTTAAAAGCTTAAATCCATATAGTTTTCATTTGTAAAGATTTTCGGAAGTATGGATTAGTGCATGAAATTTTTGTTTCTTAGTTCTTGCAGAATTCTGTCCTCATATCTCACAACTGTATCGGTTTTTCACCACTGTGATCGCTAATGTGAAGATTCACTGAACTAATATACTTAAAACCTTTGTCACACACTTTACACTTGTGTCGGTTTTCTTCGATATGCGATTTCATGTGCTGCTTCAAATCTCCAGAGCACGCAAATGATTTTTCGCAGAATTGGCATACATATGGCTTTTATCCTGTATGTCTTCGTTTATGTGTTTTTAGTTCAGAGGAAGTTTTAAATCCTTTGTCGCATAACTCGCATTTGTGTGTTTTCTCACCAGTATGAGTTTTTGTGTGATTCTTTAGTACATCACTTCTTGCAAATGCTTTATCACAGAAATCACACTGGTATGGTCTTTCTCCAGTGTGGGTTCTTATGTGGCCATTAAGATGACTTTTTAGTGAATATGCTTTTCCACACAATTCACACTGGTATGGTTTTTCTCCAGTGTGGGTTCTCATGTGGCAGCTTAGTTTAAAACGTACTGCAAATGTCTTTGCACATAAATCACAATCGAATGTTTCTTGAACTGCCTGTTTTTCAATATGGCCTTTCCTCTGGTCTCTTTCACAATCCTCTGTTGGTCCTGACTGACACAATTCTTGGTCTTCATTCTTGATCGACCGGTTGACTTTGTATTGAAGTAACGAACTACCTTTGTGCTGTACTGATCTTTCTGTAATGTGAATCCTGTCATGGTTTTTCAGAGTACTACTACATGAAAATGATTTGTGACATATTTGACATTTGTATGGCTTCTCTCCACTGTGTGTTCTTTCATGGGTTTTTAAAAATTTTCTACATGTAAATGCTTTTGGACATAGGTCGCAGTTGTACAGCTTCTCTGCAGTGTGGATTCGTGTGTGGAAATTTAGTTTGTTATTTGTGGCAAACACCTTTTCACATACCTCGCACTTAAAAGGTTTTTCACCACTGTGTTCGCTAACGTGAAGATTCAATGATCTAATATGTTTAAAGCTTTTGTCACAAACTTTACATTTGTGTCGGTTTTCTCTGATATGGTTTTTCATGTGCTGCTTCAAATCTCCAGATATTGCAAATGCTTTTTCACAGAATTGGCATTTGTATGGCTTTTCTCCTGTATGCCTTTGTTTATGTGTACCTAGTTCAGAAGAAGTTATAAACGTTCTATCACATAATTCGCATTTGTGTGGTTTCTCTCCAGTGTGGGTTCTTGTGTGATATGTTAGTCGATCACTTCTTGCAAATGCTTTTCCACATATTACACACTGGTATGGTCTTTCTCCAGTGTGGGTTCTTATGTGGTCACTTAGGTGGCTTCTTATTGAATATGCTTTCCCACACAATTCACACTGGAATGGTTTCTCTCCAGTGTGGGTTCTCATGTGGCAGCTTAGTTTAGCACGTACTGCAAATGTCTTTCCACATAAATTGCAACTGAATGTTTTTGCAACTGCCTGTTTTCCAATAGAGCATTTCAACTTGTCTCTTTCAGAATCCTCTGTTGTTGCTGACTGAACCAATCCTTGGTCTTCGTTCTTGATCGGCTGGTTTACTTTGTCGAGAAGTAGCAAGCTATCTTTGTGTTGTATTGATGTCTTGTATGGTCTTTTTCCAGCATGCATCCTCTCATGAACACTCAAATTACTACTACAGGAGAAAGATTTCTGACATACTTCACATTTATATGGCTTCTCTCCAGTGTGTGTTCTTTCATGGTAATTTAAAATGCTTCTACATGTGAATGCTTTTGCACATAATTCGCATTTGTAAAGTTTTTCTGCAGTGTGGATTCGGGTGTGGAAGCTTAGTTTGTTAATTGTTGCAAACACCTTTTCACACACCTCGCACTTGTAAGGTTTTTCACCACTGTGATCACCAACGTGAAGATTCAGTGATCTAAAATGTTTAAAGGCTTTGTCACAAACTTTACACTTGTGTAGTTTTTCTCCACTATGGCTTTTCATATGCTGTTTCAAATCTCCAGATTGTGCAAATGCTTTTTGACACAATTGGCATTTATGTGGCTTTTCTCCTGTATGCCTTTGTTTATGTGTCTTTAGTTCAGAAGAAGTTTTAAACGTTTTGTCACATAACTCGCATTTGTGTGGCTTCTCTCCAGTGTGGGTTCTTGTGTGACACTTTAGTAGATGATTTCTTGCAAATGTTTGTCCACACAACTCACAATGGTATGGTCTTTCACCAGTGTGGGCTCTCATATGGACATTTAGTTGCGCTCTTTGTGAATATGCTTTTGCACATAGTTCACACTTGTATGGTCTTTCTCCAGTGTGGATCCTCTCATGGTTTTTCAGAGTACTACTATAGAGAAATGATTTGTGACATACTAGACATTTGTATGGCGTCTCTCCATTGTGTGTTCTTTTGTGGTAGTTTAAAGTACTTATAGATGTAAATGCGTTTGCACATAGGTCGCATTTGTAAAGTTTCTGTGCACTGTGGATTCGCATGTGAAAGTTTAGTTTGATCGTTGTTGCAAACATTTTTCCACATACCTCACACTTGTAAGGTTTTTCATCACTGTGATCTCTAACATGCTGATTCAATGAACTAATATCTTTAAAACCTTTGTCACACAATTTACACGCGTGTCTATTTTCTCCACTATGGGTTGCCATGTGCTGCTTCAAAACTCCAGATTGTCCAAATGATTTTTCACAGAATTCGCATTTGTATGGCTTTTCTCTTGTATGCCTTTGTTTATGTGCCCTAAGTTCAGAAGAAGCTTTAAATGCTTTGTCACATAATTCGCATTTGTGCGGTTTCTCTCCAGTGTGGGTTCTCGTGTGGTACGTTAGTAGGTCACTTCTTGCAAATGCCTTATCACACAATTCACACCGGTATAGTCTTTCTCCAGTGTGGGTTCTTCTGTGGTCATTTAGATGACCTCTTTGTGAATATGCCTTTAAACACAATTCGCATTGGTATGGTTTTCCTCCAGCGTGGGTTCTCATGTGATAGCTTAGTTTAGATCGTATTGCAAATGTCTTTCCACATAAATCGCAATCGAATGTTTCTGGAACTGCCTGTTTTTCAATACGGTGTTTCCACTTGTCTCCTTCACAATCCTCTGTTGGTCCTGACTGACACAATCCTTGGTCTTCATTCATGTTTGGCAGCATGGACTTTGTCATTCCTTAAACGTATTATACGTTGAATGAGCAATTTCCCTTGGTTTCTAATTTTCCCTTTAAATTCTCTGACTGTCATACTTCAGATTACTTCCACAGGTAAATTCCATTTCTTCCACTGAAGGCTGTCACTTTTAAAATAACATGACAAATTCTTTTCAATCAATCAGTCATTCAATCAATCAAAACATTTTATTGCAGCCCAGAACAGAAAACAATGAAACGACATGTTTACTACTATGGTCCATGCCTTCATTTGCTGTCGCATTGACTATTGCAATTCATTGTTTTTCTGGGTTCCCTAAAGCACGCCTTTCATCTCTACAGTTTGTTCTGAATGCAGCTGCTATGCTCATTGGCCATTTCCCTCGCTTCTCCCACATAACTACCTTTATGACTGATGTACTTAATTGGCTTCCTGTTGTTTCCTGCATCTAATACAAGGTCCTCCTCCTGGTTTCTAAGACTCAACAGGGAAAAGCTCATAAGTACCTCTGTGACCTAATGCGTAGACCTCTCTCTGCTCTCTCTTCCTGCCCTCTTCGGTCTGCGGACCACCTTGATCTACTTGTCCCTCGCGCAAGGACTTCGATGGCTCAGCATCGTGCTTTTGCCATCCTTGGCCCTTTCTTATGGCCCCCTCTCTCCATAGCAAGATATTGTTTGGGATCTCGCCATCTTCTCTCCGCTGCCTAAAGACCTTTCTTTTTGCTCGGGGCTGTCTGAATAGTCTATACTGTGAGAAGCGCTTTATAAATAATCAAATAAGATAAGAGGATACATCGAGTAACATCGAAACAAAAAATATAAACCAGGGCAGCAAAGGGAAACCCAGAAAGATTGTATATCCTGCTAAATTTGACCTAAACATATAAAATTACTGTTGTGGTCATTAAGCTAATTTTCTAGGCTTAATATAAAATAATGCATAGATGTTAATTCTCAAGACATTTCTTTTTTTCAATTCTCCATGTACTATTCTCCCCATATATACTTCAGACAGGGATCATAAGAACACTTTATACCCCGAACGGGACTAAATGATTATTTTTACATTGTCTGATTACCACATTAAAATGTAAAACTTAAACTAGCATGTACTTAGCTGTACTGTAACAGAAATGCGATCTCAGAGTCAAACGAAAAAAATTACTGCAGCACAAGTAATTGACTGACTCTTGTGTGACTCTTCCCACCTGTATACATAGGAAATCAACGTCATTGTCCAAATTTGTATAACGGACGTAAAGCTTTCCACATGATCAAAAATGAACTTAGAATAATTTAAGTGCATAGAATATTAATTTTATCACCCATTCTACTAGGTCTACACGCCATGATTTCTATAAATCCACTACCACAATTTATTTGAAAAGTTGTATCCGAACATTTATATAGCGTCACTCTGATCAGCGACGCCCTCGACCAGCATCACTGCCAGCACCGGCAAAAAGAAAGGTTTCAAGCGTCTACGAAACTGAAAATGAGAGATAGCATGAAGCTCTTGGTGAAGACTGTTCCAGGCTAAAGGACCCACATAGGCAAAGCTTCTGGATTCTGATAGCGCTTTTAAATGACGGGGATCGGAAATGAAACAACAACTTCTCGTATAATAGTGTAATAGTATGATACAATCTTGAAATATAAACCTTCAGCATCTTCAACCAGTGAGAAATCACGTGAGCAGGCACGCGGTTAGGATTTATTGCACTTGGTGGGATGATGTGACAGATGAATAGAATTTGCATACGACTAACAGATAATATGAAATAGGTAAGTTACATTCGACTTAGAAATGTATGAGAAAAGCAGTGCTAATTCATACCATTGTGTGACGAGAACTGTAAATATCTGATTTTGGATTCTCGATCTCTTCAAAAATGGCGTAAATTTGAATGAAAACACCTGTAACAGAGGTTGGATTTGAAAGGCGAGACATTCTCCCTCTAGCGATTAATTCATCTGCTTCCATTATTATTGGTCCCATTAAAACATCTTCAGTGAGCATTTAATCGATGGTGACTGTTAGGTATGTTAGGTACAATTAAAACTGCCAGCATCCCCGTGTACATTAATAGCACCAGCATGAACCATAAATTGGTGTTATGTTTGAAAATTGATATCTGGTTTACAGATTAAATGCCGTGAAAGGTAATGGCTGTAGAAAAGTTTTCTATGCTAGGCCCTACAGTCAGTTTATAACGTTGAATATTTAGAAGCACCTTATATTGAGTCATTATAGAACATAATCATAAATGGCAGGATAAAAACAAAACAAAATAAATCTTTTTTAAATTTGTTTTCATTTGGTTTCAGTTTTTAATAAATCAGGAAATCCCAAAAAACCATATTTAATAATAATATATTGTGTTGTTCCAAATGTCTTCCTCAACAAATATCTGTCAAAAAGTAACTGAAAACCTCTTACACGTCCGACATCATTTAAAATTCTTTCGCCGGTCAAAAATAGCTGGAGTGTTTTTTTAAACTTCTCATACAACATAAGCCTACTATAGGGATGCAGTTTCTATGGTAAATATCTGTTTTTAACTTTAAGTGATATTTGCAAATTAACGGAATTTAGTTGGTAATCTTAAAACACAGCAGCGAAGCCATACATCACTGTAGAGAAAAGCACCTACCTGATGCGTCTCTCTTGTTGTGGCGCTATATGATGTTGCAATTACCATAACCATTACTAAAACAACAGCAACAATATTTCAGGAATCTTTATACATCTTAATGCAGACTTAAAGTAATGGCAGTTGATCACCTTCAAACAATTGAGCAAAGGCTTCCCCTATTGTAGAATTATTAAAACACAATTTAACACAACTGTTTCTTTAAGTCGAAGACAGTAGTAACAAAGTGCTGTTTTAAAGCGAATCCCGCGCACTCGAGATGTTGACGTTGTCTCTCTGAAGTGGCTCTTGTGTAGCGCTGAAGTTTTTCGGAAATCTACGTTACTAACATTGTATAGCCCTATAATAATTATCGATCCGAAATTTCTGGGCCTGTACAGAGCCATGTCGGACACATCAGCTTCAACGGATATGAAATTATTTTGTCTTTCTGGAGACATGATGAAGAATACAACAGAGAGAGGGAACAGCAACGTAACTAGGATTTTTCGTTTGGGGGGGCTTAATTAAGCCTTGAGCATGGCAACATTTATACAGTGTTCATACGAATTTTAGCCGTAAGCATACAACGGCCTGACTTGTTTGGGGGGGGGGCTTCAACCCCAAGCCCAACGCTAGATACGTCCCTGAGAGGGAAGATGACCGGCTTAGTCATCTGCAGGCGCGTG
This sequence comes from Allolobophora icterica, assembly GCA_963556255.1. Lineage (NCBI taxonomy): Eukaryota > Metazoa > Annelida > Clitellata > Crassiclitellata > Lumbricidae > Allolobophora > Allolobophora icterica. The sequence continues at coordinate 49,923,894 of OY744613.1, read as the reverse complement.
GCAGTGTTGACTACCGATTCCACCTTGTAGGCCTACTCTGCTGACACTGCTGTGAGCAGGTGATGGCTTTGAATTGCCAGGCGGCTGCAACTTCTTGAAATTCTACCGCAACAAACGGGCTATTGTCTAGCATGACCCCGGATATGAACCCATGAGAGGCGAACTGTTGCCATATTGGGAACATGTGATGTCGAATACACGCTTGCATGACAAACGGTCGACCTCGAAGTAACCCGGAGTGGCATCTGGGATGGCGGTACTTTCTCACTGACGTTGAGCTGGACGTCGCCTTCCAGCAGGCTGACCATATCCGCGTATTTGAACACCCGCGAACGCAACAAATACATCTTCTAAATGTCTTCGTTGCGAAAAAAACATAAGGCCTGCAGCAGGGATTTGCAACTCCTCACCGTAGACCAGGATAACGTTTGTGCAGTGCGAGCATAGGGCATCACGTGCTGATGCCTGACCGAGAAAGAGGTAGGCATAGGCCTTAGTAGGCTAACTAGTAGCTGAATACGGGGATCTGTTCGACGGCATCGTCCTACTACACTTGTACGGTTTCATTGTGTGGCAGTCTAAAGAACGCTTCTGTACAAATACTAATTATAAAAAGCTTCACATTTTAATTACTGTTGTGGTCATTAAGCTAATTTTCTAGGCTTAATATAAAATAATGCATAGATGTTAATTCTCAAGACATTTCTTTTTTTCAATTCTCCATGTACTATTCTCCCCATACTTCAGACAGGGATCATAAGAACACTTTATACCCCGAACGGGACTAAATGATTATTTTTACATTGTCTGATTACCACATTAAAATGTAAAACTTAAACTAGCATGTACTTAGCTGTACTGTAACAGAAATGCGATCTCAGAGTCAAACGAAAAAAATTACTGCAGCACAAGTAATTGACTTACTCTTGTGTGACTCTTCCCACCTGTATACATAGGAAATCAACGTCATTGTCCAAATTTGTATAACGGACGTAAAGCTTTCCACATGATCAAAAATGAACTTAGAATAATTTAAGTGCATAGAATATTAATTTTATCACCCATTCTACTAGGTCTACACGCCATGATTTCTATAAATCCACTACCACAATTTATTTGAAAAGTTGTATCCGAACATTTATATAGCGTCACTCTGATCAGCGACGCCCTCGACCAGCATCACTGCCAGCACCGGCAAAAAGAAAGGTTTCAAGCGTCTACGAAACTGAAAATGAGAGATAGCATGAAGCTCTTGGTGAAGACTGTTCCAGGCTAAAGGACCCACATAGGCAAAGCTTCTGGATTCTGATAGCGCTTTTAAATGACGGGGATCGGAAATGAAACAACAACTTCTCGTATAATAGTGTAATAGTATGATACAATCTTGAAATATAAACCTTCAGCATCTTCAACCAGTGAGAAATCACGTGAGCAGGCACGCGGTTAGGATTTATTGCACTTGGTGGGATGATGTGACAGATGAATAGAATTTGCATACGACTAACAGATAATATGAAATAGGTAAGTTACATTCAACTTAGAAATGTATGAGAAAAGCAGTGCTAATTCATACCATTGTGTGACGAGAACTGTAAATATCTGATTTTGGATTCTCGATCTCTTCAAAAATGGCGTAAATTTGAATGAAAACACCTGTAACAGAGGTTGGATTTGAAAGGCGAGACATTCTCCCTCTAGCGATTAATTCATCTGCTTCCATTATTATTGGTCCCATTAAAACATCTTCAGTGAGCATTTAATCGATGGTGACTGTTAGGTATGTTAGGAACAATTAAAACTGCCAGCATCCCCGTGTACATTAATAGCACCAGCATGAACCATAAATTGGTGTTATGTTTGAAAATTGATATCTGGTTTACAGATTAAATGCCGTGAAAGGTAATGGCTGTAGAAAAGTTTTCTATGCTAGGCCCTACAGTCAGTTTATAACGTTGACTATTTAGAAGCACCTTATATTGAGTCATTATAGAACATAATCATAAATGGCAGGATAAAAACAAAACAAAATAAATCTTTTTTAAATTTGTTTTCATTTGGTTTCAGTTTTTAATTAATCAGGAAATCAAAAAAAAACTATATTTAATAATATATTGTGTTGTTCCAAATGTCTTCCTCAACAAATATCTGTCAAAAAGTAACTGAAAACCTCTTACACGTCCGACATCTTTCGCCGGTCAAAAATAGCTGGAGTGTTTTTTTAAACTTCTCATACAACATAGGCCTACTATAGGGATGCAGTTTCTATGGTAAAAATCTGTTTTCAACTTTAAGTGATATTTGCAAATTAACGGAATTTAGTTGGTAATCTTAAAACACAGCAGCGAAGCCATACATCGCTGTAGAGAAAAGCACCTACCTGATGCGTCTCTCTTGTTGTGGCGCTATATGATGTTGCAATTACCATAACCATTACTAAATCAACAGCAACAATATTTCAGGAATCTTTATACATCTTAATGCAGACTTAAAGTAATGGCAGTTGATCACCTTCAAACAGTTGAGCAAAGGCTTCCCCTATTGTAGAATTATTAAAACACAATTTAACACAACTGTTTCTTTAAGTCGAATTGACAAAGTGCTGTTTTAAAGCGAATCCCGCGCACTCGAGATTTTGACGTTGTCTCTCTGAAGTGGCGCTTGTGTAGCGCTGAGGTTTGTCGGAAATCTACGTTACAAACATTATATAGCCCTATAATATCGATCCGAAATTTCTGGGCCTGCACAGAGCCATGTCAGACACATCAGCTTCAACGGATATTTGTCTTTCTGGAGACATGATGAATACAACAGAGAGAGGGAAGATGAACGGCTTAGTCATCTGCAGGTGCGTGGGAGTTTTGACTACCGATTCCACCTTGTAGGCCTACTCTGTTGACACTGCTGTGAGCAGGTGATGGCTTTGAATTGCCAGGCGGCTGCAACTTCTTGGAATTCTACCGCAACAAACGGGCTATTGTCTAGCATGACCCCGGATATGAACCCATGAGAGGCGAACTGTTGGCATATAGGGAACATGTGATGTCGAATAGGCCCTACACGCTTGCATGACAAACGGTCGACCTCGAAGTAACCCGGAGTGGATATCTGGCATGGCGGTACTTTCTCACTGACGTTGAGTTGGACGTCGCCTTCCAGCAGGCTGACCATATCCGCGTATTTGAACACCCGCGAACGCAACAAATACATCTTCTAAATTTCGTCTTTTAGAAAAAACATAAGGGCTGCAGGGATTTGCAACTCCTCACCGTAGACCAGGATAACGTTTGTGCAGTGCGAGCATAGGGCAGCATGTGCTGATCCCTGACCGAGAAAGAGGTAGGCCTAGGCCCTAGTAGGCTAACTAGTAGCTGAATACGGGGATCTGTTCGACGGCATCGTCCTACTGTAGTGCGTTTGTACGGTTTCCTTGTGTGGCAGTCTAAAGAACGCTTCTGTACAATACTACTTATAAGAAGCTTCACATTTTAACTGCTTTTTCCTTACTGCAGATTATTCTCTGCATATTCAGACCTCCAACAGATAAAAATTCAGATTTAGACTAAACTGTAGGCCTAACTCAGCAAATTAACTGACTCAAGCTACCTGTTCTGAGTTTGTATACCTGTAGCTATTCTTACTTTCTTTCTTTCTTTGTCTGTATCAGTGACCTCTATTAAACCTGGACAAGATGCTTGAAGTTTATACTATGTTTGTATTTGAGAAAATTACACATACTAATGTTAAGCATGTGCAAAAATATCTTGCCATTAATTTATTTTCATTTATATGAATTAGAAAATATATAACAATAAATCAACAATTGTAAACATTGCCTTTCGTTATTGCTTAACAATTTAGCAATTTTAAAAGATACATACAGTTATAACATGTGAGTATGTCACGTTTGCGTTGGTCGGCTCAACCGACTTCGTCGCTTCATAGCTTCACAACCAGTTTGAACTATCCCTATCTTTCTTGCAATAGATCGTACATATGAAAATATTTACACAGGAATGCCATTTTATTGTCCATCTTCAAATAACACTGCAAAGTCACTTTCAACGGGAACATAACAAACCTCGAAACAGTGCTGTAGAAATTCTTTCTCTATTACAAACATTTCGTCACAGATTCCACATCCAAATGGTTTCACCAGAAAAGGCTCAAAATCAGAAACAAATGATCTGTTCTGTCCAGCAACATCCATATCTTGCTTATTTTCTGTGTGGGCTATCGCGTGGCTACACAGATTATCTACATTTTCAATCCCTGCGTGGCAGAAATCACTTGTGTATAATCTCTCCTTGGTGTGAGCTCTCACATATTCATCCAGAACATCAGTATATCTGTTTAGATCATTGTCAAATGCATAAGGCTTGGAACTTAAATCACATTTATATGGTTTCCCTTGAATATGAGCTCGCAAACTCTGCTTAATGAAGCAACTACGATGTGTAAATAATTTCTGGCATTTGAGTAGTTTCTCTCCTGTATGGATTCTCAAATGTCTATTCAAACACCTACTATCTGCAAATGATTTGTCGCATAGGTGACATTTGTATGGTTTTTCTCCTGAATGTGTCCTTGAATGCTTTGTCAGGTCTACACTATTCCTGAAAGCTTTCTGGCACAATTCACAGTTGTATGGCTTTTCTGCAGTGTGGATCCTCATGTGGAGTTTAAGTTGATACCTGACAACAAAGCCTTTTCCACACAATTCACACTTGTATGGTTTTTCTCCAGTGTGGATTCCCATATGTCTATTCAAATTATTTCTGTCTGTATATGATTTGTCACATAGGTGACATTTGTATAGTTCTTCCCTTGAATGTTTTCTGGAATGCCTCTTGAGGTCTGCCCTATTCCTAAAACCTTTCTGACACAATTGACACTTGAATGGTTTCTCTCCTGTATGGACAATCACATGCTCATTTAAATGACAGTTAGATAAAAAAGTTTTTGGACAAAATTCACAATTGTATGTTTTTTGACCAGTGTGGATCCTCTTGTGGCATTTCAGTGGATAATTTGCCTCAAACTCCTTTCCACAGAATTCACATTTGTATGGTTTATCTCCATTGTGGAGTATGAGATGTTCGTTCAAAGAACTACGGTGCGAAAAATCTTTGCCACAGACTTTGCAATTGTATGCAATTCTTTGCAATGATTTTTGGCCAGTGTGTTTCTTCATATGGTTATTCAAGTCAGTATTCCACATGAAACTTTTCTCACATTTTTTGCACTTGTATGGCCTTTCACCAGTGTGAGTTCTTTTGTGGTTTTTTAGGCAATAACTTCTTGTAAATGATTTTCCACATAAATCACATATGTATGGTTTTTCTCCAGTATGTATTCTTGTGTGGCATATTAGATGTTCAGTTCTTGCAAAGGATTTTCCACAGACATCACATTTGTGTCGTTTTTCAGTTGTGTCAGTTGTAAAATCTCCTTGCGTGTTGTCTCCTGTGCATTTCTCTGTTAGTCCTGATCGATGGCCTTCATTCATGGCACACATGTTGACTTTGCCACGAATTATTCAGATGCCCTTAATGTACGTCATTGAACATCTAAGCAATTTTGTTGCTGATATTTTTTCACTCGACTTCTTACACCGAGTAAGCATTTGTAAACTCATTCACAGATGCAACATGTAACTTTGGCCTATGCACTTATTAATGTTTTTTTTTACATTTTTCAAATTCTTTGCGAGATGAAGTTTCTACTGCTAGCACTGCAAGTGCAGTTGCTGTCAATAGAAAATATACAGCATTGTTACAGTGAATTAAAAATGACAAATTTAACACTAAAAGTAATTAAACCAATTCCCAATATTTGTCTAGATAGAAATGCCACTTCTATAGAGTGTGAAATGTAGATAAATTTGAGCTATTTGAAGTTGTATAAATTACGAAGATTTCAAACGATAGTTTGAGTATTCAATCATTCATTCTGGATATTTATATAGCGCCTCTTCAAGAGCCCTAATCAGAGGTGCTCCTAGCCACAGCTAGAGAGAGGACTTGAGGAGTCGAAAAAAAGCAGGCGAGTTATTTCGGGGAGAAGCTGCGTAAGGCAATCAGAAGCCCATTCCAGTTAGACGGGGCAAAAATCGAGAAGGCTTGTCATTGTCTGGGTGTGGAGTGGGCCCGATGGACCAAGAGCTCCCCTTAGTCAAGTCACGGTTAGGGTTAGCTCCCCTTAGTCAAGTCAGAAATCGGGCGACAGAGTTCAGACAGGTAAGATGGGGCACTGCCGGAAAGACACCACCAAACTATGGCTGCTATAGGAGATGCGCTCAGAGGCAGGAAGCCAATGCAAGACGTCACGCATATAGGCAGAGAACAGGACATATTTTGAAATAGTCAAGCAGCAGAATGAAGGACCCGGTCAAGTCGCCCTATTAGGCCCTTGGAGTGACCAACAAGGACCGAGCAACACTGGTCGACTCTACCAGTGACACATGCATGGACTAAGATGACAGCAGCAGCATGGGAGAGGGACCTCAGTACAACACGCAACTGCTGGAACTGATAATAACAGTTCTGCATGACCGAGTTAACATGCTGAGAGAGATTAAGAAAATATGCTTGGTGGCTAACAGTGTATTGTGCTGTTAATTGTGATGTCTAACGTTATACATTTAAACTGACTCGTTACAATACTTGACTGAAGGCTGAAGCATTAAATACTTAAATGTCCTTAAACACCTAGAGCTAAGCTCACGTTCAAGTGACAGGATATCATCTTAGAGATCGAAGGACATCTGTTAAACCTCAAAATGTTTTGCTTTGTTTAAAACTTCACACACTCAATGTATGTTAAAAATTGGGCATGGATAAAATGCTGATTTGCTGATTGGCAACGGATAAATGCTGATTGGGAAATGCTGATTGTTAGATAAAATGCTGTCAGAAAAAAAAGGATTTTGTAGCAATAGAATGTAACAAACGGTCTTTATTATTCTATTATTAATTTTATTTTTATAATAATTTGTTGTTGTTATTATTGTTATTATTATTATTATTATTATTATTATTAATCAGTTAAACTGATTGGTTTGTAAAATGCCGTTTAGAAAATATAGATTGTTTTCTATTAAATGTGTTTTCTTGTCATCATCTCTGCATTTCCATGCGGAAAATCAGCTGCGAACCGTCATAGATCTGGAAACACATTCTGTCGCATAGACCCCTGCCACACTTTCTATCTTAAATTGTGAAAACACCAACTTTCCAATCATCCTTCTTAAACTCTTCAGACCATAAATAACTACTGGTATGTATTGCTCCTCCCAATTTACTATCGAAGCACTCAAAGCTAACACTCATATCTGCAATTATTCCAATCCAACGTATGTGAATTCTCCAAAATTAATAATTTATAATAAGCTACACAATTGTATGTGGGTATTTACAGTGTTTGACAAGTTTTGCATTTGTTGAATTACAATACCCTTCTTTGGTCACTACTTGCCTGGATTTCAAATAGCATTTGTTAAATGGGTATAGAGTAATGGGGAGGAGTAGAGTAATGGTAACACTCATGGCCAGGAGAGCAGCAGTACGCGGTTCGATCGCCTTGCATCGCTGCCACATAACGTGTGTTTAGTTAAGATATTGATAATTGTAACTGTCATGTTTCAATGTAATCTTACTGCGTATGTCGGTTTGAATTAATCAAGAAAAAAATTATTATTATTATAATAATTATAATTATTATTGTTGTTATTATTATTATTATTATTATTATTATTATTATTATTGTTATCATTATTATTATTATTAAATAAAACAATATCGACAACAACAGATTTCAATCAGGATTTTACCCTTTGATTTGCTGATTTGGCTGCTGGGTAAAATGTTGACCAATCAGCACTTTATAATCAGCATTTTAAGTAAGTAAGTGATCTTTTATTACTTACAAGCCAAACGCTCATACTTTACAACAATACATACAAAAAGATCACAATATCGGTAAGAGACTTGAAGACAAATAAAAACAAGCAGTATTATAAACAATTTGATAATGTCTTATTTACATACATATCTATAACTAAAGTTATGATCTAAAGAACGCAAGCTTTACTCGGATCTACAAATAGAGCCAGCTGGGTTAGGTATCAGAACAGGTACTAGAACAGCATTAACCCAGTTTTTATAGTTTTACAGTGAGCGAATGATGAATGATTTCTTATGCAGCAATGTATTAAAGTCCGATAATTCAAATACATGTACCCTTTTTCGTAAGTTGAATTTATGAAGGTGCTCTGCAGGCAGTAATTGGTGAAGACCGTGTTGGGGTGACTGCTTTTAAAGAACTTCAATTCAAGTTTTTCACAAATCTTCTCTAAAGTTAAACTGTCACCACTAATTGGTTACTGCGCCCGGTACCGGCCCACTATTCCGGGGGTCCACTATTCCGGGGATCCGTCGGAATATACATACATACAACATACATACATGCATGCATACATACATACATAGATACAAACATGCATACATACATACATGTATGTATGTATACATACATGCATACATACATGTTTGTATGTATACATACATACACGCATGCATTCATACATGCATTCATACATGGATGTATGTTTGCATGTATGTATGTATGTATGCATGGTTGTATGCATGTATGTGTGTATTTATGCATGTATGTATGTTGTATGTATGCATATTCCGGCGGATCCCCGGAATAGCGGACCCCCGGAATAGTGGTATACATACATACACGCATGCATTCATACATGCAAGCATGCATGGATGTATGTTTGCATGTATGTATGTATGTATGCATGGTTGTATGCATGTATGTGTGTATTTATGCATGTATGTATGTTGTATGTATGCATATTCCGGCGGATCCCCGGAATAGCGGACCCCCGGAATAGCGGACCCCCGGAATAGTGGACCGGAACCCTGCGCCCAGCCCTGCGCAAAAATGAGTCAACTTTTGCGCAGGGCTGGGCGCCAAATAGCAAATCAGCATTTTACCCGTGCCTTGGAAACTCCGTCACTTTCGTACAGAATTAAATCAATCTAAATCAATTCGCTCAACCTATCAGCTCTAATATTGTCGAACGTCTAACTGGAAAGTCGAAATCATTCTAGTTTCTAATTTCTCTCTTTCGGAGTGTTTAGTGTAAATCTGCAGCATTTTCTCGACGAATTTTCACAACCGTACAGTCGGACTGAACTATAATTTCACAGAAAATAAGCGGCAATAATTTAACATATACATGAAGAAAATCGTATTCATATTTAAAAAATATGAAAAACAAATATATTATTAAGGCATACCAGCAGAATAAAAGAATTTCTAAACTGCAATTTCTCCTTCGTCTAGATATTAAAAATGGCGTAAACGGAAAAGAACATAAGTGACAGTAGTTGGATAGTGCGACGAGCGTCCCTGCCATCTTGCGACTACAAGTTAATTAGGCGATTTGCACCTAAAACGCTTCAGATGGCAGAGTTGATTTGCAAAATAAATCGGAAGCACTTTTCGTGGTAAACCCGTAGTTTATGTTGCTAAATTGATAGTGGTTGGAAATCCGAAGTTTACGTTGCTAAATTCCTTGGCGTTAGATCTATTACCGCAAAGGAGGCCTATGAAAATTATTTCATAGTAAAACTAGAAGTTGGATTATTGATGAAAATGTTACTGAAACTAGAAGCTGGATGATCGATGAACATATAACTGAAACTAGAAGTTGGATGAGCGATAAAAATATTTCATATTAAAAGTCAAACTAGAAGTTGGACTGAAGACATGGCATTAATTTAGCAACGTAAACTACGGGCCTGAAAACATGTTGAATTTAGCAACGTAAACTACGGTTTTACCCTTTTCGTTAACCTATAACGTGTTAGATGTCATTTTGAACAGGATTGACTATTATGCCATGTAGCAAATCAATGCAATTTAAATTACTTGTCGGCCTACAAGAGTCGCCAGTCTTTACCTACACACAGTTGGAACCAACCATTGGGTTCTTGTCGACACTGGATAGATGGCACAGATGTTGAGTTGTCCTACCGGAATAGTATATTCTAGTAGCCAACAGTTCTCGAACGTAGTTTAATGCATTGCGGGATAAGATCGCAGATTGCATTGTCAGTTTGTCACAGCGCTTAGACTAGGCTATAACGCGTCGTACAGTGTGTAATCTAGTCCCCCTGTTCTAGGGGGGAACAAGGTTTCTCAGAGGGAATTCCCCCCCCCCACTAAAAAGTCTCTGCCTTACAATATTGCTGAGCTCTGGGGGGAAACTTCAATCCTGGTGGGAGGAATCCCCCCAAAAGACGTCTAGATTAAACACTGCGTGTCGTACGGGATCGAGACTCAACTGTGGGAGAGTCGGTCTCTGCGTAGTGAACATGAGCATTGAGCATGTCCTTAGCTCACAATTGCTGTATACCCTCAATGTTTTATAGCATGATCATGTACATGTGCTCTTTTCAAGTTTGGAAGGAGGACAATTTCAAATGCAATCACACTGTATTGCAGGCCCTAAATATACTGAAATTTGTCAAATTTTGAATTTCAAGCGTTAGGCCTACATGTAACGGGAATGCATAAGGGATTATCGTGCGTCCAGTTATTCAACATTAAAGTCTACCTCCTGTCGATGCCCATATTTGACTGCCGACCGGTCTCAACTTGAGCAATTGGCACGCACATTTTCGTAACTGCTATATGTTGGTCGTCTCCGAGTCATTTTCCGGTATTTGGCTAAATTGGAAATACGGCTGTCCCCAGTCATTTCTCAGAAAACAATACCTAATCTGATCATGCTAAGTGATTAGATTAAAACGTTATTGATCAGTCAACAATTTAAGACCTTTGAAAGTAATTCAGAGCAATAAAATAATTTATTAAAATTTAATTTAAATTAAAAATGTTCCACTCCGTCCCTAGGCTATAGTACATATTGATTCGTCTACAATTTCAAAATGATTTGCATTAAACCAAAAAATGTGTATGTTTCTTTTATAATAAACATAATTGTATATTTCTAAAAACAACTTTGTGAACGGGATCTTCAGTATAATTTCTTAAAATATATTTTAACTTGTCCCCGGTAAATTATGTCCGCTCCGTTAACATGTAAAAATGATCTCGTATCTCACAACCCTTTCAGTTCTTTGGTCTCGCAACTTAACACATCTCTTCTATGAAGATCTATGTAAGTAAGTATGTCTTAATACAGGATCTGAATGCTAAGACAAATTTGTTACAAATTTTCATTTATTACGTACCTGATGTGTTTTTCTAATATACATCCACTCCGTTACGGCATTTGGTAAACGTACGCTTTAGCGTATTTAATTATTGGCAGGATTTCGAAAAAATGAATAGCGCAAATAATTATTTCATCCACCTTCCAGGTTCTAGTTTAGTTTAATATTACACGTTTTAATCGTTCGTCCATCCAGCTTCCAGTTTTAGCTCATTTTCATCGCATATCCAGCTTCTATTTCAAGTTTTACTATGATATGTTTTCATCGCTCATCCACGGCAATGATATCGGCGTTAAACGATATAGTTTCATCGCAATTCCAAAGTCTTCTAGTTTCCGTTTTATTATGTAATAATTTCATCATTTATCCAGCTTCTAGTTTCAATAATATTTTCATCAATCATCCAACTTCTAGTTTGAGTTATATTTTCATCAGTCATCACAATTGCTGATAACTATCCACTATAACAGTGTCGACCCTACATATAATTAACGCACCTAACCTGGAGGATTACCTTCTTCGCACATCCAGCTTCTCGTTTGATCTCCATTTTCATCGCTTAGCCAGCGTCCAGTTTGACTTATATTTTCATCGCTCATACAGCTTCCAATAATTAAATACGCTACAGCGACCGTGGACATTTCGTCCAATAATTAAATACGCTAAAACGTACGTTTACCAACATATTTATATAATGAAGTTGTGGACAAATAAAGGAAACACTATAGGCCTATATTTACCAGCACAATAAAGATATGTTTAAATGTGATTTCTTATTGTCTAGTTTTCCAAAATGCAATTAAATTAAAATAAAATACATAAACTAGAAGTTGGATTCAATTCTAGCAAACACTTGTGTCCTCTAGTGATTAAACTTAGTCGGACGTTTTTGAAAATTTAGTGACATTCTTTTTTTTAGCCACCATCATTCAAACGTGCAGCAGCGGTGTAGCAAGTCACTCAGTAAATTTATACGGCACCGTGAAACATGTTAAATAATCGTAGGATTCATGTCAGACACTTTTCGTCTTTTTCTAGTCACCTGTGCCTTTTTGAGGAATTAATGTCTTCGTTGTGTTAATTATATTCCACTTGGAGCCTTACCTCACGGAAAGAACTTATGATTGGGGATTATAAATGCTAATTCAGGTGCTTCATTAAACTAACCACATCAGAACTTTTACAGTACAAGTTATACATAAATCATTTTACACTTTGACTGCTCGGATGGGCACAGTTGGGGCACCTGAAAAGACCTAAGTCCCACTAATTAGGGTCCCAAGTAAATGCATAAAAAGTAGGCAGTAATTCAGTATTATTTCACTAGTAGAAACTGGAATTTATGCAGTGACAGTCCAGTGATAGTACTTCACAATCTATACATATAATTTCCCAGTTCTGTGTGTCGATAAACGCTCTCACAGGCGCCAGAAATTGGCACCGCCCTCGATCACTGGGTACGACGGCGATAGACGTAAACGCAAAGCCAGACAGACACACAGACAAACAGCGGTTATTAATGCCTCCCTCCTCTGTCCCTCTTGAGGCGGATGAGGAGCAAGGACGATGGGAAGACTGATTGTAGCCGATGCAATATAATACGGGCGCCCGAAATTCGCCCCGCCACAAACACTGGACACTAGGGACATAGACGCACAGACGCAAAGCCAGACAGACGGACGGTCAGACAGAAGGATTGACACACAGACAAACAACGCTTAGTAAGTCTGTCTATGCCTCTCTCCCTCCCAACCTCCCGCCCTACCTCTGTCCCTCATTCACTTCTTCCCTCCATGATTAGGGCCTACCTCTTCCATGACAATGGCGAGAAAATCCACTAGTTAAAGTATAACAATACTTCATTGATTGGAAGATCACACGTGATGCATCTTAGATAATTCAACCCTAGAGTCTTATTGCTATTCTTTAACAATACCACCATCCGTTCGTCGGATAACCTAGGCATGTAGATGATACAAGCTTAGCCATCCAATGACAGTGCATGCAATAACATGCATTAACGTACCCCGAAAATAATGGAATTCTCCCAACAACACACTTACTATCTGCCATCTTACTAAATTGCAAAGATAAAACAAGAAACGATAAAATCTCACATATTTCTCTTTGCAAGTTTCGGTAAATCTGTCACTTGCGAGCGAACATCCTCAAAGGACGTCCGAAAACTTGACCAACTCTAGACCCGCCCTCCCACTGTCTGCATTACCCATCTAACTGTGCCACTGAATACTTTGGTTTCTAATCACACCCGGCCAGAGATCCATTCTCCGATTGAAATGCCTACATAATGCAGACTGTACAGTAACTTTGTACCAATTGTGTAGACGTGGAGATTATCTCTGGGCATAATCCTTTCCTGGATCCTTTCATCCCTATTAGGCGAAAAAATTTTTTACTTTGCAGAAGTCGTTAACGGATGAACAAAATAATGTAAATACAGACTCAACTTTGAGCGAAGGCGCTTGAAAAAATAATGACTGAACAAAATCGTCGGCAAATAGTGAGAAGCTAATGAAAAAGTAGTTGACAATTTTGAAACTATTTAATTCCGATGCCAAGCGAGGGATAACTAATAATGTATATCTTCGACATTGAAATCTGAAAATGGAACAGCCGAGCATCTGACAAATGTTCATAGTATTAAAACTGGTAAAGCATGAACAGAGTGAACTAAAGACTAATCGTTTTCTGTGTGCTAGGAAAGTAACTACACAGCTGAATTTCAAATATGTCAAGAAATGTATCTTTCTCTGGCGCTTCGCAGTAGTGCAGATAGCAGTGTTCCATGAATTCATTTTCAGCTTCAAACATTCTGTCACACATTCCACATCCATATGGTCTGGAAGTTGGATGACCAACATTATCACTGATTCCAGAGTGTGCCCCTGAACATGTATTTCCAGTCTCACTGGGATTCTTTCCCTGCGTGGTTTCTGAGGCAGTTGACAACTGTTTCCAATCCTCATAGTCAGTAATGAATTTCTTATGGAAAGTACTTGCTCGATATTTGTGTGTCTTTCTCAACACAATGCTTTCACTGAATTTACTTTCAGCAGCATTGGTTCTTGCATGGTAGATGAGCCTGTCACTCTGTGGGCATGGACCATAAAATAATTTCCATTCACATGCTTTTTCCCCAGTTTTTATTTTCAACTGCAGCTTGAGATCTTCTCTTCTTGTGAAACCCTTGCTACATAAATTGCACAGTTTGTATAATTTTTCTATGGTGTGCACTCTTTTTCGGCATTTCAAATCACTCTGACATGTAAAGTTTTTGAGACACAGGTCGCACTTATAAATTTTTTTTTCAGTGTGGGTTCTTACATGAAATGAAAGATTACCATTCTGTACAAATCGTTTGTTACATAAATTGCGTTTGTATGTTTTTTCTCCAGTGTGGATTCTTGTATGAATTTGAAGATGGTCTCTATGAGCAAATGCTTTATGGCATAAATTGCACTTGTACAGCCTTTCTCCAGTGTGGATTCTTGTATGACAGTTTAGGTACTTCTTTTGTTGAAATCCCATGTAACAAATATTGCACTTGAATGGTATGTCTCCCGTGTGAGTTTTTATATGTTGTTCAAGATTATACTTCCGTACAAACGTCTTGTGGCATATATTGCACAAGTATGGTTTTTCTCCTGTGTGAGTCCTTGTGTGGCATTCCAGATAAGTTTTCTTTGCAAATGTTTTGTGACATAAATTGCATTTGTATCGTTTATTATCAGTGTGCGTTCTTTTATGGCATTCTAAATATTTCCAACTTGCAAATGCTTTGTGACATATATTGCATTTGTATGGTTTATCGCTAGTGTGTGTTCCTTTATGGAATTTCAAATAACTACCATTAGAAAATCTCTTGTGACAGAAACTGCATATGTAGGGTTTTTCTCCAGTGTGAGTTCTTGTATGAAGTTGAAGACCTCCTCTCTGAGCAAATGCTTTGTGACATAAATTGCATTTGTATGGTCTTTCTCCAGTGTGGATTCTTGTATGACGGTTCAGTTCAATCTTTTGTAAAAATCCTTTGTGACAAATATTGCATTTGAATGGTTTATCGCCAGAGTGTGTTCTTTCATGGCATTTTAAATTATTCCTAGTCATAAATCCTTTGTGACAAAGATTGCATCTGTATGGTTTCTCTCCACTGGGTGTTCTTTTATGGATTTTCAAATAACTCCTTTGAGCAAATGCTTTGTGACATAAATTGCACATGTATGGTCTTTCTCCAGTGTGGATTCTTGTATGACGGTTTAGACCACCCTTTTGTGAAAATCCTTTGTGACAGAAATTGCATTTGAATGGTTTATCGCCAGTGTGTGTTCTTTTATGGCATTCCAAATGATATTGACGCATAAATCCTTTGTGACATAAATTGCACATGTATGGCTTCTCACCACTGTGAGCTCTTTTGTGGATTTCGAGATTGTCAATATTTGAAAATTCTTTGTAACAGACTTCACATTTAAATTGTTTTTCATTGAAATTGATTTTGGCTAATCCTTGCATATTCGGACCTTCAACAGAATTTAAACTTGCATTCACATTAATTTTCTATATTCCTGTGTTACCTACCGTAATACACGGATCGAAGTTTCAAATACAGCCACTGTCCGTACTCTGGAAGTGCAAATTCCAGCGTGGAGAAAGGAGAAGGGCGACGCTAATCATCGGTACCGGCCCGCTATTCCGGGGTCCGCTACATAGCCTACATGCATGCATGCATGTATGTATATATACATACATGTATGTATTCATGCATGTATGTATGCATGTATGTATGCATGTATGTATGTATCTATGCATGTATGTATGGTGTATGTATGTATATTCCGGCGGAAACCCCGGAATAGCGGACCCCCGGAATAGCGAACCCCCGGAATAGTGGACCGGAACCCTAATCATCTCTGTTATGACAGTACCGATACACATTATCTAACAATAAGTACAGAGGCATTAACGTCAGACAAGCAGCTGAGCTGACAGTAGCTTCAGCTTTAACAGGTAAACGTGGGTTTGATAACAGCAGTAGGAAAGCACAACTTAAAAATGTCATGAAGTACTGTAATACAAATTTTAAATAATAAATTGTCAGCAAACCTCGGTGCGATATAATTTCAACAGGTCGGTATTACGTAAACATTATATAAAACAAACAAAGCTTAAATGGAAATAAATCGACATAGCTCACGAAAACCAGCAGGCCTAAAGAATAGAGACCGTTTCTGCTGTTAAACTCAAAAAAATGGCGTCACTGAAAAGAAATATCATGTACTGAGAAATTATAATTACGTCATTATTGTTGTCAACGCGGGACTTTTTTCGCCAATCCCAAAACAGTACAGCAATATGCACCGATAGGTAAGCGTGATCAATAATACAATAATCATCGCTCATCAAACTCTAGCTTCAGTTATATGTTAATCGATCATCCAGCTTCTAGTCTGGGCTATATTTTCATCTGCCTTCCAGCTTTTAGTTTGTTTTAGCATGAAATTTTTTTATCACTCATCCACGGCAATAATATCGGCAATAAAATGATTTATTTTCATCGCTCATCCAACTTCTAGTTTGTTTTATTATTTAGTGTGTTCATCGATCATCCAGCTTCTAGTGTCAATAGTATTTTCATCAGCAGTCCAACTTCTATTTTGAGTTTTACTATGAAAAGTTTTATTCGCTAATTCCATGTAGGCCTAAATAATTTCCCACACTAAACTAGGCCTGCTCTTTTTTCGTTGTATCGGTCTTAGATCGGCGAAAATTAACGCGGGACCGTACACCTTTAAGAAATCGTGAACCATTAGGCCTACGCCCTACAGTCAAGATAAACATCCGTTTTAAAAAGTGATCTTTTATATTGCTTTATTCTAACGCGTATTGAAAGCATGTATTAGGCCTATCTAATTTTTAGATCAAATTTGGAAAACAACCATTTAACTGATATTTTGCGCATTAATCACTCTGATAAAGCTATTTGCCTAAATGGTAGTGAAAGCTACTCTCGGTTTCAATGCTCTTAGTATCCCGTCCAACCACTTATTGTAGCGTCACGTATGCGTAAAAAATCCTATAGGCCTATATCAGAATCTGTTAGCCTAGTTAACACATTTCATTCACATTCAGAGTTTTTACTGTGTTGTCTTTCTTGCATCATTCCCCAGATTTTCTATATCCTAGGATTTGTGTCTGGGCTATTCGTTAACCAAAGTGCAGGTGATATGAAATAAGGGGCCATCCATATATTACGTACGCATGGAGGGGTAACCGAAATGTATGTGCTTGCATATGCTTGCGTATGAGGGGGGGCGTCTACTGATAATGTACGTACGCATAGGAAACGGGGGGGGGCTTCAAATTGATTGGCCTTCAAGCGAGGTAGAGTTCAGTCTTTCCAGCTATCCGGTACTACCAGAGGAAGTAGGACTGTGGGAGAGGTGTCACTTGTATGTCACCTTACCTCCGAACGCTAGTATTAAACTATCACACAACTCAGCAGTGAGTACATGGATTACTCATCCTTCAAGGTGGCTTAAAGTGCAGACAGTCGCTGCCTGGACCTGTTATACTGAAACATTCTGCAGCTGGTCTTAGGGGAGTGGGTCAACCGTACGTACGCAGGTGGGGGTGTCTGTTAGCAACGTGTGCCGTCTAAACCAATCCTGGGGCCGACTCAACGATTTCCAGATTTCTAATCTAAGAATTTAAGCGAAGAAAAATATAATTATAACCAAAATTTTAAATCAAAGAGGGGCAAATTTCTTAAAGTTCAGAGGACTTGTCGAGAGTAGAACTTTCTGTAGAAAAATAAAGAAATAGCCTATATGACGGACAAGTTGCCGAAGCGTAAATTAAGTATACTTTTAAATATACTTATATCTGCACTGGTTGTTGATAGTCCTTTACTTAGTTCTCGCGATGACGACAGCTACATCAAGGCGTCACCAAGATGATGACGACGGGGATAGTTCTAGCATAACTTCGGACAGACAGTCCCATTCCAGTCACCCTCCTCCGGCGGAAGCTATGACACAGATAAATATGGCTTTTGAGCAACTATCGACCACTTTACAATCATTAACCCTTCGTCGGGTGTGGGGTCAAAAATGACCCCAGAGTGCATTTTCAAACCATGAATCGATGTTAAAAAATGAAATGGCTGCCTTGGTCTTTTACGAGAATTATTGTATAGGTTGTAATTGTAATTGTTGTAATTGTAACCGAAAACTTATATAGCGCCACTCAAATCAGCGGCGCTTTCAACCCGCATCAATGCCGGCACCGGCAAAAAGGAAAGTTTTCAGACGTCTACGGAACTGGAGAGGAGAGAGGGCAAGAAGCTCTTGGCGGAGAAACAAGGGGAGACAGTTCCATGCAGAGGGGCCAACATAGGCGAAACTTCTGGATTGTGCCGTGGAAGATCGCATGCGAGGGACAACCATAAGGCCGCGAGCCGAAGATCGCAAGGAAGCCCTCGCAGGCAAGGAAGAAACTGGGTTGCAAAAATTCATTAGGTACGACGGAGCAGAGGCAGTAAGGCAGTTGCGCATGAGAGTGAGGGTTTTAAACTGAATTCGCTGTTGAGCAGGGAGCCAGTGGAGGGAATCACGGATAAAGTCAGAAATGTGGGCAAACTTAGGAATGTCACCAATAAGCCGAGCAGCAGCATTAAGGATAGTCTGGAGTTAGTGCATATTGGAGGAGGAAAGGCCAATGTACACAGCATTGCCAAAGTCTACCCTAGTGCAGATCAGAGCATGGACCAGTGTGGTAACAGCATGAAATGAAAGAGACTTGCGGATGGATCGGAGCTGGCGTAGGTGATAAAAGCAAGATCTGGATACAAGGTTAACTTGATCAGTAAAGGAGAGGGTAGGGTCAAGGACAATCCCCAAGTCACGAACAGAGCAGGAGAATTGAATGAGGGGAAACCTAAGATGTAGAGATTCAAAATCAATCTTGCTGAGTTGAAGGCGACCACCGAGCCAGATAAACTGAGTCTTGTCGGGGTTCAGCCGCAAGCGATTAGAGGAAAGCCAAGAGTCCAGAGCAGAGGCTGCTGCTAAGATGCGTTCGACCATTTGGACAGCAGAAGAGGCTGGACCATGAATTAGAGACTGGGTGTCATCAGCATACTGATGAGACGAAACCCCATACTGCTGGAAAATCCCCCCAAGGTCCGAAGTATATAGGATGAAGATCAGAGGAGCAAGAACAGAGCCTTGGGGGAGACCATAGGAGGTAGTGGACCAAGGAGTACGATGTGATCCAAAGACCACAGATATGGACCTGTCAGAGAGGAAAGAGCGGAACCATAAAAGGGCACTATCAGAGATACCGAAGGATATAGATAGCCGATTTAAGAGAATAGAGTGGTCTACCGTGTCAAAGGCTGCGCTGATATCATAGAGAGCTAACAGGGTGACATGACCACGGTCAAGAGCTTGGAAGACGTCAGCTAGGAGCCGGACTAGTAGGGTTTCAGTTGAGTAGGATTTCCTAACCCCAGATTGAAATGGAGGCATGAGGGAATTAGATTCGAGGTAGTGGACCAATTGAAAAGCAACACACCGTTCCAGGAGCTTAGAAAGGAAGGAAAGGTTGGAGATGGGCCTAAAATTAGCTGGAGAATTAGGATCCAGACCTTGACGCTTAATGGAGGGAAAGACGACAGCCCGCTTGTGGGAGACAGGAACAGAACCCTGGGTCAGAGAGGAATTACAAAGTAATTGCAAACACGGACCAAAGTCATCAATGAAATCCTTACGTAAAAACGGAGGCAACAGGTCCAATTCACAAGGTTGTCTCTGCGTATTCCAGTTGAGTATGCATGCGAATTTTAGATGGAAAAAAAATTTCAAGGCATTTATACACTTAAGGTCATGGGGTCATTTTTGACCCCATAACTAATAATTGATGTTTCTTTGTCATTAGACAGTCTAAAGTTGCACAAAACCCACGATATTACTTGCTTATTTATTGTTCCTATTTACACAACGCTCAAGGTGTAATGATTTCAGGGCAGAGGCGTAACTTTGGTCTAATAAGTGGGGGTACCAGTTTATTGCATACACGAAGCAAGGCCGAGACTGCGACCTCTGGGAAGGTACAATAATAAAATATTGACTAGCATTGTTCAAAAAGTGGGGGAGCGTACCCAGTCCAAGTGGGGGTGCGTACCGAGTCCAAAAATGGGGGTTCGGGTACCCCTCGTACCCCCACAAATTACGCCTATGTTCCAGGGCCATTCCTCACAAATGACGAAAGGCTCGCTCCATATCGAGGTTGGTGCAAATTTGTACAATATAAGCCGTCAAAGCCGGCAAAATGCGGCATAAAGTTATGAATGTGCTGCGACGCTGAAACGAAGTACGTGTACAATTCCAGCATATATTGCAGCAAAGAAAACGCTGATGCAGCTTCAACCAAAGATCTGTCCGTCAGCTCATACAACCTCTTGAATGTGGAGGTCGCAACATTACCATTGATAATTTTTGCACCTCGCTGGCCCGAGCTAGAGATGTTCTGAAGACAAAGAAATCTACTTTTGTTGGTACTATTCGTACTAACCGAGTAGAATTTTCCAAAAAATTTGTTTCTCCTAGAGGACGCGAGATTGTACTCATCCCTTGTCGGGTTCAATGAGACCGGCGACTCGTCATTGCTTTCTTACAACTATAAGAAAGACAAAGTGGTCATCGTCTTGTTGACTATGCACAGCTCCAATGGAACTTTTGGCAAAGCACCAAGGAAACTTCCAGAGGTTATCAACTTCTACAACAAGACCAAAGTAGTTGGTTGTGCTGACCATATGATAGAAACCTTCAGCACGAAGTTCTCAACCAGCCTTTGGCCGGTAGTGCTGTTCTGCAACCTGCTTGATATTGCGGCACTTCAGGCTTACGTCCTTCATGAGAAATTGAAGGTGGCTGCAGTGAGAAAGCGTCATCAAGAAACTGGGAAAAACACCTTTCCCAAGAGCAACAGGAACAGCGATGCAACTAATCGTGGACTGATTAGAGCACGACTGTTACACGACACTAATCATCGAACCTCCAAGGAAACGAGGTCGCTGCCAAGTTTCTCCCAGACAGACTGACAAAAAAAGCCACGGCTGTGTGCAAGGCATGTCATAAGAATGTGTGCCCTGTCCACTGTCAAATCTTCTGTCAGACTTGTCTCTCTGCTGATTGATGAAATACTTTCCTAGGCTCCTAGCAGTCTCCTATGTTCATTCTAGCGTCATTTCATTGTATTGAGGGCACTATACAATAGTCTAAGAACAGTATTACAAGCCTATGCTTGTATGTGGCATCATAATATCACTACGTGACGTCATGTCATGACGCCACGTCATGACGTCACGTCATGACGTCATGTCTGAGGAAGCGTCATTACATTGTATTGAGGGCGTTAAACGTTAGCGTAAGAACAGTATTACAAGCCTATGTTTGTATGTGGCGTCACAACATCATGACGTAACGTCATGCCATGACGTCATTTTAAGACGTCACGTCATGAGGAAGTACAATAAATAATGACATTTCAGCGAATAATAATAATAATAATAATGACCTTCTCGTGCAATCTAAGTGCTTATTTTATTCGAATTACATGATAACTACTGTGGGGTCAAAATTGACCCCACGCCCTTAGTTGTATAGTTTTTTTACCGCCCGACGAAGGGTTAAGCTCGCTACAGCAATCAGTGAGTGGACAGTTGCACGCTCTTGGCCACCAACAATCGCGCTTATCTGCATCAATGGAAGAAGTTAGTAATAGAGTTAGTACAATGGAAAGAAATAATGGCCCTGGGGGACAGAAACCGAACCCAGCAGACGGCCGCTCCGCCTTCACTCGAGCCAACCTCTTAGCCTAAGGAGGACGGATGAGAATCCGTTACATGAGAGGGCCCTTAGGAATATTGTATTGCCCCGTAGGAGCCAGCGACTTATGGAGCGTCGAACCAGATTCGATGTCCCTTTTCTCATAAGTCAGTCGGCCGCGCTGGCCACTAGGCAGAATGCAGTTCCTCTCTCTGTATTTGGGAGGATCGCACCCAAGGGTCCACTTAGCAACTGGATCTGATCCTCACCAGGTCACGCCTTCTCTAGACGATGACCGCTTGTACTGTCCTCCAGGCCAGGACCGTTTGGAAGGTGAGGGAGGTAACTATGCACCATTCTCATAGCTTTAGCGTTTATAACCTCGAATAGGCAGCAGATACTACAGTAGATCAAACTGTATTACACTCGGCGTTGCAATCGCCGCCCAACGATGCCTTATAACGTGGGTTGAAAAATTTCTTTCGGGGCTGGTAAACCTTGTGCCAGTATGACCATCAGACGCATATCTGGGGGTGTCATTGGTATATATATATATATATATATATATATATATATAATATTATATATATATATATATATAATTATATATATATTTGTGTGTGTGTGTGTGTGTGTGTGTGTGTGTGTGTGTGTGTGTGTGTGTGTGTGTGTGTGTGTGTGTGTGTGTGTGTGTGTGTGTGTGTGTGTGTGTGTGTGTGTGTGTGTGTGTGTGTGTGTGTGTGTGTGTGTGTGTGTGTGTGTGTGTGTGTGTGTGTGTGTGTGTGTGTGTGTGTGTGTGTGTGTGTGTGTGTGTGTGTGTGTGTGTGTGTGTGTGTGTGTGTGTGTGTGTGTGTGTGTGTGTGTGTGTGTGTGTGTGTGTGTGTGTGTGTGTGTGTGTGTGTGTGTGTGTGTGTGTGTGTGTGTGTGTGTGTGTGTGTGTGTGTGTGCTATGGTTGTAGGGTACAGGGTGGGAGAATAATCACGCAAAATATATCAAACAAGGCCAAATTGATGATTTTAGGAATTCGAAGGTTAAACTAATTACATCAGAACGTTTAAAGTACAAGTTATACATACATCATCTAACAATATGACTGCTCGGATGGGCACAATGGGGCACCTGAAAAGACCTAAGTCTCGCTAATTAGGGTCCCAAATAAGCGTATAAAAAGTAGGCAGTTATTCAGAATTATTTCACTGGTAGAAACTGGAAATTGTGCAGTGACAATCCAGCGATAGTACTCCACAACCTATACATATAATTTCCCTGTTCTGTGTTTCGATAAACGCTCTCACAGGCGCCCGATATTGGCAAGGCCCACGAACACTGGGCACTACGTAGATAGACGTACACACACAAAGCCAGACAGACAGACAAACAGCGGTTATTACTGCCCACCTCCCGCCCTACCTCTATCCCTCTTGAGGGGGAGGAGAAGCAAGGACGAGGGGAAGACTGGTTACAGTCGATGCAATAATAATTAATAATAATAATGTTTTTCTTTATTAATTCAAATCGACAAACGCAATAAGATTACATTGAGACATGACAGTACAATTATCAACATCTTAAGTGAACACACATTATGGCAGCCATATAAGGCGCCCGCCTGAGGGAGGTTGCGGGAATCGAACCGCGTACTGCTGCTCTCCTGCTGCTGTCCTCTCCATGAGTGCAACCATTATTCTACCCCTCCCCATATATAACACGGGCGCCCGAAATTCGCCCCGCCCACAAACACTGGGCAGTATGGAGATACAGAGGCGGATTAGGACATGTTCAACATGTACGGCCGAACAGGAGCCCACACATTTAAGGGGCCCACACATCAGCTGAAAAATTTCAATATATCATAATAATTGTTATTTGTTAAGTATAATAGTAAAAATGAAAAAAAAGAACAAATTATTTGAAATTACTCATTTTAATATACACAAATACACAACTTTCGCACATGTTTCGGCACCTATTTAGGTTGCCAGACGACCGACAAAAAGAGGATATGTCCTATTTTTTGGCCTTGTGTCCTCTGCCCGGCAGGCAAAGGTAAAAACCTGGAAAATGTCCGGCTTGTTGTATATGGTTATTGGACATTCTGTGGACGTTTTTAACGACTTTACACGCGCATGTTGTTCCTAAGTTCCTCTATTAGTCTAATTATTTATTTACTTTATATTTTATTGCAGTTCTCTTTTCCAGACGTTTAAAGTCCATGATCTGTGGTGAGGGAATTGCAGAAAAAGACTGGGGGCGGGGTTAAAATTTCCGTATCTTGCAAACTGATGCCAACGAAATTTCAAAGCAGCTGATTTCAACGCTAGCAGTTTTTCAAGTCAGGATCGAATCAAAATCAATTCCTTTGTTGAGAAAATTCAAAATGTTTACTTGATACACCATGGAGATTTATTCTCTTTGTCGGAGACTCAGAGTCAAATAATGCTAAGTCACACTAGCACAACTTAGGGAGTTGGAAACGACCCATGGAGTGTGCGATGAAGACTTAACTATAATGGGGGTCCTAAGAAAGACTAGGGGCATAGACGTAAATTGTGGGGGTACGAGGGGTACATGTACCCCCGTTTTTGGACTGGGGCTACCGTACCCCCACTTTTTGAACAATGCCAATCATTATTGTGCCTTCTAAGAGATCGCAATTTCAGTCCTGCTTCGTGTAAGTAAGAAATTGGTACACCCGCTTTTTAGACCAAAGTTACACCCCGACTACGGAGTTGAGCCCCCAACCCCTTCTGACAGTTCCCAACCTGATGATCTGAGTAATGTAACAATGCATCTAGGGCAAACGTACTAATTGAATAAATACTTTGCAACATTATCATAAAAGCCTCATTTGATTTAATTTGTAGCTTTTCAATGTGACTTATTTCGTTTCTTGGTTACTTAAGAGACCCTCTGACTCCGGAGTATAAAATTCAATGCGTCCTCCTTTGTCATCCTTTCCGGCTTTCTGTGTCTGCTTTGGCTACCCATGTATCTGGAAACCTTAGGTCAGCCAGAAGATTAGAACTCAGAGTACAGAGACGTTGCGATGACAGTTCAGTCGAGATGCTGTAATATGCTGTTGAGAATCTATTATCGCTTCTTCAAGAGGTCGTCAAGAACCACGGAGAAAAGTAACCCCGAAGAGACGCCAATAGCACCGCTGCCCACCATACAACTGTTTTTCATCAGACGATTGGTGCGGAGTTATTCAATCATCATTAGAAACATTACACATGGTTTCATTGTGTTAAGTCTGGAGCGCCTTTAGGAGTGTCTCTTGAAATGGTGCTGTATAAAGTTTGGAATTACACACTTGTATAGCTAAAAGTCATCGCGGTTCTACTGGTAGAACTATATCGTACGCCTATTTGTACCCGTGTGTCATCCAGCACTGAATAAAGTATTCGCCTGAAAAGATGGTAATAACAGGAATATCTGAAGAAATCTTGCTATTATAAAACATAATAGGGGAGAGTTTCTTCGATTGGACCGTTGCCTCAATTGGACCACGGCCTATTTACCCCCTAGATACATATATAGCCTCGTTTTCAATTGTTGTATTCTTGCGCACTTGAATATTGATCGTGTTGACACAGGCAGTTTGACGGAAAACTATATATTTTTTAAATTGCGGTTAAAAGTCTTTTTCATGTGGTGCTGATCTAATTTTAGACGTACCTGACAACGAGTGTAAACATTTTAGGCAAGCTTTTAAAAATGAAATCATGTTTGTTTTAGCTATAGCCGGGTTTCATGTTTGAGCGACAATAAGTGATTTTACGCTAAGACTGATGAGCGTTGAACTATCGCAGTGTAAACAGAAGTAGTCCATGTTGCCTGAAATGGACCACATTCAGTGTCCTGAATTGGACCGATAATATCGCGTGGTCCATTTAAGGACACCGGCACTTGCAATGTTATATTTTGATTCTTTAAATAATAATAATTACCATTGGCTTGTATTATGTCAAATAACATTTTCTTTCTGTTGCATACCACGTTTAGCCTACAGTATTTTGACAGTTAGCTAGAGACTTACTGCATGTCTTTTAGACAATAGGCCTAAGTGTTTTTGTGAAGGTGATTTTTACCACGTTTACAATATTTTGACACTTAGCTAGAGACTTTTATTGTATGTTTGTAGACAATAAGTGTTTTTAAACGTTTCAAGTGTGTTTTTTTGCAAATTATCTTTTAAAAACATCTTTAATATGATGTGTTCCATTCAGGGCAACTGGTCCAGTCGAGGCAACCATGTGGTCCATTTAAGGCAACAGGTTGCCTTGATTGGACCTATTACAGCTCAAGGTGTTTTAGTTATTTTTCATATTTACATAAATACTATCTGTTCCTTGCTTATTAACAACATACTTGACATATTAGCCCATCATGTGGCATAATTTCCTTTTAGAAATTCAGTAGCATTCATTCAGAAAACCTCAGTTTCCCTTAAGTGGTCCAATTACGGCAACTCTCCCCTATGTTGCTATTTCAACCTATGTGATCCGTTGACTCCTGTTCCATTTGAGCAGTTCATTCATAGTAGGCTTACACATCCACATAGTTTCATTTAGAAAGACTCAATGTCAGCAACAGATGATGTCTGATTAAGAAGTACTTCCAATTTTGTTAGGCATGTGCGATTGTGCGTGTTCAACGTATGATAACAGCAAGAACAACAAAATCTGTTGAGTTAACCCGACGATATGACAAGTGGAATAATCATTCTGCTGCAGAAACCTTTGCTTAAAATGGTTTGTCGGAAAAAGGACAAAAAACTAAGTATTTTACGAAACCTTGATAATATTCACACAAAAAATGATATATCCTGGATATTGGAAATTGAAAACAATGTAGAGCAATCATTAACAGTCAAACAATCTGTGTCACTAATCCATTACGTAATGTAGTACAATGTAATGTAATGTAGATCTCAGCGCCACATAAAAGCTGCATCAGGAAACCAGCCATAAAGACCGGCGCTATATCAAATCAAGTCTGTTAAGCTACACAGTTAAAAAGAAAGCCTCTAGCGAATCAAAATTTGCTGTTGTCGCAGACAGACACCTAGCGATTGAAATTTGAGTTACTGGTGAATATTATGACAGATGAAAGAAGGTATGTGCAGCAACTTGTTACTTCGTCTGATGTTTAACGGATGGATTGACAGTGGCCAAGGATTCGAACGCTGGACAAGAATTATTCATTAGCAACTTCTTTAGCGCCGGCTTTCTATGCACAAGGTGTCAACCAATGGCCTACCAAAACCAAGACTTAATTAGGTCAACATCCAGAAGTTCAATATGAAAAGGCAGACAGACATACAGACATACAGAGAGGTGGAGAGACACATACAGATGCCAGACAGAGAGAGAGAGACATAATGCATACATATAGATATATACCGAAGCAGAAAGTATGGAAGAGAGAGAGACAGACAGACAGACATAGCCTATATACAGGACTTACAGAGACAGAGCCATAAACATAGAGACAAATAGAGAAAAAGGAGACTGACACAGAGGGAGAATGAGATAATGTAGGCCCTACCGTGGCTCGTAAATATGAAAAACGATAAATAAGTCTTAAATAGAGACAGAAACGGCACAAGAGATCGAACCCAACGAACACAGTCTTATAGGAAGTAAAATCATTGCTTTGTGTCCCATCAGAAGCCTAAAAATCTATTCAGACTCAGAAGAACGCTTCTGAAGAAGTAGTTAATTATTTGTTTTGGCGAAACGTTTACATTGGCATTTCAATCAATGAGGGAAATCCAAGCCGACTTTATTACGAACTGGGAATTCCGGATTTAATATAACCACCGACTGAGTGCAGCTTACTATGCGCATATTTTTGTGTACCAGAGCTCGAGCAGCAATTCAAACGTGACTCAATTGGCTGGAAAGGGTCTAGGCCTACGTTTATGCAAACATGCGCCAAAACGTTGCTTGTTCTGGACCATTCAACCTAACACGCACCTGGACTCCTTAGGATAATATTGATTTAACGAGTCTACTACCTGTTCTGTTGCACTTGGTGACGAGAGTGCAGTCAGCCTAGTTAACTGGAAATTCCAATTGGAAATTGAAAACTTATATAGTGCTGTTTTATGTGCGATCCCCAATTGTCTTAAAGGTAATATCGGACATAAGTTTAATTGAAAAGCAGAAGGCTAGAAGATTCATCAGCTCCAGGCTCACACACACACACTCGAAGTCAAACCTACGGTTTCCCATCAAGATTTGGCAGATGACCTCAGACCCGCATTGGGGGGGGGGGTTGCTAAGGGTGATGCAGCACCCGGCCCCGCAGTTTTGAGGGGCCCGCATTTTCGAAAGTGCATTAAACATTTTTTATTGTACTTGTAATTGGGCTCCACGCTATTGGCCATATCGGTAATCAGAGCACTCGGACCCGTACTAGCCTTAGTGTGGTCCTGGATGACCTCTTTTTCAGGTTTTCCGGATCAAGTTGTTGACGTAACGAAATGTAGGCCTAGACCTGTGGTTGTTTTGTGGTTGCTTTGCTGGTTAGTTTTATTTGGAGTTTTCTATTTACGTCCTGAATGCGATAATCGATGGCCTAGATAGGCTTAATGCCAAATTAAGAACAAGTTTGTCAGTGTGGTGGAGCGGGGGCGCTCGATGGTATAGTGGTCAGAGTGATGGACTGTCAGTCGACAGGTTGGGATTTGAAATCTCCGCCAGTGCAGAAATTTGGTTCGAAATTTTTAATCCGCGTGGGCGTCCTGGCAAACTGGGGCAAACTGAGTACACTGACCGTTCTCTGTCGGTGGGAAGACGAGACGACCATCTGAACTCATGGTGTGGAATATGGGAATTTATAAGTTAAATCGCCTACCACCTTGCGAACTATTCTGAGGCGCTCTCAGCGTTTAAGCCTCACGGAAAGGACTTTAAACGATGAACAACAGAGATAGAGAGATAGATAGATAGATAGATAGATAGAGAGAGAGATAGAGAGAGAGAGAGAGAGAGAGAGAGAGAGAGAGAGAGAGAGAGAGAGAGAGAGAGAGAGAGAGAGAGAGAGAGAGAGAGAGAGAGAGAGAGAGAGAGAGAGAGAGAGAGAGAGAGAGAGAGAGAGAGAGAGAGAGAGAGAGAGAGAGACAGAGACAGAGACAGAGACAGAGACAGAGACAGAGACAGAGACAGAGACAGAGACAGAGACAGAGACAGAGACAGAGACAGAGAGAGAGACAGAGAGAGAGACAGAGAGAGAGACAGACAGACAGACAGACAGACAGACAGACAGACAGAGACAGACAGACAGAGACAGAGACAGAGACAGAGACAGAGACAGACAGAGAAAGACAGACAGACAGAGAAAGACAGAGAGAGACAGATGGACAGAGAGAGATAAAAAGAGACAGACAGAGAGAAAGTAGGGTCCCACGCAGTACCAAGAGCAGGGTGTTACACAAGGATAGGCCTACGACAGCGAAAGAGCGAGACTGAGCCAGAGCAGCCCTCACCCGGGGAAAGAACAGATCAAGCCGATTCAGAAAACCTAGGGATCGATGAGAAGAAGCAGAGAGAGGTTTGCGCATCAGATCACAAATGTAGGCTTGAGCTGAGCCCAGGTGCGCCTTAGAGACAAGAGTTATGATCTTGAAGTGGATACGAGCGGAGACAGGAAGCTAATGCAAGACATCAGTCATGTGAGTAGAGATGGAGGAGGACCGATAACGATGAGCAATGAAGCTCGCACTTCGTAGCCATGGCTACTTCGGGGGTAGCTATGTAAATTTCCAATTTCCAATTCAAATTGCCCGTTAACTAGACCGTTGTTACGAAACTTAAGCTGCACTTAAAGCAAGGAACAAGGAAGTTCAACTGTGAGCGGAATTTAATGCAGGCCCACGTAATAAATTCGTCAGGCGATTATTTCGAATTGTTTGCTAGCCTTATGTGCAACTTATCTCACGCAGACAGTGTTTACGGCTGACTGAGCGATGGATCGATAGCATACTGTGCTCTCACCCTTGGCGACAGGTTGGCGTTCAAAGTAGTTATGCAAATAATCAAAGGATGTGGGACACGAAGCGAAATGAATCACGGATTGCACCTTGAGCTTAAGTAGTGTGTGCATTGGTGTTATAGACTAGTCCTTCACTTGCGATGTTGTATTGTACTTCTCACGAGAGGCAAATAAGTCTTCAGATCTTCATGGCGGCATTGCTTATGAAGTAGTCTCGTTGAAGCTTTAAGTAAATTCTTCTAAGTTAAAGAATAAGTGCGGTATGCAGAGCACAACTTATCCGGTTTCTTGGGTAAACTTCCTGATTAAGTCCGCCTATATGCATGCTCTCCTTACTCACATTTCCAACCGTTATTTATTTGTCATCCACTATGGAAATCCATAGACTATATACTGTGAATAAATTCAACCAATGTATCATTGCAGAAGCTTCGAAGATTTAAATTCATGGGTTTACTTGGACGCTTTGATTATGACAATGGTAATGGTGGTCATAGGCGTTGACTATGGGGAGGGGGCAGCCGGGGCACGTGCCCCACAATAATAATTGAGATGGACTGTAGGCCTACACCCAATGCAACAAGTGTGGAATAAATAACCAACTCCCCCAATATTTTGGACAAGTTTACGCCTGTGATGGTGTTTATGATATTATCGTTATATAAAAAAATTGTATAGCGCCATTTAAAGAGCAGACAAATCACTGCACAGGCGTATATGTTAAATGTCACTAAGATCTGGAATGCCATCACTAAGCTAAACAATCATAAACACCATCACGTACAATCACAATAGCAGTTTATGCTTACAACTCATAAGATTATGACGTTAGCTATTCACCTGCAGTCATACAACAACACTATTTCCGTGAAACTTGTGTCACACGACTCTGTTTGAAAGGATCAAAATATGCACGTTTAAGTACATCCAATACGAGCTGTTGACTTCATTTAGAGCTACAACACTCATAAATCGGACCACTATCCAATTGAGAAAACTGTTGCCACATTAATATTTATCTTTATTATTAAATTAAAATGGAAAATATTGAAAATACTTTTTTATGTTTAACGGAAGCTCGATTTAAAGCATATCTTTGCAACAGAAATACCCAAGATGACTATAATACTGACAGTCATTTTTCACATTTAACTACAGTGCATGCTCACTTCTACGATAACCACATTTTAGACAGCAACTCGTACAAAAGAAGCAGACAGTTATAATTGGTTAATATTACGATCTAAACGAATACAGCTACATAGCAGGATTGCGATTTATAAACATCCATATAGTAGCAATTATACGGCAGACTTAGTATACTGCAAAACATCATTCAGTAGGATATTCTGACATAATTATATTAAGCCTTGACACTGTGCATCTGCTACTTTCTAGACTCTTGCACTTTAAATGTATCATCTGAAAACAACCATTTTTAACAGTTACATGGCTGCTTTGATATAGCCTACTATTATGAAACCATCACTGGGATATACTGACATAGAATTAACCTGGAAATTGCTGACTCATGTCGTTTCAAGTCTATACAAAATGGTGTCGTTCTTGGTCTATGCAATAGTTAACTAGACCACCGGTGAACCAAGGCTGCATGCCGTAAAAGTTATAACGGTTAAAAATAATCGTAAACTCCAATTTCTCAAAGTGCCACTTAGAGTTAAGAGCAGGGCACCAGCTTATTCACGAGTGCCGCGTCAAGTCAGAGTGCCACTTTAGATTTAAAAGATTTGCGACGACATACACAAAGGAGCCTGAGGCAGATGACGGGTAAACGGCAGTATAGGCCTACTGGTTGAGGCACCGAAAATTTGCGGAATTCAGGAGGGAGATCGTTCAAGAGTACAGAAAATGGTGAGACGTTCTGAAGTATTTTACCCGATTCAAGAGTCTGTTGACGGCAGCAGAGTATAGTTTCTGCGTAAATGATCTTAGGCTGTTTTCAGTTCGCTGTAGTTGGCGTTGTCCGCATTGCCGGCAATGTATTGCTCGGGTTGAATGTTGCGGTCGGTGACGGGAAGTTCGCTGTAGACTACTCCCTGTGCCTTGGGAGGTTGCTGATGCTGTGGGGTTTGATTGTGAGGATTTGGTGGCGGTAAAGTTGGAGCGGGAAACATCGAACTGGACATATTTCCACTGGGGGTTCCGTCTCGATCGAAGGGAGGATAAAGACTCTGGAAATGTTAATTAAGTCAAATTATTTTAAGACTATTACATAACAGTAGCTGTCTAACATAGCAGGCTGCCGCTTACTTAATTATAGCAAATTTCAATTACTGACTCAGTAGTTAATTCCTTCCTTTATTCATTCACTCAGTCGTTCATCCATATGCTTATGGTCTACCCATCAATCAGGAATTCATTCATCCATTCAGTCGTTTATTAATTCGTTCATTCGTCCGTTAAACCCATCTATTCATCCATCCACCAATTCAGTCATTCAGTCGATCATTCACTCAGAGCATTTGCATAACGTACTTTACTGTATTCTCAGAATCGCACTTAACCAAGGGCCGGAATTTTTACATTTATTATGCATCAGCTCAGCAACTCATGAATATTAAAGCTGTGTTGTCCACGCTTTAAACTTTCATCTGAAGTCGACATGTAGGTCTAAGTATACATTTCCGTTTATCTACATTTTTACAATCGCAAACCTTTTTCTTATTGGCCGACGTTGATTTTCCGTTTTGTTGCTTCTTGAGGTCCTTGTCTTTCCAGTTGTTGTCTTTGTGTCTGCCGTGGTCGATTTCTTCGTAGGTATCTGCGCCGTTGGATCCAAGTGTTGAATTCTGAATCTCTGTTTCACGGTTTTCTCTTGGGTCTGCTATGTCACTAACAATGTAACAACTCAGATATGGTGGTTATGGAGAATCAGGGAAGAAAAAGCAATAGCATACTTCAACTGTTACAAGGCACTATAAAGATAGTTAGATACTTGCATTCATATACATACATACGTGCATACTTATATACAGACATGCCTACATACATAAAAACATACACGTATGCATACTTTTCCTCGGTTACACAGCTTCAGAGTAATACATTTATTATTTTGCACAGTGTGTCGATGTTCAGAAACATGCACCCCTCAACTAATAGAAGCTTGTACTATGTCGCCTCAGTGAAGCACTCATGTTGACCGCAAGATGACATTTAATTTTAAGTTTAATTTTAATTTTACGACTGTAGCTTTTGCTCCTTGGCATAAAGTGCTTATCTAATATAAAATGTGCTGCTTACCTCGGATTGTGGAACTGCTTAACATCGGCTGAAAAGAGTATTGTATTTCATTTACAGCCAAAAAATCTTCATATATAAAACCTAATAGAAGCTGACGATATGCATAATCGGTCATGTCTTTAATTAAGGGTAATAATTTATTGGGAAAGTCGGCTATTCATTCGATAACAAAGCACAGTTTAGCCATTCGATATAAGTCAATGATGTTGAATCCGTTATTTTGCAACTGTATAACATAGCAGAGTTTAAACAAATATTTATGACGAACAATATAGTGCATTAAATCGTAACATTGTAAGGCTAATGAAAATTGCCGCGTGAGGCCTGATGACACAATTAATGAAACTACGTAGAAGGTATAAACAGCAGATATAAAAAAATGCCAAGAGTGAAACAAAGAACACAAGTTTATATTTAAAAAGATATTGCCATTAATAAGTGGCGCTAGATTTAAAGTGGGGTACAATTTGCCTCCACTTGCTGTTTTCCGGATGTCAAACAATGTACCATTATTTTTATATGCATATCTAAATATTTACCTGCCTCACCGCGAACGTTAGTGGTATGTTTGCCCACTTTGACATATATATACTTTAAGCGTTCGAGGTAAATTTGCAGTGGTTCTAACACAGACTACACGTCTTCTGAACCACTTAAAACCCTTGTTATGTTATGTTATGTTATGTTATGTTATGTTATAGCAGATTAATAATAGGCATTCCTCCATTATAAGGCAGTAACTGTTATTGAAAGTAGTAATAGTTGGTCAATTAAGTGCATCTGCACAAACATACTCACCTTCTGAGCGTTTACGTCCTTGTGAACAATAATTCGCTGTGATTACCATCCAAATGATAAACAATATTCCAGCCAATGCAAATACACAAACCGACAGAAAAATCCAGATGCATCCACACGCGACGTTATCTGCAAATAAATTCCAATTAATTTCAATCATTAACTATTCCCTCACAATAGTTCTCAGCATCGTAATAGTTTAACAATATGAATTTCAGATTCATTTTATAGGAGAACTACTGAGTTACCAAAGTTTTAACTCAGTAAAAACGACTTAAAAGTTACACTGTGCATCGTTCATTTGAAGTAAACGCCATGTAGTGGAATATTCTTATTTCTCGTTTCACAGTCTCGCTAATTCTGATATCACTCGGTCAAGATATGGATCAGAAATGACATTCTACTTGATAAACTACCTCAGATGAAACCAAACTCGTTTGTCGCTGGTTTTTGATGTAACTCACATGTTGTAAGAAAATTCAGCGCTAAAATGTTTCTTGAATAGCTTCATAATTCAACCGACAAACAAAACTCGCTTTAATAGACCTAACGTTGCTTTTCTTAGACTAATTAAAACCTTCAGGCAATCGTGTGGTATAAGCAAATCATATTTCAGTTGATTTGAGTAGCCTGTTGTTACATCTAGGAGAAAATACAAAAGAAAATAATAAGATCGTGTTACCATTCATGCAAGGAAGCATTTTTCTTAGCCATGAGAAGCGATCATTTAATTTCCGTTTGAATCCGATGTTCCGATTATAGTAGATGAGAAAGACAACCGTTGCAATGCTGTTGCAGAGAATATATACGCCGACAATGTACGCTATAATGGCCCATTGGTTTCCTTGATCTGATTAAACACAAATCGTTTGATCATATTTATTGTTGGAATAATTGCATTTCTTTATCTCTTGGTTGATGTTTGCAGAACCATTAGGATCGTAATGCCTTAAACTTTAAACCACTAATAACTGATTTAAGGCTAATTTCTGTACATAATTAAAAATGATGAGCAAAGTTACTCATTTGTTGCATGTCTAGAAAGAAATCATCAAACAATATAAAACAAGATAACATGATTCAAACACTATGACTAAGATAGGCCTGCATTATTTTTAATTTCTGACAAAAAAATTATACGTTAGCTCAGGTAGGCCTACTCCTACGTTTACTTTAAGTATGATATAGGCCTACTTTTAAATCCTATTAGTATCACAACAATTATGTAAGCTAACTGCAATGGTGGAAATAAGTGATTTACAGAAAATGCGCCATAGTAACCTTAAGGCAATGTATTCCAATCAGGTTCTATAGTAGAACTACACAAATTCTGACTTGAAACAACCTTGTCTGTTTTATTAGCACTTTCGGAAAAAATGCGTAGGGCATACATTCAACTAAAATTTACATCATTTTTATATTTCAGTAATTTAAAACCAGGAAATAAGGAAGTCATTTCAAGTGTTTTGCTTTATTAAGTAGTAGTTTGGTTACACTTTTAAGGTGTTTAGTCTGATTTTGAACAAGGAGCAAAGCAAATATTACATGCCTGTCTCGTCGTTTTGGGAGCTGCAGTATTCGGCTTCACATAAGAAAAACAACAGACACTTAGTCAAATGATAACAATTATTTCTTTTGCAAATTGAAAAGCATTGTTGGATTTTTATGTACTAGGCCCCTATGCAAATCTTGTGAGATCTACATAGCATCTTAAGATCTTTTTGAGATTTGTGTAAACTGATGTTTTACTGGCAATACATTACGACTAGCTAACTGGAGCAGATACTTTTCGACCATGCATCTCCGACGGATGACGATTCTCGAATACGATTTGACTTGAAGCGACCACTGAATTTACTGCTTCAGAGAGTAGAACAATGCATAGTTCAAATTGGCATTGCCTACAATAATTTCTTTTGCAAGCTAACAGGTCAATTACCGACAATACTATTCATTACCCTTTGCTTCTTAACCTTCTTAACCTTCGCAGGACGGAAAGATTTTACGATACACGGAGGACGAAGAGGATTAATTTTTTTTACCCCCAAACAATATCTCAGCTCACAGGTAAGCTACGATGACAAATGAAGTGTCAATTGTAAGATTTACAAGGTCAAGGAATCGATTTATCATAATGGCAATAGTGTGCAAATACTACTTTTCAAGATGGCGGTCAATATGGCCGCCAAAACATAAAAAAATGTATATCTCAGCACGTAGGTAAGCTACAATGACAAATTAAGTGTCAATTGTAACATTTTCATGGTCAAGAAATCGATTTATCGTAGTGGCAATAGTGTGCAAATACTATTGTCCAAGATGGCGGCCAACATGGCCGCCAAAATATAACAGTATGTATATCTCAGCTCATAGGTAAATTACAATGACAAATGAAGTGTCCATTTTAACATTCCCAAGGTCAAGGAATCGATGTATTGTAGTGGCAATAGTGTGGGAATACCATTTTTCAAGATGGCGGCCAATATGTCCACCAGACACAACAATAGGTATGTCTCTGCTCATAGGTAAGCTACAATTGCAAATGAATTGTCATTTGTAACATATTCAAGGTCAAGGAATCGATTTATCATAGTGGCAATAGTGTAGGAATAATTCTTTCCAAGATGGCTGCCAATATGGCCGCGAAAACAAAAAAATATGTATTTATATCTCAGCACATAGGTAGGTTACAATGACAAATGAGGTATCAATTGTAACATTTCTAAGGTCAAGAAATCAAACTATCGTAGTGGCAATCGTGTGGGAATACTAATTTCCAAGTGTGCGGCCAACATGGCCGCCAAAACACAATAATATGTATATCTCAGGTTGTAGGTAAGCTCCAATGACAAATTAAGTGCCAATTGGAGATTTCTAAGGTCAGGGAATCGATTTATCGAAGTGGCAATAGTGACCGATCAGTCAGCTGATTGATAATTCCTATTTTTGTGTTTTTACGGCCATTTTGGCCGCCATCTTGGATAGTAGTATTCCCACGCTATTGTCATTACGATAAATGAATTCCATGACCTTGGAAATGCTACAATTGACACTTCATTTGTCATTGTATCTTACCTACGAGCCCAGATATACACATTTTTGTGTTTTTGGCGGCCATGTTGGCCGCCATCTTGGACAGTGGTATTCACCCACTATTGCCACTGCGATAAATCGATTCCTTGGCCTTGGAAATATTACAATTGACACTTCATTTGTCATTTTAGGTTACCTATGAGCTGAGACATGCATATTTTTGTTTTCTTGGAAAATAAACTCTCCACAATTATGAAACTATTAACACTCAGTTCCATGGTAGATTCCACACTTGATTTATGACTGGAAGTCACTTATGAGCTCGTATCTTTAAAAAAACATATCTGCCCTATGAACGAAAAAATAACGACGTCGAGGACGAAGTGGGGTAAATTTTTACCCAAGGACACTTTGGATTGAAAAATCTTTTTCTCACCACATGGCAATGTGGTGGGTATGCAGTCAGAATATGTCATTGGTGGTAACTTGTAAACATGTGGAACGACAAATGATACCTACCTACAGTTGCTCCGCAATCAACATCCAAACACCCCTGGGGTAATTATTTACCCCTTTTCGTCCTGCGAAGGTTAATTCTATTTAAACACGTAATTAGGTGAATTCATGAACATTTCGTGGTATATGTTTAGCTTTCAAATTACATGGAAGCTATTTGTTATAGAGCGGATAACATTGATTATTAGAGATACGCTTTGTGGCTGCATAACTAAAATTAACATTCCATTCAAGCTGTCACACTGCTAATAATTCAGAAATACATGGACAATTTTTCTGAAAACGAAGCGCTCGTTTCTAGTTAGGATAGAATTAGTGATTGACACCTTGCAGAAAGTTGTCTGCAGATACAAACTTTGGGCATTTCATTAACCATAACTTTAGAGCCCAAGAGTGGTTTCCAGTTTTTTTTCTCAGTAAAAGTCTATCGATGAGTCAAGTGGAGGTCATAATACAATAACATAAAACTCACCTGAAGCGTTCCAAGCTGAAAGTAAATAAACACCATAATTTATATAGGGCCTAATTAGGACGACTTGCGTTGATTTTCCGTGACATAAATAATAACTATTTTATTTACTCCGAACATTCACGATTTATTATAGTCCCCCTCGACCCACCTCGGGATCGCCGCCCATTTCAATTTATGTATTTAAGCATTCACTGAAAGGTGATTTTGCAGTTGATAACTATTTCCTATTTTGTTGCTGGCCGAGTCACATTCGTGGAATATAACGCAAAGACAGTGTCGCTATCACAGAATGCTTTGGTACCTTTAATGACGTCATAGCATATCATTATGGTTAGTACATTACGTCATCGTGCTTGTGTTCCAAACCACTTTCAACTCTGTTCCTGAGAGGCGTGGTTGAAAGCACAAAATACAATTTTCCCACTGGCTATCTGTCGTTAAGGGCTAATTGGTTTCACACAAATATAGGCCAAAACTTTCAACCAGCCAATACAGACAGCGCTGCCAGTCCTTGGGATATTTTCCCAAGATCTTGTGATTTGGCGGATCTACTTGGGATTTTGGGATTTTCCATAAGAAGTTGGGAATTTTTACTAAGTTCTAGAGTCATAATATTTAATATGGAATTGTAACAATAATCACTTGTTGACTTGTTATCGTTGAGAGACTCGTTGGCCATGTGTCTACGGCTACTAGTCGTTTACTTCTTTACCTTACTTACAATTATCTTGTGAATAACATGACGTCATTCTTTATCCGTAGATTCCATGAATTCCGTAAATCCGTAATCCGTATATTTTACCTCCGTCTCCGAAGTATCGAATTTTTACGTAATTATTAAAGGAGAAAACTAAATCTGTACAAATCGTCGATTTGTAAAATCGTAATGTAAACAGTTTTAGGCGTAGTTAGTTGCAGTAACGGGGTCGGTTGGTATCGGGGAATATTTAGTATCTTTGGCAGTGCTGTCATTGGTCGCAGGCATAGAGTTTAAGTCGGAGTCAATTTCCCAACCTTGCTACACTTGTAATTAATTTAACATTTTAATCGTTGATCCCGCTTCTACTGTTAGTTACATTTTAATCGTTGATCCTGCTTCTAATTTATTTTACATTTTAATCGTTGATCCCGCTTCTAGTTTTAGTTATATTTTAATCATTGATCCTGCTTCTAATTTATTTTACATTTTAATCGTTGATCCCGCTTCTAGTTTTAGTTATATTTTAATCGTTAAACGGTAAATATGAAAGTGATCTCTTAGCATCTATAGTCAGTGTATACGCGCCTGCATTTACCGATACCAACCGATATAACTAAAACTAGAAGCGGGATCAACGATTAAAATGTAAAATAAATTAGAAGCAGGATCAACGATTAAAATATAACTAAAACTAGAAGCGGGATCAACGATTAAAATGTAAAATAAATTAGAAGCAGGATCAACGATTAAAATGTAACTAACAGTAGAAGCGGGATCAACGATTAAAATGTTAAATTAATTACAAGTGTAGCAAGGTTGAGAAATTTACTCCGACTTAAACTCTATGCCTGCGACCAATGACAGCACTGCCAACGATACTAAATATTCCACGATACCAACCGACCCCGTTACTGCAACTACGCCCAGTTTTAAACCGGAATTTGTCGTGGCATCGTCTGATTATGGCTCGGAGTCTGGCGACACTTGTGTCTCGAACGGCGTAAGAAAGTGAAAGTATGGTACAGACAACCATTCAACGACGAATACCAGTAAGGTTGCTAAGGTTTTCAGTTACTTTGGATTTTTTTAGACCATCTTGAAATATTTCTAGCAAGAACTTGGGGTTTCTGAAAATAGAGAGTTGCCGCACTGAACACAGAATCACCCAGTTAAGGAACATTGGCTAACTTAAAGGATACTTTAGACTGTTTAGTTTAAATTCGGGCCACTCACTTATTGTTGCAATACAATGCATAATTATGTCATTTTAAAATGACATCCTAATAAATTTCAGAAATTAGGTAAGAAAAAACTTTAAGAACCGTGAAAAAACACTGGAAGAGTTAAGTTTTCAGTTTACAGCGATAGTTAGAATCGGGTGGAGAGTTCTTTAACATGAGGAGGTAGAGATTCCCATATGGAGGAACCAGCAAACGTGAATGAACGCCAATAAGGCAAGACGGGGGCAAGGAGCAACATAAAAGAGAATATAAACCTTCATTGAGTATTTTAATTCCAATTAGACAATGCAGACGCTCCTCATAAGAAAGGTTTCAGGATATTGATCGTATTTGGTTTACCACGAACTTCATTTTGCATTCTCAATTTGTTGTCTTGCATCAAAACGCATACTTATTTCCCTACTTGGAAGTCAGCATTAAAAGTTACCAATTGTATTGTTGGATTATATGAGTTCAGTGACACTGCGTTTTACATGTACTGAAAAATTACTAAGTAATGAAAGCAGACCTTTTAAATGTAATTGTCTTGCAGTGTGGTAGAAACCTTTAAGACTAATAGGCTACCAGTTTCAGGAGACATTTCTTACACTTTTGGAATTCTGAAATACTTTGGAATCTGTAACCTCTTTGCAAGTTGTTGATCAACACTAACAGTTGTAAAGCAGTTTTTCAGTTATCGAAAAGTAACTGGGGTCGAACGTTTTACAGATCACCACAGACACGAACGCAGGTCAAAAGCTATTGCTGTGAAAATATTGCACACAAAGTAATTGACCTGGGGTCAAGACTGACCACAAAATGTTTTTATTTTAGTTACTTAACTGA
The DNA here is from genome assembly GCA_963556255.1 of Allolobophora icterica. Classification (NCBI taxonomy): domain Eukaryota; kingdom Metazoa; phylum Annelida; class Clitellata; order Crassiclitellata; family Lumbricidae; genus Allolobophora; species Allolobophora icterica. The sequence goes on along the minus strand of OY744613.1, from coordinate 49,882,938 downwards.
GGGGTTGGAAGGAGAGCTAGAGAATTGAACCCCAATACCGACAAATAAAGCAATGCCAAAGTTACTAATCCCCTAAAATACTAACATGGTTACAGTTTGAAGTTCCTTTATTATAATCAAACGCTATGCTGTTCCAACAGTAAGTTTAGCATCATAACAAATATTAAAAGCATCTCTGTAACAAACCACACAGCAAAATATATCACAGAAGTTTCAATTAAGTTCACCAAGTACATCTCTCTATTTAAAACGTCCAATTTTGACGAAGAGAAGTTCGTGTCTAAACATAGTGATATAATGAATGCATTCGTTGAATGTTTTTACATAGCAGATGTTATACCAGCAGTAATTAGTTTTCTAAATTACAAGTAAATCTCTATAACATAATGAGTTCAAAGGGGCGTTGTCCATTTGAAAATATTTAGTTAATACATAAATGTAAATTCGTTTTACACATATGTACAAATTAGCAGCAGTATTCGTGCAGTACAGTAAGCCACCTTCTTAACAAAGATTCTTTTAAGATAATTTTACAAAAGACATTGAAACTCAAAATGCATTTACAATGAAAACGGTCCAAGTTACACAATAGAATGTACAATATTATACATGTATGCTTATAAACAGTATGATGTTACAAAATCACTATTAGTGTATCTATAAAGTAGCTATTTAACTAATCATATCACCGAAATATTTATTTATTGTCCGTAGCATCTGTTATGTAGGCTACTTGATTCTTCTTGTTAGGTTCGTCCTACATTGAAATTAAATTAAACCCATATTAGAATGGTCTATAGTGGGGCTTAACAGAATTTGTAAAAACTTTGATATAGTATCACTTCAAGAAATCAATTCATTCACAGATGATTTAGATCAATTGTGACTGAGCAAGAAAATGCATTTGAATAGTTAAGACTGAGCGCCGCTGAGTAGGTATCTTGAAGAGGTGCTATATAAATTTCAAGAATGAATGAATGAATAATCGAATGACTGAAGGCTGAAGAAGTATTTCGTAACGAAATCTTGACTATGCTATATTTCCAATTCAAACTACATTTCTTCAAATCAGGATTTTGAGATTAGATGGACTTTATTGAACGGCTTTATTGCCTTGGAAATCATGAAAACAGTGTTAACCATTCTATTAAGAAAATTTAGTTTAAATAATTTGAAAATTTACTGTTACTTGAATTTCAATTCGTACATAGTTCAAAAGTAATCGGTCAACTTAATTACATTCACAGATAATTAATTGTTTATTTTAATCACTCTTTTCTCTAGACATTAGAGCTTAACTGTCTCGGTCTTGCACTAAACTTATGCGCCGTTACTAACGAAACGAAATGTTAATATACACGTAACATAGTTTTCTTACCTTGCGGTCATCTTTTGTTGCATTGTCTGTTACACTCGTAGGAAATCACACCGATTGATATTGCGAATAGTATAATCCCAAGAATCATGTAAGCAAGTGAAAATGCGAAACAAATTTTCTGAAATCTTGTGCCTACAATAAGAGACATTTTAACAAGAAATTCAACAACAATTACCTCAATTTACCAGGCGTCAGAAGAACATAATTATCAAAATATCTAAACTAGTCGTAATCGCAAATTCAGATTTCTAAAGAGCTAATCTAAAGCTAAGCGCAGGGCACATGATTTACTCGCGAGCTTTTCTAGGGAATATCGGAGTCTGGTTGTCAGGTAGACCAGAGAGACAAGGTAGAAGAGCCTTGTAAGGCGTATTTCGTTGAGGACAAGAAAGATGTGGAGGACAAGAAAGATGCGGAGGACAAGAAAGATGTGGAGGACAAGAAAGATGCGGAGGACAAGAAAGATGTGGAGGCATTAGTTTGAAGGGGAGGCCTGTAGGGTGATCAGCAGAGGAGCCTGAGGCAGATGACGGTTGGTGATCGGCGGTAGTAGTGGGGAGCTGAGAATTTGCGGAAACTAGATGGCAGATCGTTCCAGGGTCGAGATGCAGTACGGTACATGAATAATCGGTTGCAGAAATTGAGGTGAGAAGTGGCAGAGGGCAGGGCAGAGTGAGAGTGAGCAGAGGAAAGCTGGCCGACCATTCGACGATCCACGACCCGACAACAGACGCTATAATTTACCATAACACAACGCATCACGTGCTACGGTTGATAATTGTGAGCTGTTATTAACTAAAATGATGGGTGTTATTTCTACATCTTCATTCCCTTCCGTGGTGCTATATCAGTTCTCGTGCATTGATTTAATGACTAGGCCTACTAGTTAAACAAAGACAGACAGCGTGCTTAAATAAAAAGCTTTTTGCAAAACTTCCATTAATTTAACTGGAAATATTGCTCACAACAGCTCATATTATTACCTGTCGCATGTGATGCATTGTTTTCTGGTTCACTTGCGTAGTTTCTTGTCTGTTCGAGATCTGCAGACTTTCCAGCTTTCTTCTGCTTACTTTTCGTGACGCTCACTTTTTCCTGTTTTGTTTGCTTTGCATTTTCAGCCATTTTTTTCATTGCAGTTTCATCTACTGATTTCCTCACGTATTTTCTTTGGGTAGTTCCCGGGTTTGGACTGCAACCACTACCATCTACTCTTCCGTTCTCTACGATTTAATTAAATAATCAATTATTTAAATGTGCTATATCAGTATATTCAGTACAGATTGACTACTGTATTAATTAATTACATGTATGTGATAGCAGAACTGCAATTAATTAAAATTCAATTCCTCAACCCAACAGACTCCATGAGAATAAGCTAAAAGCGCCTATTAGTAGTCTTCTTGAAGAGGCGCTATATAAATGATCAAAATGAACGAATTAATAAAAAGATAAGAGTTATGGTTATCTATGGAAAATTAGGTTCTGTGTTCAAGACGAAGTTGATTTTGGTGTTATTCGATGACAAAGGTGAGTCAACTCTTCCCGAATGCATTTTAGCACACAGGTACTTGTTAAAATAAATTCTACGACTGAAGTCAGTTTTAATTTGCATTATGCATATGCGGATATAATGTTTACCGTTGGACTAGGTCAAGTAAACTGCAACTCTGTCGTTGACGCTAGTAACATGTTTACCTAAGCGGTTCAGGCCAACTGTATTACCTGTGTTCTATTTACTCACAGTAAACACACAAGAAAAGCCTACTGACATGAAAAATTAATATCTTGCAAGTTAAAAAAACGAGTTGAAGGTTCTCAACCACTGCATTATGACATGTAAGGGCTGGATTTCATCCAATATTTTGTTTGCAAAATACGCACTTGTCACCAACAGTATTAGGCCTACATGATTTGAGGCTAGATATAAGGGCTGAAGCGCCGCATATCTAAGTATAGGCCTTCAATAAATGATATGATGATCTGAACCTAGATCCAGTCCAATTAGTAAATAAAAAAATTATTATCGTTTGAGTTTAGATGAAATGCATTTAGCTTACCTTTGTTCTTGCAGCCAGCATATGTTATTATGCTGAGAATCAGGAATTGAATTCCAGAGAAAATCACAATAACAACAAAGAGTGTGATCCAAGCGGCTTTCCTACACGGTGTTTCTAAAAATAGAGATAGGAAGTTATTTAGATGTTTGATTTAATTTTTATTTTGCATAGTTTGTGTGCAATATGTAAAAGTTTTGCAATAGATTTAGTATAGGCATCAAACCAAATGCATTTAGAGTAGTTAATTTCTAACCAATTAATATTCTCTCAATCATACGCAAGTCCCTCTCTCCTCTACCATTCACGCCGTTTAATAACTCGCGTCTGTGTCAACTCTGTTTTCTTTCTGAATAAACGAATATTGATTGTTTTTGAATATGGCACATTTGCGAGCCCATTGAATTCAGCTTTATTTGCTCACTCGTAATCAAGTTTGAATTAGAACAAGAATCAATATGTACCTTGAGAATCATTCATACAGGGCAGCATTTTATTCAGAAACAGATAGCGTTCATTGTAGTCGTTTCTGACTTTACTACATTTGTAGTGAATAAGGAAAATGGCGGCGGCAATCGGATTTAGAAGCCACAGAAGAAGCAAAAGCCAGAACCAGCCTAAAATACCAAACAACAGTCAAACCTAGCTTTAATATCTTCAAATCACATGCAATTTCAGCTTACGTTAGTCCCCTAATGTTATTCGAAGTAGTCTGTTGAATTTTCATTACAACAAGCACTATTATAGTCTAGGCTTGGAATTTAAAAAAGGCTCTAGAAATGACTGTTAGAAGCAAATCATGTAACAATTTGCTACTCGGTGTTTCTAGACTAATTTGACCCTGCTGAAAACGAAAATTGCGGGTAGCAAGCTGGATTTTTGGCGGTTCTATGAGAAAACAAGATGGCAGCCAAAATGGCGGCTTGTATCTATAATATATGGCTATAAGTAAAGTTATATATGTGATGGAAACGTGATTTGAGAGTCTAAATTAGCATTTTCGGGGTCAATAAATGCGATGGAACTAAAGACACATATGTAGCACTGCCAAAAAAACAAAATGGCGGCCAATATCTTCAAATGGCTATTAGTAAAGCCATGCATGTGATAGAGACATGATTTTAGAGTTAAATTAACATTTTCGGGATCAAGAAATGCGATGGAACTAAAGACACATATGTAGCACTGCCAGAAAGTAAAATGGAGCATGTCCAGTCAGCATTTCTGTAACAGAGGCATCAAATTTAATTATTGATGGACAAGCAATAGGGAAACTTCCGAGAAGGAAGACATTTGACGATCTGGCAGATACGGTGGTTACACATGTGAAGAAACTTTCTATTGGCTACAAAAGGGTCGATATTGTTTTCGATCCACATTGGGCACTGTCAGTAAAAAGTGGAACCACACAGAAACGGTGTAAGACAAAACGACCAATCCGTCGCTGTACAGAGTGCGGCATTGTTGCCGGAAAATTGGCAGAATTTTCTTGTCATGCTTGAAAACAAGCTGCATTCCAATCCATTCAGCTCTCAACAGCCACATAATGGCGATCTAGATGTGGTTGTTGCTGGTGGTTTTGTGGAAGAAGATAAGGCATTGTCTACTGCAGGTTCTGTTGTGTCTACCTTAGCAGCAACACACGAAGAAGCTGATACCAGAATAATTGTGCATACCTCGCAGACAAAACTAAAAACCTTGGTCATTTGTACAAGAGATACCGACGTGATTCTGCTGTTGCTGCATCACTATCAACGTAGTAAATGTGATGAGGTGTGGGTGATGGCAGGAACATCAGCAAAGCGGAAGTTCATTGCAACTCACACAATTGTTCTAAGTATGGAGGACCAACTAAGGACGAATATATGGGCTTTTCGGGTCATAACTGGATGCGATATGACATCACATTTAGGGATCAGCAAAAAGAATGCAGGGAAAACCTACTTGGAAAGTTACCGTTTACTTTCGACATTGGAGGACATTCCCTATAAGAAAATGATATAGCAAATGCAGAGGAATGTTTTGTACGATTGTATAAAACAAATGACAATGTGAAGACACACATTGCAGAACGATATGTTATGTTCGGGAAACCAAAAAGACTGATTTTCTTCCACCATGCAGTGACACCATCAGGCAGCATATTAAACTGTCATTTCGGAAAAGGCCTATCCCCACACATTGATGCTCCGACACCAGCCTCATCATGATGGAATATGCATGAAGAGGGTGTTCTCGTACCAGTGTGGTCTACACTTGGTCCTGTGCCACAGTTGTGTCTAAACTTTGTCTACTGTAAATCATGCAAAGTTGATAAGTGTAGCACCGAGCGCTACTGGTGTCGAAGTGCGAACTTGCCATGTACACTTATGTGCAATTTATTGCATTGACTGCAATAATGCTTGAAATAGTGTAGCAATGATTAAATAGCTCTAGTCTATATCAGTCAAGTCATGAAACACGAATATTGCATACGTAATGTATGAAATGGTTGACGGCAATCACAGGATATAAAAAATTTCATGTAAATAATAACAGTTAACCTGCATTAAAGTCAACACTACATTTAGAATGTTATTTCCTAGGTATTCTTTAAGTAAGTAAGTATATTCTATATTTGACCAGTAGACATAAAACACTCTGGTTTACATACATATCAGACAATTGGAACATATAGGGCTACAGCATTCTAATAAAAAAGAGTCTTTCTCATTACACCATTAGCCTTGGGTAATGTCTGACTGTGAGTTCTTGGCCGCAAGGTTTATCCAGTGATCCTTATGGGTGGTAATAATCCATGCAAAACATGTCCCTGGTTACTCAAGACATCAGAAAAAAGGCGGGAGGCAGCTGGTTAAATAAGTAATCATATGTCGGGTTATCACTGGGGAGATAGTCGAATCAGCTTGTTCATTGCCGATTGAAGTCTATTTCTATCCTGTTGTCCTGCAAATTCCCACCACGCCGGTGCAGCATACAGCAGTCGGGCAACTGTTGTGGCTTGTACCACTTTATGGAGTTTAACTCCATCAGTCCACGTGTTGATATAATGCGTAATGCATATAGAGATTGCGTTGCCTTACTGCATAATCCGCTTATTATGCTGCTCAAAACTAAGGGTCCCAGAAATCTGGACATTTAGGCTGTTTACTCTTGTCACACCAGGAGTTGCTGCAGGCAAGTCAACCCGGGCCCTCGCCCTACTTATTTCATACGTCTCATTGGAGTTTAGTTTTAGGTTACAGGTTGTTCCCATTTTGCTACGTATTCTAGCTCTGTTTTTACTGTATCTCCATTGGATGCAGGTATCATGAGGCAGCTATCGTCTGCGTATTTAAGTAATCTATTTCTAAGGAAAACTGGTTTAAGTTTTTGACCAAGTGAAAACAACACTTCAGACTGGCCGCCATTTTGCGCGCCATTTTTTTAAATAGCACTCATAGCCATTTGAAGATATTGGCCGCCATTTTGTCCGACATTTTGTTTTTTGGCTGTGCTACACATGCATCTTTAGTTCCATCGCATTCCTTGACCCCGAAAATGTTAATTTAGACTCTAAAATCATGTCTCTATCACATGCATGGCTTTACTTATAGCCATTTGAAGATATTGGCCGCCATTTTGTCCGCCATTTTATTTTCTGGCAGTGCTACATATGTGCTTTTAGTTCCATCGCATTCTTTGACCCCGAAAATGTTAATTTAGACTCTAAAATCGTGTCTTTATCACATACATGGCTCTACTTATAGCCATTTGAAGATATTGGCCGTCATTTTGTCCGCCATTTTGCTTTTTGGTAGTGCTACATATGTGTCTTTAGTTCCATCGCATTTATTGACCGCGAAAATGTTAATTTAGACTTTAAAATCACGTTTCCATCACGTATATAACTTTAGTTATAGCCATATATAGATACAGGCCGCCATTTTGGCCCCCATCTTGTTTTCTCATGGAACCGCCAAAAATCCAGCTTGCTACCCGCGATTTTCGTTTTCAGCAGGGTCAAATTAGTCTAGAAACACCGAGTAGGAAATTGTTACATGATTTGCATCTAACAATGTCATTTTGAGATTCCAAGCCTAGTCTATTATCTGATTGTCCACATATTGTGTACTTTCTAAGCACACAAATAGGCTAACTAAAGAGTATAAAAGCGTCTTCCGCGCGATGGTAACCTCCGCAAGGCACTCATTGCCAGGATAAATGATGCCAGGTTTCATGAAGTTTGACAGTTGTGACAGAGGAACACTTGCAGAAGTCTTAAAAGAGGTCACCCAAGTAAAATACTCACCCAGTCATGATATTTATCTTTGTATAGGGGTTGCTATTCGAGCTTCTGGTCTGTGGTGAGATAAGGATTTTAAGAACGATGTAATCCAACTAAAATGTTAGCAGCCTACTCTCAGGGTTGCATTTGGAGCACGTGCCGTCATGAGATAATTCACTGCAATAAGTCTATTGTGAACTGACACAGGAAATCATGAGTTCTGGTCGTCGGTGAACAGGTCACTCCGATGTACGTACACAATCCCCCGGACATAAACCCACATTGGAGATAATCCCCCTGACAGAATCCCCCAATGCTAGGACATAATCCCCAGGCTAGGATATAATCACCTCAACCTCAACCAATTGAGTTTGCCAAAATTATACATGATATCCAACAACATCCATAACAACACTTGATTAACCCTCAGGCTACCAAGGTTTTTTGCGACATCGGCTACCAAGGGGGGGGGGTGGTACCCCCCCGGAATTTCGTGTTTGGTTTCAAATATCATACCAGGCAATATAGCATTTGATTCAGCATTCATTTCTGACAAGAATGGTATATTTAGTTGTAAAATATATGAATGCATCTCGAAATTATATACTTTTTAACAAAGGCACCGGTCCATTTAACGATATCTGATATTATCCCGCACAACTTGTACTTTTTCGATAAAAAATATAAATGATATGGGTTTTGAAAATGAACTATGTACCCAAGAATATTCTAAATATAATGAGGCTAAATTTTCAACAATACAAACTATTCAAAAGTCTGTTTTAGTTACAGGCAAAATCTAAAGGCATGCAGCTATATCAACATGAAACAAGAAATTATGCTATTGTTCCCGGCAGTCAAATACGTCAGTGGTCCTTGCAGTTATTGCAAGTTACTTCCATTGTTTTGTGCGAATACTTCCTGCAAACCGGCTTCTTGAACACCTAACAGCACTGCTTTACTTTGTTAGCATTCTGCTTCGACTGTTTATAGCCCTTCCCCATACCCAACCATAACGGTTTATGTTGTGATGTTGCATCAGTGATTTTCACACTGAAAAAGCGTATTATTATTTATTATGATCACTTCCTGTTTTCAAAAGACAAATAACTAAGCAAGTAAATATAGCCCTATATTCCCTCTAAAGAATGGCATAGTTGTTTCTCTTCCAGAAAGAATAATGAATACCTTTATAGTCGACAAACAGTTAACAGCATACGAGAAATTCATGATTCCAAGAACGTGGTACCTAGGCTATATCGGGTATAACTTTTTTATGGCGTGGGATATCATCACGACTTTTACCTCAAAATGTGTGCAAATGGACCTCCTACAGCTACCTAAAATGTCAAAATTATATTCCATGTGCTACAAAAAAATTTTGCAGAAAAACGTAGGGGGTGGTAACCACCCCCCTTGGTAGCCCGAGGGTTAATAAGAATATATTTTCAATTTGTCTAATTAGAAGAGCATATTTACAAGTTGTTTAATTTTAACAATTAGTCTAATAGTACAAAGCAATGGAAAAGTTTTTTATTCTATAGTTGTCCAAAGTTTGTCTCAAAGCTCTACAAGATATATAAAAGCGAATGTTGTGTCCAAGTCCGTGCAGCGTTTCTTCGATGGATTTTCTTCAAAACCAATCTTGGCACAGCTGCATCACACGGGCCTTTAGCTGCTTGGCGCTTCTCCTGACCCGCTTTTTGGGCAGCTGACCTCACGAATCCTGCACTAACGCTGTATTGACCATGCCCTCATCCCGAGGCAGCGCCCGTATGAGCACCCACAGTGTTTTTAAACTTTAGAACTGAATGACACTAACAAGTCTTTAGTTAACACATGGATGACATTAACAAGTCTTTTGTGTACACCTTTGCAACATTAACAACCTGACACTACCAACAAATAGAGGGCAATTAAGGTTTATCAATTAAATGTAGAATAGGCTTATTGCACAGATTGGGATTTTGTCCGGGGGATTATGTCAAAGGGGATTATGTCCTACAATCGGTAATTCCACTCTAAAGACTGGTTTTGCAATTGTGTCACAGAATTAGTTATATTCCGGCCAGGACCTGTATGGAAGCTCCAGCCTGACATTGTCAAACATGCATGATTTAACTTCATGTGGTATGTCCGTTCAAAAGTGCGTTAACGATACGATGAAAACCATAAAACATAGAAGGACACTCAGAAATCTCCTTCATAGCGTAAATTTAACACTACGGCGAATGTAAAGAATATTGTATACTTACATACTATTTGGTTTCGTACGGCAATCAATGCGACAGCCATGAAAAATGAATCAAGAATATACATTGTAGAATTAATGTTACATTGTGTCTAATAGACTATTCTATTCAGTTAGTAACTGTGAAAACTGACAGTTATGCCCAGACAAGATAAAATGTAATTTAACGTAATATAGAATTAATTGACAAGAGGCACAAGAACAGTTTATGTCTTAACCAATCATTACCAAATAATGTCAGTTGCATAGTATCATTTAATTTGCATTAAACAAATGTTACACTCCGTAGAACATCACCGGATAAAATGTTTAAGTGAGAAATATGCGTTTAGCTTGCATTCTTATTGTAATAAATCGCAAGTGGGTTCATTCTTATTCTCATTTCCCCGTACTTTGCGAAAGAAGTGATTTAGCATCTGATCTTTCGTTTACCGTATTTTAAGAAACTCTCGAACGCTTTCGTGTAAATTTTATTTACGTTTATGGGATTTACCAACGGCTGAACATGGTAGATTAAGTCAACATTCAAGTGAAGATGGCCACTTTTAAAGATAATCAACTTTGCTATTGAATTATTAAAACTCTTCACTTGATTCCTACCTTTTTCCAACTAAATTTTCTTTCAAAGCATCTCAGAATTTAAAGGTGGAACTGAAACTTTATGACACGCAAACAAAATTCCAGCTTATGGACTTGCGCCTATAATTTTATGTTATTAATCGATGAAGTTAATTTCTTTAAATATAGTACGCAACCTATTCTTCCGCTAAACATTTTCTACTTGAATTATACTGAACGAAACTGCCTTTATTCTCTTCAAATTCAGTAGCACATTCGTTAACGAATGCTATTTTATTCAAATAAGCATTTAGTAAATCATACACTTTGAACATTAGCTCACTTTATCTAACGCATGTCAACTTTTACTATTAAATGTGTAAAGCCATTTGAAATAAGACTTTATATTGCAATTCGGCCGAAGAACTATTGCTGGTATATTTTACGACATTTACCAATTGCATTGTCATGTGGTTTTGTGTTATTTTGAACAGTGTAAGGTTAGAATTATGCGGGCCACATATAGTGAAGGTCGCCAACTAAATAAACAATAATAATTATTGTTATCTACAAATATTTGTACTACCGCAAGACTGCTGTTATGGCTGTGATTTGAATATGTTCTAATCCTACTCTGATTAATATTCCACATAGTCTTATGCAAAGCTCTATAGGCTATGGACTATACTCTAGAAGGAAGACTAAATCCGAGTCTCGTGTGTTTTCATTCAGTGTTTGATTATAATAGATGTAATTCGGGTTTCTATTCGTTTTGGTCTCAACTGAAGTTCCATCTATTTTGAAACGATTTCCCACAATTTTAACCTATCTTCAGAGCTGAGAAGGATCATAAATCTTCATTAGTTCCGTCCGGTCTATTGTGATGGCAATCGAACAGTTTATTTACGAGCAGACGACGCTTTGTGTATCAGGCGCTATAGAATTTGTCGGATTAGAATAGAGTAGGCCTATGTACTATTAAAAACAGATACACATTAAAAGACTAATTAAGATTTGTGAAGTGGAAGGAAAATTTGACAAGAAATGATTCGTATATTGGCGAATAAAGAGCTCAGAGATGCATCGCAAAGCATGTTGCCCTTTTAGCGTTTTCATAATAATAAACAGAAAGGTTTTAAAAACGTTTGCGTATATTTTTGGCTTACAGTGAGAGCTCTTGTAGAAACGCATTTCACATGAATTGAAAGACACGAAATAAAGCGTAAGGCAAAGATGAGAAGAAAATAAAATCAAACATCATAACTCTGTCACCCATGATAAACACTGTAAATTTAGTTTTGTCCGATAAAAGCATTAGGGCCTACAAAAAAGATTCGAGTTAAAGACACGTAAAATAACTTACACACATTAAGTGTTGTTTCATTTGTATCCGAGTGTATTGATCCCTGAATGACATTCGATGCAGTACAAGTGTAGACACCGTTTATGTCAGCTGCAATTGTTGCTCCACTGTAATTGCGTGAGTTTGGACCAATCCAAGAATAAGTTGCTGAAGGATTCGCTGATGCATTACATGTAATCATAACTGTGTAACCCGGGCAAATAGGCACTTTCGAACTCCTCCTTAGAGATTGTATCTCCGGGCCATCTGTTACAAAGCGATATATTTCACAAAATACAATTGACATAAGGAAACGCAACTAACTATTTTACGACCCTTTGAAATATAACTATAAGGCATAGCCGACTCAAGTTCTGTAGCAGGAAGAATGTATAGGCCACGTTTTTCAGGTCACAGGAATGCTAGGCATAGAATTATGCTGAGGGTACGAACATTTAACTTTAATTTGTAGAGAGAACCAACTTGTAAAAAAACCGGCTAAACTTCTATGAAAATATCCAAGTCATAAGTCAGTGGCGCCAAAACGGAAAGTGACAATACGACTAAAACCAGAAAAGTCGAGTACAAAATATACACGGTGTCCTGGAATATAAGCACTGCGCGTGCTTATCTAAAACTGATGCATCCAATATTAATCTAAAGGACTCACGAAAAAATGACGCAGATAAAAGTCCTAAGAACATTGCCCTCTTATTCTAATATCACTCTGGTCGATTCCTTTGTCCACTGAAAAGCGGTAATTACGTCAATGTCCAATTTGGAAATTTAAGAGGCTCTATAAGTTTATTGAATATCTGCGCGGAAATTCATGCATACAGACACACGTAGGGCCTACGAATAAACATATGTAAAATTATAAATGCATTGGTTCATGTCGGGTGTAACAATAAAAGTAAGATGCTTACACGAGACGTCGATAGCTGGAGTGCGAAGTGGGATTGAGACGCTGTTAGGAGTGTTGCTCGCGAATGAGAGTCCAGTTGGTGGTGAAGGCCAATTAATCTTGTATGATATGTCACACGTATATGGTCGTATCGCTTGTCGTTCAGCTGTTAATGAAATACTAGAAGTAACTGAATTGGTCCCAGGTGTATTGGAAATAGAGACGATCTTTCCATCGGAATCTGTCCATGTGAGAACAGGTTGAATGGTCGGAGTTAGAGACGATGCAGTTGAAGTGTTGTATCTCACTGTGTAAGACATCGTAACTTTGTCTTCTGCAACTACTCCTGATGAGTTGATTACTACAATCGAGGGATCTCGCTCTAAACAAATCAAGCCAATTCTAAATTAGGCCTACTTAACTTTATTGCGCAGCATCAACTACTATTCGTGGAGATAAAAGTGTAAAACATTGTCACCTATGTTACACTTCTTTTTCAGCTGCCTGTAGCTGTAAGATTGACTCGAATTCAGGGATTGCCTTACAAAGCGCGTGTGAGTAGGTTGCAGTTACGTAACTCGCAACTTTAATCGTAAAGTTGACATTTCTAAAGCTATGCTTAAGAATTAAGCGCCGGGCCTCTGCGCACTCACGAACACTGTATCGTGTCAGAGGAGATGTACACTTATACCAAATAAAGGCTCAAGTCCGGTTGCAAGAAGACCAGAGAGAAAAAATGAGGCATCTATCTCTTTAGTGTCTGCAGTAATTCTCTATTACATCATATCGTTTCAGCATAACAAATTAATTCTAATGCAGGTCTCTATACTTCTTACACACCAGCATATGATATTGTAAAATGAGCATAAAGCAACCAGAAACAAAATTTATCATAAAAAAGAAAGAATGAAAATAAGCTGGTCTTTGGTTTGTTCCCTCCTTTACTCAAATCGCATTTCGTCTCATTGTTACTGTAGCTGGGAATTTATGAAGCGCCACTTAGAAAAAAAACTCGTCAGAGACGCTCTAGGCCGGATAACTCAGAACGAGTGGGAAATAATGCGGTCTTTAAGCGTTTGCGGAAGGCTCAGTAAGCGGGCCGCTTCATAACTGTTGCGGATACACGACTTTTCAAGTGTTTTGTTGAATAGTTAATTAATACAGGGCTTAGAATAAGCTTAAGCTAGTTAATTTACACTGGCGTTTAACTTACTTGATGTGATATCTTGTGTTCCTCTCACCCTAATCTGACGCTGCTACATAATTATATTATAATGTAGTGTTACAATTACATCGTCAACACGGCTGATTTTACTCAACTCGTCACTTCTCTGGGAGCCCGGATTGACGAATATGCCGACCGCGTAGGCCTACAACTGTTATCCACTTGTCACCCATCTGAGGCACTCGCATTGCCATCTTCTGTCCGGGCCACTCAGGCGGAAATTTAGAAATGTGTGTCATCTAATCGGCCGTGGTTGATTCCGACAAAGACATACCACATTATTTTATTGGAATCTATAGCTCGTCGTTCGCAACCTGGGTGTAGTTCTGGGCGAAGTGATGGCGGATCACGTGAACTTCCTTCGCAAGTGCTGCTTCTACCAATTGCGAGAGATTGGGTCATGCGACGTAATTTATCGTTCAGCGCCCAGGTGACCCTCGTTTGTGCCAGCTGTAATCCATCCTATTATAGAAGCCGACAGAAGTCGTATATGTTGCAGCATATGCCAGAGGCACCATACTAGGTTCCGGTATACGTTCAAAACCGCGCGCGCAAAACCGCGCCGTTTAAAACCGCGCACAAAACATAGCGCGCGGTCATAACAAAGTGTTCGCAAAATGTCAAATATCAATAATACTGAAAGAGAGCAAAGAATGAAAGGTTAGGAAAACGAACATGTTAATCCGATACAGTGAATCATGCATAATGTTCATACTGTTCTTGCTTAATGTTTTTAATATTAATCAATAATGTATGGACCTGCGAAGCTTCGATATTCGATTCGAAAACGAATCGGGCGGCGGTATTCGATTCGATTTGAAAATGATGTCAAGATTCGAAAAAATTTCGAATCGTTTTTGGGAAAAATGATTAGACTTGACGCACTTTGTTGACAACTAATTGTTGTAATTGTTTACTGCTCGTGGAATGGTTGTTGAATTTCTGCCTGCAACGCGGCACCTGACGGCAGCAAACCCTCTGGCACGAAAATGGTGCTTATAATTAGAATATTATTTATACTCCGCTTAGATCAGAGGTGGGCAACATACGGCCTGCGGGCCAGATCCAGCCTCTGGGACCTTTGGACCGGCCCTTGATGTCTTTTTTTATTAGCATTGTACCAGAAAAGTTATTCTGCAATATTTATTTTGAGTAAAATTAATATTGTCTCACTTTCTGGGGAAAATTAATCTGCAAAAATTAGCCTGTGATTGGCATACGGCCAGTGGCGTCACTAGGGCTGGTGTCACACGGTGCGGTCAGTCATGGTGTCACCCTCAAAAAAGTGATGATCTTTTTTAGGAATTCGTCTCCGAAAAAACTTATGACCTTTTTTTTAGGGGTTTCATCTCCCCAAAAAGTTTATGACCTTTTTTTAAGTCATTTGCCTGGTTTTTACTTCTTACATCCTTTTTTTCCCCGGTCTCCAACCACGATGCCATTACCTCTTCACCTTTTTTGACTGGAATTCGTCTCCCAAAAAAGTGATGAGCTCACCTTAAAAAAATTTCTTAATTTTCTCATGTTGGGTGTCACCCCCTCTGAGGGTGTCACCCGGTGCGGTCCGCACCCCCGCACACCCCTAGTGACGCCACTGCATACGGCCACAGAGCTGCCCTTAAAATCTTAGGGCGGCTATCTGTTAAAAAGAAGTTGTCCATGACAGGCTTTAATGTATGTAGGCCTACACCAAAGTGCGGTTGTGCAATTGGTACAATAAAGAATATATTTACTTACTTACTTAACTCATAAATTATTTGTGCTATTGTTAATTCTGTTACTTAGCTTAATGTTTAGTTTAATTGATTTTGAAACTGCAGAAAAGTAATTAATATATTGATACTGACAGTGGTTCGCCTGTGCTATCAAGTGCACACCACATGAATATCAAATATGGTACCCGCCGATTCGATTCGAGATTCGATTCGAATTCGAATCTTTACCCCCGATTCGATTCGAGATTCGATTCGACGAAAAATTTATGATTCGCAGGTCCCTACAATCAGTGGCGGATCCAGAGGGGGGCGATTTGGGCGATCGCCCCCCTAAGAGTCCAAAAAAATGTTTTTCTTCATATTTTAAAATTTAAAAGTTGGTATACTGTACTAAATGTCATGTGATCATTATTAAGCCTTTGCAAATATTGGAAACAGAAGACTCGAATTTGTGTTGTAACATGATATAAGGTTGATAAACTATTAACTTGATAAGTTATTTTAATTTTAATTCCTTTGATCTTGAACGTCCACGAAATCGCCCCCCGTAAAGAAAAAGTCTAGATCCGCCCCTGCCTACAATAATGTTCATAATGTTCAAAAACGAAGATTTAAAAGGTTCAGAACCACACTTGTAGATGTAAGTTATGTGCGATGCCACAAAGATAATCCAACAAAGGACGGTCCGCGTATTCGATGATGATGGCCTTGATACGGTCGGCTGTGTATCTGTAGTTTCGCCGGCCCGGTTCAGGCTGTTGAGTGTTGATCAGCGATATAAGCCTAGTGTTAATTTTTCAACTCGTCCATGCTCTGTTCTTTCTGTAGGCCCTCTATTAACTTCCAGTTGGTTGGATGACTAGCACCAAGAACCTCAATGAAACCTCGGCATCGCACATAATTTACATCTACAAGTGTAGTTCTGAACCTTTCCAGTCTTCGGTGTAGAACATTATGAACATTAAGCAAGAACATTATGAACATTATGCATGATTGACTGTATCGGATTAACATGTTCGTTTTCATAACCTTTCATTCTTCGCTGTAGAACATTATAAACATTATGCAAAATTGACTTTATCGTATGGAAAAAAAAACTTCGCGGTTATGACAGCGCGTTTCAATTCTCTTTCACAATTTTTATTTTAGTAAAATATATCTATGTAGTCAAACCAAATTAGGTCTATATGTATAAAAATTATGTGTATAATCTGCATATTATAATTTCTTTTTTTATTTCTTAGAGCCTAGTTTTTCAAACTTTCTGAACATCTATCTCAATTAGGATCGTGATGAAATTCGGAAACATACACATAGGGCCTACCTATTGCTGTAAGTATTGCAGAAGGTCCTCTGTCGTTGTCATTGCAAGTGTATACTCCAGCTTGTTGCAGAGTCGTTGCTTTGACAATCAGATTGCATTTATAGTTGCTGCCTCCTGGTCGGTCAATTTCGTAATGAGTCATAAATCCAGACTGAACTGCGCAATTAGTTACAATGCTCTGAGCGGATGGTGTTCCAAGGTCATTTCGCTTTGCTGAAAATATCCAGTTCTGTACAGTTGCATCTGATGTACAATTGAATATTGCCTGCTGTCCAACTTCAGCAACTGCATTCGATGGCGCATTGGTTATCAACCCACTGACATCTACAAGATTAATAATATTGAACTGCACTACCAAGAGGATTTTCGTTAGTGTTTATTTTAGGCACGAGAATGACCAGAATGATTACTATTTGTTCATAGAAACCAGCGTCATATATGTTGGCTAACGTCATATAATTTATGTTGTTCAACATTGTATACATTTTGCTGGATCAATCTTTGATTTTACGGTCTTATTGGACGACTAAATTTTCAAAATTATTATGTATTCATCTTAAATATTTATAAGTTTTTTTTTTATTTTGAATATGATAAGAAAATGTCTTGTGTTTCTATCGAAAGGTGTATTCTTATTAAATACAGTTTGTCTATCTGCTGTCACTACAACGAATCATCGCTTACAACTGACCAACTGCACTGAACCTAAGATTCACCTAAGTATGCGTCTAATCGACTTGAGTCTTAATTTAGGCAATGATACAGAGTTTATATCCGTCGCACGATGAGAATTTTGCAGGATATATCGGCTTCGTCGTTGTTTAGGCCTACGTGAACCATTATTACATCCCCACCACCCAGAAAGCACAGCAAAAATTTCAAATATTTGCAAGTGAAACAATCGATTCGGAGAACCAAACGCGCATGCAGAAAAAAATAAGTCCCTTATGCCAGTCCTGAGGTAGCCATGTGTATGAAGTGTGACTTCATTGCTTGGCCTCGGTATAAAAGGTCGTGTTGCCAGTCCACTCTCCGTCTCATCTACGCAGGGCCTACTATCCCCCTGGAAGCTGGAAGCAATCCCCCTTACTGTAAACCCTCCTTCTATCTCCCCTCCCCTTCCTCCACTATACCTCCCCACTCCCCTCCCCATTCCCCACCAAATCCACTCCCCTCTCTTTTTACCCCTTCCTGTACATTCCCATCCCCCTCCCATCCCCTCCCATTGAAGTGGGGGGTCCGGGGGTGCTACCCCGGGAAAAAGTTTGGATTTCTACATTGCCGTAGGTGAGTTTTATCGAATTTGTTTTAGCAAGAAACTGGCTTTGGAAGACTACATTTTAGTTCAACTGAACTGTTGAATTAATTTCTGCAGGGCTCACAGGGCACTATAAAAATTTTATGGGACAAGCTGTAATAAATATGGCAAAAAATGTCAGTGCTACAATTATTGTTGTGTAGTGCAGTCAAAATGGGATTATCAGGTCTTGAAATATTCCTGCAAAATAATTGTCGGCTGGATAACACTGTAGTAGGCAGGGATGGAGCCTTTTATCGCAGCATTACACCAGAAAATGTGCATTCATAATGCAATCTTTATAATCCCCATATATTTGCTGAACAGTGTCCTATATTGCCCAATATTTTAACATGTGTCCCATATTTTGGAAATTTCTAAATCAACAGGATTGTGAATGCTTTTCTTCAATTTTTTAAATACTTTTTGCATCATTCATAAAAAAAATAGCAGAACATAATGGCCAATAGCTAAAGAAAAACAAGTAATAATGATACACTATAACACTGCTTAGACACTGTATGGTAACCTTAGCATATTATTATTACATGGCTCATAATACTGATATATATCACAATACAATACTTTAAGAATCATTAGTAATTAGTCACTTTATTATTCACTAATTAAATATTAGAAATTAGTGACTGAGCCTGAGGGGAAACTTTCCCCCTCTGGCACAAATTGGAAGCAGTCTGCTTCCTCCCCCCCTACCTAGTAGGCCCTGCATCTACGCATCGACAGTGTACGGTCAGTGTAATCTTTATAGCGGAATTTGCTTCGGCGCGCACGCAGAACAGAAATTTCGAACCAAATTTCTGTCCTCGCGGGGATTTGAACCCCGATCTATCGCTAACCACTACACTATCAAGCATCCCCAACAACCAGAAAGCACAAGAAAATTTCAAATATTTGCAAGTTAAACAGTCGATTTGGGGCCCAATACGCATATGCACGTAAACTCCAAATTATTTTAGCACTACTATAAAGCTAAGCGCAGGGCACCAGCTTATTCACGGGTGCTGCGTCGTGTGAAAATAATAATCTAGAAATGTCAATGGACCAGAGTCCGGTTGCCAGAAAGACAGGGTAGAGCTGCTAAGGTGTATTAAAAATTTAAGACACGTATTCTACTAGCAGCACCGGAAATGAATAATTTCAGTAATCTCACGGAAAGAAAACGATCAGAGCATTACTTTTCTATCAGTTTTAGGCACAGTGATTTATCTTAAAATTTAAGCTGCTCCATTCAGGAATCTCATTTTGAAATCGGTAGAAGACACTCATCTTTACCTAATGAATGGGAAAAAAGATATATTGCAAGCGAACGCATTGTGCTTTCTGCATAAGTGCATATTAAATTTGCAATTTCTTTCAATATTTTACCTAAGCTATAGCAACTAACTGCGTATGGTGGTTAACAAAAATACTGTTGTCTGGCATATTGCAAACAATAGCTTACCCGCTGTAAATAGAATCAGACAAGCGTAAAACAGACATTTCATTGAGAACATCATGTTGGCGTATATCGTACAGAAATCTAATGTTATGAGATCGTCATTCAAGTCGCGGTAAAGTGAGACACGTGTCACTGCTCGAGTTAAACTTTTAGTAGGCTAGCTCAGCGCTTGTTGATGCGAAAGCCTGAATTCGCACACGCTGTTTTACTAGACATCAACATGTTCTAATCGCGTGACGTTGTCTGACCTCCTTGGCACGGCGCCTAAGCCTATGCATTCTAGTCACGGGACAATGTCAGCGTGGCTCAGTATACAGCGTATCACCACATGCCTTAACTAGCTCTTATTCAGTACCTAATTTCTTGGACTAGTTGCAATGCAAATATCGTGACCGATTTCTGCACATGTTGGTCCTATTTTCAAATATTTCATATTGGGTGACTGAAACTTGTTTGGCTAATTAAAAAAACATTCAAACAGTTTAGTACTAAAATAAATTAATTGAAGCCCAAGTGCTTGAACTGAATTGAATTGAGGACTTCGTTGCACCACTCAACATGACAATCAATATTAAATTTCCACTTACATCAAAGAAAATATTAATAGGCTTCGCAAAATTAGTATTTGCCAATTAACTTTTTTCTTATAACACGGTCGCCTAATAACTAAAATCTTCAACATTTTCATGCTATATCAGATTTCATTAACGTCGAATTTATCTAATTTGTCACAACAGACCAGATTTATGTGGCCATCAAGTAACATTTTCTTAAAGTTAGTTTTAAAATGTTTCTAAAATGTCTACAATAGCAAGTTGAAGGCAGGACACGAATGTTAGTAGGTTAGTTAGCTCATCATACAAAACATATCTCACTTTACGAACTTCTTGGCTTTTCTTTGCCTCTTTTCATCGTTTGGGTTCGTTTCGTTTCGTTTGTTTTAGGTTTGCTGGTCAGGATTGCAGTGCCTGTGACGGATTTCGATTGAGGAGATGCTATATAAATAAGCAATTGCAATATTGTCAATACAGTTATTGCGTCCAACGACGCCGAATAAATGCCATAAAATAGATATCTCGCTGGTCACCCGATCAACACCATTTAAAACAGATTGCAAGCAGTTAGTATAGAACACAGTTTGACCTGCATTATATTGCATTGCCATGGAAAACCCTGCATTCTCGAATGCATGAGCTTAGACTAATGTCTTATAGTAATTATGACCTCATTTTAAGCGGACCGTTCATAAATTATACAAATTATTTATAGTAAACCAAGTATAACAAGACAGTGTATGATCAAGTTGTTCCATTATGTCAAAGGTTTTCTTTTCTGGACACAGTTTATATGCAGTTTAGAATGTGAATATATGACTATTGCTGAACTACATGTAAGGTAATATAATACCGTTCATGTGAATTTTAGCGAGTTTGGGATATATAGTAACTTGGCAAATTAATATGTCACAGCCTTTTGGTTTTCCTTATTGATCCAGTGGCGCCGGCACGCGAACGCAATAGACGCATTTGCGTCTACTTGCGTCTAAACAGTAAACAATGAAATATTAATGACACTATAAAGAACCTCTAAATGCTAACATCTAAATGTACATTTATGAAGCTGTATTAGTAAAAACGAACTGTGCATATAATTATTACAATATTCTATTGTTAGTAGATCCATGGTTACACTATAAAGCCTGATCCTCTAGTTGTAGGCCTATATCTTTACGTCCACTTTTTGGCGTCGGGCGGCGGCACAGTTTAAAGCCATGGCGTTAGGTTACAGCTTGGACTGTTAGCGTTAAATAAAGAAATTCCATTAATTGTTTCGTTGATTTAAAAATTCAAACGCTGTTTCTCGTAATCTTCGAATTGCGCAGATGAATTTCAATATTCTGTTGGTTGTGGTTGTTGCCA
The DNA here is from genome assembly GCA_963556255.1 of Allolobophora icterica. Classification (NCBI taxonomy): domain Eukaryota; kingdom Metazoa; phylum Annelida; class Clitellata; order Crassiclitellata; family Lumbricidae; genus Allolobophora; species Allolobophora icterica. The sequence goes on along the minus strand of OY744613.1, from coordinate 49,861,242 downwards.
TTGAACTGAATGCAACAGGTTGGTTTATTTGTGATTAAAAATCGAGCGAAGTGGTTATACGGATGTATTTTGTCCTGCTTGGTTATTATTATAGCTGCTTTACACCCTAATTAGCCTTTAAACATGCAGTGGTGTTAACTACCCTCAATCAACATCAGCGCAAGTTAGGACGTTAATTCAACTCAAAACTGATTCTTATTAAATTTTGTCTCTAATTGCTTATCCCCATTACGCTAACTGTCTTTACGGGCCAATCTGCTGGATGTTGACCTTATATCGCCTTGCCTTGCTCTCCAACCAGTTGATGCTTTGTGCATTAAACATCGATGTTAATAATTCGATAAACAAGCAAATTACCGGCTTCAAGGTGATGTGGACTGAGTTGGCGTTCTCTAAAGGCATTTCTGTTTCCAAGGGGCTTTTGTGCTGAGAACGCCTCTGATTAGTTATTCCGCGAGAGGCGCTTTATGAATTTCTGGATACAATACAATACAATAAATAATTAATATATTATAAAAAAAAGCTCTGTACATAGCAACATAGATAAATAGCAACATAAATTATCAAGAACCTTAATTAATGAATTTCACCCATAACCTATAATTATTAGCGTACCTTAGCATCATTGGGCTTGTCATATGTCCAACATAAAAACTTAATTTGAGTACAACCACAGCATAAATAATTACATGATTATTTATGCTGTGGTACAACCCTGCATGCTGCTTAAGATGATTTTAAAAAATGTTTGATATCGGTTGCTCAGTATTTAAACAAACTGTGCTAAGATCTTTCTTTAACTATACAGTTGTGCCTCGTGATTTTTTTGTGTTTGTGTATGTAATAATGTTTAAAGAACCTATGTAACATAGTTAATGCAGATGTACGTTTTCCTTAGGGTCTATTGGATTGATAACAGAAACCCCATCGAATGCAGTTGCTGAAGTTGGACAGCAGGCAATATTCAATTGTACATCAGATGCAACTGTACAGAACTGGATATTTTCAGCAAAGCGAGATGACCTTGGAACACCATCCGCTCAGCACATTGCTATCAACTGCGTGGTTCAGTCTGGATTTACAACTCAGTACGAAGTTGATCGACCAGGAGGCAGCAACTATAAATGCAATCTGATTGTCAAAGCAACAACTATGCAACAGGCAGGAGTATACACTTGCTCAGACACTGACAGAGGACCTTCTGCTATACTTACAATAGGTAAGAGAAAATGTACGCATGCATGTATTAATGTATGTACATAAACGTGCATTTGTGGATGTATGTAGGTATTATGTATGTAGGTATATTTGCTTGTATGACTCGTATGTATGCAGTACTGTATTTGTATGTATTATGCATCATCTGTATTTGGGTGTATGATGTATGTAGGCTTATATTTATGTGTTTGTGTGTATGTATACATGCATCTTTGTGTTTGTAATTATATAAATATGCGTGTAATATGTTTTCATGTATGTAACCATATATGTTTTCATGTATATAACCATATATTTTTTTCAATCGGTACAAATGCCACAATACACGAATTTCGTCGCGGGGGACCCGCCAGTATCTGCTTCAGGCTCTGGTACCAATAACCCAAATAGACTTCCAGTCAAAAAGAAAGTTCAACCTCTTAACGATTTCATATTCCTCCAATCTTTCCCGTTGCAGACGGAATTAGTCTTGGCTGCTCATTTGCTCCGGAAATCTGTCGTTTTTGTGTCCCCAATTTTTTGTCCCCAATTATTTGCCCATTTTAGAAGTTAGACGATCGCTTCGTCGTCCTAAATGAAAAAAATATAAACGGAATAGGTGTACCAGTAGTTTTATAATTCGTTAGAAAAGACAATATCGCAAAGAAATTTTTATTTATAATGAGTACCACATCAAAACCAAAAGACCCGAACTTTCACCGCACAGCGCCGCAGTTTTATATTGAGTGATTGATAGCAGAGACTGAAGCAGATACTGGTGGGTCCCGTGCGACGAAATTGTCCCTACCCCGTTGGAATGCACTCCTTGCTGGTCTCCTATGAAGCCTTTCTTTGTCTCCTCGTCTCTTCCGCAAACGCTTGAAGACCGCATTTTCCCCACTATTTCTAGGACTTCTGGCCGGGAGCATCTCTGACGAGTTTTTTCTAAGTGGCGCTTTATAAATTCCCAGTTACAGTTACAATCAAACGACCATTTGAAATGCTATTCAAATGAAGAAGAGAATTAAACATAAATCAATTTATTCTGGCATCTTCCTAATAATTTTTTTCTGGTTCTTATATGCTAATTATTATATTCTTGTGCGTACGAAGTATTAAGATTAACACTGAGATTAATTTCTGATGCTGAAACGATACGATCAATGGGAATAACTGGAGACGGTCTCTGGTCTCCTAGCAACCGGACCTGGACCTTTTTTTATCTGTTCATTTCGGATATTTCTATAGCGCCTCTCGAAGTCGCTGTGTATCTACTCCTTCTTACACGATGCAGTGCTTGCGATTGCGCTGAGGTATAGCTTTAGAAATTTGGAGTTTATGATTAAAAGTACGGTTTACTCAACTATGGCCTGTATACGTACACGCGCTTTGTAAGGCAATCCCTCAATCGTGTCAATCTTACAGCTACAACTAATTTCCTGAAAAAAGTGTACATGTAACATATGTGACGTTTTACACTTTTTCTCTCCGCGAATAGTGCATGAAACTGATAGATAAACTTAAGTAAATTTCGGATTGACCTCATTTGTTTTAGACCGTGATCCCTCGATTGTAGTAACCAACTCATCAGGAGTTGTTGCAGAGGACCCAGTCGCAATGTCTTACACAGTGAGATACAACACTTCAACTGCATCGTCTCTGACTCCAACCATTCAACCTGTTCTCGCATGGACAGATTCCGATGGAAAGATCGTCTCTAGTTCCAATACACCTGGGACCAATTCAGTTACTTCTAGTATTTCATTAACAGCTGAACGACAAGCTATACGACCATATACGTGTGACATATCATACAAGATTAATTGGCCTTCACCACCAACTGGACTCTCATTCGCGAGCAACACTCCTAAGAGCGTGTCTACTCCACTTTGCACTCCAGTTATCGACATCTCCTGTACGTAAAGTATGAAAATGTTATACACACAAATTATAATAATAATAAAATTAAAAATAATAATAATAATATTATTATTATTATTTTTATTATTATTATTATTATTATTATTATTATTATTATTATTATTATTATTATTATTATTATTATTATTATTATTATTTTTTTTTTTTTTTTTTTTTGCCCCGAGGTATACAGGATCCCTCAGGGACTTATTATTATTATTATTATTGTTGTTGTTGTTGTTGTTGTTGTTGTTGTTGTTACATGAAAACGATTATTATTATTATTATTATTATTATTTTTATTTTTATTATTAGCATTAATATAATATAATATAATTTTAATATATTATAATATAATATGATATAATGTAAAATGATATAATAATAATAATATTATTATTATTATTATTATTATTATTATTATTATTATTATTATTATTATTATTATTATTATTATTATTATTATTATTATATTAATTAACTATTATTATAACTTTCAGTTAACTATTTTTGTTATTATTTTAGGTAAGGATGAAGCTTAACTTTTTAAAATAGTTTTGTTGAAACCATAGTTTAATTAAAAAATTTGTAGTTGCTAACTAAAAAGTTTAACTAAAAAATCAGCAATTTGCAACTATTTTCCGCAATGAACATTGAACACTGTCAACAACTCAACGCGAAACTTATTGCATGGTTTTAGCATTAACAGCCTGTGTTTTCAAATTCATACACTACTTATAGTAGGCGTCTGCAACTATATGCTTCAACAGTACACATTGCATAGTTTGAAGGTGAAATTGTCATTGACATTGGCATTATTACAGTTCACTTAACCTCTGTTATTGTGAAAATGTTTGTCGTAAGAAGTTGGAAAAATTTGGAAAAGTTTAACTACTTTTTTTTAGTTTAGTTAACTAATTTCCAAAACTTCATCCTTAACTAAAAATGTTCAGTTAAACTAAAAGTTAGCAACTTTTTAGTTAACTATTGCCCATCACTGGTGTTTAGTAAATATAGAAGGAATATTATAATGTTTTGGTTGTCTGACATACCATTCTGCATCTCCCGAGGTCACATATAGGCAGTGTGCTACTGCCTAGTTTGTCTAGTATACTAGGTTTTTGGAGATCAGTTTTTGTACTCGCCATGTTACCGCTCCCTCACTGGGTGTGTGCAGTATATTACATGTAATGCGGTGACGAATCCATTACTCACTCTACCTCACGAGGGCTAGCATGCTGATGTCACAATTTGTTTGATGAGATCTGCTCGAAAACCACGCTCAGTGCCATTATGAAGATGCTGGAAGGCGCTATTTTAGTAGACTGATGCATAGATGTCTAAGTACCAGTAAAGAAGTTCGCTTGTATTTTATCGCGTCTGTTGTGTTTGTGAAATGTGTCACTTTTTTGTAGATGCTCCGATTATATCTTCCATTACGACGAATCAGGATGTACCTGTTTGTCCGGGTGAAACAGTGAAGATCACTTGCGATGCATCGGCGAATCCTGCACCGACTTATTCTTGGATTGGTCCAGACTCACGCACTTACAGTGGAGCAACAGTTGAAGCTGATATGAACGGCGTCTACTCTTGCAATGCATCGAATGTCATCAGAGGATCAACACGCTCGGATATGAAGGAAACAACACTTGCTGTGTGTGAGTTATTATTTTTCACTCGAGACATTGTAAACCTTCTGAGCGTTGAAAAACAAACCTGAAAACCTTACATAACAGTTATTTATTTGTACCATTCTATAAAATCATCACGACATAATCTGAAAACCTTAAACCGATCGATTTACCGTATAAACAGTTTGTAAATGTAACTGGCAAATTGTTGTCTTTGTGTTTTTTAAAGATAGTATGTATTAGTTTTCTCCCTGCTTGAACCGGTTATTTGATTTTTTTCTCGCAGCAAGGGTTACAGTGCGCATGTACACATTCTTGTATCAAAGTCTCTGTGTTACAGTGATGTCCACTTGTACAAGCAACTGCTTTCGGACATTTTAATATATTAGCAGTATTTGTTAAACGCTTGAATTAAGGAGCTTGACATCGTTATTGACAAAACTTCGTACACATTCTACAAAACTTAACGGCACCTTGTGTAGAGCGTGGAACCTGTTGTGAATCGCAAACATTATAATTTGTTATTATCTAGGGAATGCAAATTACAATTTTTCTCGTTTTCTGCAATTCATCTGGTACCAGTAGTTTCAATTATGCTTTGCAACTGGTGAACTGGTTATTATCTTCAGGGAGAAACGACTCGTGCGAAGCCGCAAGTGAAAATGTTGTTCAAGGTAAACATATTTATTTTATTTTATTTTTATTTATTCCGGATATTTCTATAGCGCTTCTCGAAGTCAACTACTACTCAGAGGCGCACCCGACTACAGCATTTTGATACTGTGCCGGAATTTTCACGCCGAAGCGCCACGAGCAATTGCGAGTGAAGGACTTGCCCAAGGTCCGTACGCAGCGGCTAGAGTGGGATTCGAACCTGCAACCCTCCGGTCACAAGGCGCCGAACTTACCACTGAGCCACCACGCCCCACTCTAACAGTTGACTCAATTCCCTTTTTAAGCTGTTTATTAGCATATTTTTTTTATCGGAAGATACATTATAATTTGCATCAACCTAGGTGTCACACTGAACAGTGCACTTTTCTGATCATGTTAAAAACTCACACGCTCTTCTTGCTTTCAATTTCGGCGCATTACTGCTATACATGTATGCAAATCCTTTTCCCTATCCACCTTGGTACACGCATTTTGTCTGTTCTAGAATCCACTATTGCAGTTCAGTAGCGCTCTTATTGCGAAGGCTCCGAGAGAAGAAAATTGTTTTAAGCGCGGAAAGGGGATGTAGGAAGAGATCGAGAAGGTAAGGTTACCTGAAGAGAGGAAGAGGTAACCTTACCTTCTCGATCTCTTCCTACATCCCCTTACCGCAGATTTTCGAAATTCCTTTCTTTCATGGCAAATTCTGTCGTGTAATTTTGACAATCAAATTAATTATTTGTTTGTATTTGGTGTTATTTGTTGTAGGAAATTCAATCAACAAAGTAGCCATAGTTCTTGGATCACTGTTAGCTATATCGCTTGTAATTAATGTTGTCGTTCTCGTCTTCATCATTCGAGGTAGATCATCCGTAAGAAAGGGTAAATGATATTTGTAGATCTTAGCTATCATATGTACTGTACTTATAAGTGTTTACTTACAAGTGTTTAAGGCTCATAAGCAAGGGTCATTTAGTTATAACAATTACGTAAAACGGCAAATAGGCTAGTGATCGTAGTTTGATACAATTCTTTACTCAAATTGTACATGGTGCAAACCTCCGTAAAACCAGTGTTGGGTATGAGTTAACTCATATGAGTTTAAACTCACGAGTTAACTCACTTGCTGTGATTTATGAGTTTGAGTTAACTCATCTTAAAAAGTGTGAGTTATGAGTTTGAGTTAACTCATATTTTCTGTGAGTTTGAGTTTTAACTGTCAATTATTTTAAACTCAACTCACTCTTCGGCACTCGGCACATATTATGTTGAAACAAGCCTTTTTATATCGACGGCTTTCCATACTGGTGAGTGGTGACGGCAGGGAGGGTCGTAAACACTGCTAGAGGACAGTATTTAAGCACTGCATATGTTGTATATTGTGAACAGTTAAGAACAACATGGCTGAAGTACCGTGTATTCTTGATGGAAAATATTTTTCTGTTACAAGTAGGCGTGATAGAAAACTTGTTGCTCGATTAGAACGTGCTAGTATGAAACATGTGAGTTAATGAGTTAACTCATTTAACAAGTGAGTTTGAGTTAACTCATTTCACTTAGGATGAGTTGAGTTTGAGTTTAAACTCATTTTGAAGTGCGTGAGTTGAGTTTTGATTTAACTCATTTCTTGTGTGAGTTTACCCAACACTGCGTAAAACACCCAAGTAGTTAAGCCAGATAAAAACACCATTAAAAGCATTTAATTCACCAGGCATACATATTAAACATGTCACACATTTTTTATATAAACATATTTCAATTTATTATTGGATATGGAATTTCTCATGAAAATTATTCTATTTCAAAAAGTCGATATAAACTAAAAATTAATAATGAGCCATTTAGTTCGTGAGGAAATATCATACATTATGCTTGAATTTAAACATCTAGCTTTTGTAAGCCAAAAAAATAATGTGTTTCATTACAATCTATATTTTAGGTATAAAAATGGAAAATACTTCCAACATTGGACACCAAAATAACGAAGGGCATAATCGGAACGAGACAGAGGAACCCAGTTCACCATCTGTTTACCAAGAACTAAGTCCAACAAGACAACAGCCAACCATCTACGCACAATTGACAAACTAATTTTTACAGCGGTTAACTTCGAATATAATTATCATTAGAATATGTTTCTGCCAATTTCTTCGCTCATCAGACTTTGGGCCAACTCGAATATCTGGATTCATTGGAAACGTTCGAATTACACTGAGTTAAACACTTGTATACCCACTGATGATTCTGAACTACAACGTTAATCGAATTTAATTACTTCTACAGCGTCGAAATAAGTCAAGTGGAACAGCAGTCAAATGCACATATGTGGCGTGTTGAGATGTGCCAACTTGTGATTTTCCGGACTCTGACGCCTGAATTCAGGCGACTGAAGGTCGATTTGTTTTTACGTTTAAACACTGTACTTCACATCTTAATTTAATTTTGCTTCAACTTGTGAATGGCAACATTAAGATTACCAACACTTTTGATAGTGATGCATCTTAGTTTTCAATGTCAATGCAATGTCGTCGTCAGCATAATCGTCTTCGTCATCACCACCATTCCCTCCTCCTCACCATCATAATCGTCATCATCGTCTTCATTTTCTGACGCCAGATATCTGGTGTGTGATTGACTCTAACCATATCTATCAATTGTCAATTTCAATCGAGATTACGTTATTCCAGATTCAGTTTTTGCTTAAATGAATTTCGAGTGATATTATAGGCGAATTTCAGTTGAAATTCGTTTGATTGTTTGTTGTAATATTATGTCCTCGTATATTATTATCAACATAAAACGTAGATTTTTTAAATTTTAAATACTGAATCAATCAACAGCAACAATTGCGTCGGAAAAGAAGTAACAAAAGTGTGTTCTAATGCAATGTCATCCAATATATTGACTTTCGTAGCGCCGTTTTTGTAATGTAAAAAACACCAATCGATGTTCGCTTTAAGTGAAATCGTAATCAAAGTCACAGTCCATTAGAATTGTCAGACTAAAAATCAATGTCAGGAAGACTCGTGGTATCCGTTGATCGAGGGTAATAATTATTTGATAGAATGAAGTGGTGAGTAAGGAGAGTTTGACTGATTTGAATGCAACGTTTTTAAACTGTGTTCCTAAATAAAAGGACCAAATTAAGCTTTCATCCACCATTGTCTTCGATTGCCAGTCAACCACTACACTCGATAGTGTATACTGGTTGACTGGCAAGCGAGAGGTCGGGGGTTCAAATCCCCGCACGGGCAAAAATTTGGTTCGAAATTTCTGTTCCATCTGCACCCCCTACCCAACTCAACTATGATCAGTACACTGACCGTACACTGTCAGTGGGAAGATGAGACTGGGAGGGAGAGGACTCGCCACCCGCCCTTGTATGCCGATGCCAAGAAAATGAAGTCGCTAAGACCTCATACTCATGGCTGCCTCAGGGCTAGCTTAAGGGACTGCTCTTCTTCTCTTTATTCTACAAAGGCAGTCTTTCTTCCTGGTTGGACAGAATGTTGTTTCGTGCTGCCCACTTTCTATATAATGTTTGTTATTCTACATCTCATAATTATTACGCTAAAAGGCCTACGTTTATAAATAGATCTTCTTTGGCTGTGAGCGTAGCTGTCATGGAATCCTATAGCAACCTTCATCAAACATAAAGCTAGACAAACAGATTTGTTTGCAGACACACAGATAGACATAGACACACAGGATGTCTAGGACAACTTCCGCTTTCTAGGTGTTGTCCAAAGGCTCTGCATAGATGATTAGGCAAACACATATAAGTATACACCAAATGGCGCCCATGTCTAGCCCAACCATCGGATAGTTGACACGCGTTGTGTCCCCGCCCAACAGTCCCTTATTGTAGTCCCCGCCGCCGCCGCTAAGCCACCCACTCGAAAGCAGTCGATAACCTATCGACAGCTGTAGCGACTTTGTTCACGTCAATATTTTGCTTATTGTCTTAATCGCGGTCTCCGAGTTTCGATTTTTGACGAAGACATAAGCAGCAGGACAGGAGCAACAATTGCCACTTTGCAACAATCAGTCGATATCAGATCACCAGTTCTTTACTTACTACCTAACTAGCCTACTTGCTACTTTGCTAGCTATACTTGCTAGCACTACTCAGATGTCTGTAACCTGACGTGACGCACTTGTTTTCCTCGACAATGGCGTCTCTTTGTACATGCAAACGTTTCGTTGAAATAGGCTGGTGTCAACGACTTCAGCCAGCGGTCCGGATGCAGATGAAGCCAGGAAAATTGATAATATTATTTCGAAAATTGGAGAAAATAGACGGCCATTTCTTGCGTTCACGAGATAAATCCGGGCTTTGACTTAGTCGTATGCTTTATTCCTTTTATAAACACTCAAATGCGTCTGTCACCTTTCATAAATTCACATTAACTTTCTCAGTCATCGGTCTGTCCTCTGTCAGCATGCCCACAAAGAGGAGAGCACGCATATTAACATATTAACCCGCATCTATAGAACCCATTTTGGTCAAATCTAATGCCCACAGAAATGACGGCACAGTCAGTACAAAATAATTATGGTAAAATGCATTATAGTGTTAGGCCTACTTGATGATAAGCATGTGACTTAGTCGCTTAGTCGACTGAATTATTAACCAGTGCCGACCTCAGGATATAATTTTTCGGCGCTGTGCACAGCGGCGCCGATTTTGTTTCTCAGGTGGGGAAACACTGAACACTGTTGAAATGATCTGGTCAAAAAGAGGTGAAATTTTTTTTCGAGCGTGACATTTTTCGTGTTTTTTTTATTTTGGGAACTGCTGTATAGCGTGCCCCTCCCACTGTTAGAGTCATTCGCTAAGGAGTTACTGACTGACTTGATGAGTTAGCGACTGACTTAGCGACTCAGTCGACTGAGTCGCATGCTTATCGACTGAATAAGTCGCTTAGACTTACCGACTGACTTAGCGACTTGCTATCGACGTCTCAGGTAATCAGGTATGTCTATTGGACATACCTGATAGCCTAATAATATAATGCATTTTACCGCATACTGTACTGACCGTGGGCATTTCCGTGGGCATTAGATGGGACCCAAATGAATTCTATACGGGTACAACATCGGAATATGGGTTCTACATGGGCTCCGCTCCATGTGGACATGCTGACAGAGGACAGACCGATGACTCTGGAAATTAATGTAAATGTGAATTTTTGACGCATTTGAGTGCTTATAAAAATGAACAAAGCATAGGCCATACCACAAAGTCCAAGCCATGTGATATTTCAGTTTTGAAAATAACTACAGTTTCAGTTTTAACACTCGAGTGCCCAAGCTATTTTTTGGTACACGAATGCCCAAGAGGGGGGTCCGACCGGACCCCAGTGTTTTCATTGTGATATCTGGAGAAGGGATTGGAATATTTTAACAGGATTTGGCTTGTTGTAATCCAAATTGAATTTCCAATCGACTGATATATGGTATTTCACAATAGCGCCACCTGGTGAAACTTTATTTGAACTTTAATACTTGTTTGTAGTGTTTTGCAATTTCGGGATTTTTCGCAGGTATTCAATAATGTACGCATTTAGTTATTGCCTGTTTGTGGGGTACAGAATTGGAATATTTTAACGGGATTTGGCTTGTTATAATCCAAATTCAATTTGCATTCGACTGATATATGGTATTTCACAATAACGTGCGTTAAAAATTTATTTCTGGGCTGGTAAACCATATGCCAGTATGACCATCAGCCGCATATCTTGGGGTGTCCTTGGTGGGTGCTATGGTTGTGGGGTACATGAATGAAATATTTTAACGGGATTTGGCTTGTTATAATTCAAATTCAATTTGCAATCGACTGATATATGGTATTTCATAATAACGTGCGTTAAAAATATATTTCTGGGTGGTAAACCATGTGCCAGTAGGCCTATGACCATCAGCCGCATATCTTGGAGGGTGTCCTTGGTATATGCTATGGTTGTGGGGTACAGGATTGAAATATTTTAACGAGATTTGGCTTGTTATAATCCAGATTCAATTTGCAATCGATTGGTATATGATGTTTCACAATAACGTGCGTTATAAATTTATTTCTAGGCTGGTAAACCATGTGCTAGTATGACCATCAGCCGCATATCTTGGGGGGTGCCTCGGTATATGCTATGGTTGTGGGCTACAGGGTGGTAGAATAATCACGCAAAATATGTCATACGAAGCCAAATTGAAGGCTTTAGGATGTCCTAAAACCGTTTTTACAAGTTCGTAGCCGTTCTAAAGTTATCCGCGAAATGCGGGTCTGGGGTCCGGTCGGACCCCCCCCTTGGGCATTCGAGGGTTAATTCAGTTTTGGGTTCGTAGGCTAATTTCTATTTTAGTCCAAGTTTCAGTTCTGAAATAATTTCAGTTTTTATTACAGTTTCAGTTCTGAAATAATTTTCGTTTTCGTTTCAGTTGTAAAATTTCTGGAAAATTGAAAACTGACAAATTTCAGTTTCAGTTTCTACATAGATATTATTTGCATTGATGGACAACAACATGCATGGACGTAGGCCTACAATTGATTATATGTTATCAGCTGTTAACTAGTAGAAGCACGGTTCTGTCATTGTTTACTTGGAATTTAGAATCCGCGATTAAAACAACAAGCAAAATATTATGTGATCGAAGTCGCTAGCAGTCGATAGCTTATCGACTGGTTTCGACTTGAGGGCTTAGCGGCGGCGGCGGATGGCGGCGGCGCCGGGGACTACTCCGGTATCGCCGCCCATGTCTGTGCAGAGGATTTGACACAAGTCAAATTGTTCTTCATTGCGAATCATTTTATTTTAGTAGATTGTTATCTAGTAGTCCTACAACAAGTAAAATTTAACTATTATACCTGTAACAAAGTAATATATAATGCTACTTCTTCACACAGAAGGAATAGTGCCTGCTTTCTGTGCTGCAAAATTCTTTACTAATTCAATGACAAGAGACGATTTTGCCCCCTCCCCCAGTTTCGGACCGATAGCCTGCACGTCGAATAGGCGTTCGTCGTTTGTCGGTCAAGGTCACTTCAAGGACCCGCGTCGCTTCTCCTCCGCTAAGACATAAATTGCCCATCTGCAGCTACCTTTAGATCACATCCTTAATCGCACATCAGGAACTCCATCACTTGCCATAGAGTCACGTAGGCCAAGACAACATGCGACGAAAATTCAGTCAAACGTACAAAACTTACAGCGGCAACTATAAATAAATCCAGTGTTCGAAATTACTGACAGAATTCTACATTTAGACAAGATAATCCGCAGAAATGATGCCAGCTTCAAATTATTTGTTCAGTGACATGAGCAGGACTTCTGTAACAGAAGGTTCGTATTCTAATTTGACATCTCTAACAATTCCGTGCTAATTCAGATTTTATTAGGCTAATTATGGTATCGGACAAATGCAGACACTGCAGTTTTTTCAGAACAGACTGACGATCTATAATTTATGGCCAGTAACTAACATTTTGCATGACTCTTAAACCGGTTCTTAGCAGGCGAATTAGTTAGCAAAGAATTACACAGGAACACAGTAATTCTTTTTCTAATTGCAATTACATATAATAGTGCCATTGCAATAGAAACTTGACAAAGGCAGTATGAACCTGGCAAATCAAGACGTGGTACATAGAAAGCGGTTTTAAAGTGCTGGCAGAAAAGAGGCAAAGAACGGCCAATAAGTTCACATCGTGAGTTATTTCGGAATGATAGACTGACCACAGCGAAGTTTCTATGCTTCAACCTGGAAGATCAGGGCGGTGCGATAACCAGGTAACCTTCCTCAGCACAGGGAAGTTTCGAGGACCAGGGATGGAATATACAGAAGAGCATAGCCATGAAGATAAGATGGAGGATTGTCTGGACGACAGATAGCAAAATATTAAGATCTTCAATTCAGAAATTTGTCATAGTTGATTGCCTCTAACATGAACCTGGATCTATGCCTAAACACAGATATACGTACATATTACCGCCGATTACCCGAATTCCATCATTCAAAACATAGTGCAGCTGATTTGTTTGGTTGATCTGAATAAATACCATAGCCATAGTCAACCCTTTCGCACACTAATGCAAACATTAGGATCGTGGACTGGGGACAAGGTGAGGACCTAAATGCCACTGTTGCATCGATAATGTTAGAGAAATTATTATGTAATAATATCGACTCATTTTAAGTTGACCATTCGTAAACTTTAAAAAATATTAATTGAATTTAAAGTAGCGAAGGAAAAAAAAACAATGTTCGAGCATGTAGCATAAATGTTTCATCAGGTTATTCCAGTGTGACTAATATTTCTTGAACCTGGACACAGTGTTTAGAATCTGAAGTTGTTGAAATATCTGTAAGATAATGCAGTGGATGTTAACTTTAGCTAGATGAGGATATATTGTTACTGGGCAAAGTTAGTGAGGCACAGCCGTGGGGTTTCCCTTCCTAATCAACGGAGTTTCTGCTGTGGTTGTAAAAGGCCTTGCATGACTGATGTTGTTAGCGTTAAAGAACTCCGATAAAGCGAAAGTTTAAGAGACTTTGGTAGCATATGTAGACTTAATTGTTTCCATCGTATAAGAATGCAGACTGTTATTCGTCGTCTTCGAATTATGCTGATGAGGTGGAATACTGTGTTGACTGTGGTTCTGGCCGGTGGACTGAACTTTACAGGTTGGTTTCAGTTGATTTAGTCTGAACTAAATGCTTACTAAATGGTGGGAGAGGAGAGATCCATGATGAGGACAATCAGAGAGCGTCAAAGAAGATGGATTGGCCATATAATGAGAGGAAATTCCCTGCTACGAGATATCATCGAGGGTAGAATGGAAGGGAAAAAGACAAGAGGAAGACCAAGAACGATGTTCCTAGACTGGACAATAAAGAGGGACGGCTACAGACAGATGAAAGCGGAAGCTCAACATCGAGAGGAATGGCGCCGTTGGACATACGAACCTGCCTAAGGGCAGAGAACCAAAGAAGAAGAAATGCTTACTATGCATTCAGATATTCAGCTAAAACTTATCTGTTTCAAATTGCTTATCAATCATAAGCTGTCTCTTTGATCTGATTACGGCTTTGAATTCATGGTTAAAGCCTTTTGAATTGGAAGTTAATAATGAATAATTATGGTAATAATTTACAGACCTTAAAGGCTTAAAGTCATAGCGTACCTTAGTGGTCCAGACATTCAAGTATATTTATACAGACGTTAACCCTTCCGAGTTTTAATAATAATAATAATAATATTTTTTCTTTAATTAAGCGCCTGCAAACGCACTGCGCTGTACAAGTACATGTTATGCGATAAATCTTAACTACTAACAGAACAGACAGCAGAGCTTGACATTAATTAACTTAACAGGCTTGTATCAACAGCGAAAGTTGAGCCTCATTTACAAGAAAAGACGTTCTCTTTTGTATAAATTAAAGCCTCTGCTTTTGCAATAAAACCCAAATGAACCGGGGATACAATGCCATGTTTACTTACACATAGTTTACGCATTGAAGAGGAAGAGAAGAAGAGCAAACACCTAAGCGTGCCCTGAGGCAGCCATAGGTGTAAAGAGTTAGCGACTTCATTTTCTTAGCCTAGGCATATGAGGACAGTACTCTCCCTCGCCGTTTCATCTTCCCACCGACAGAGTACAGTCAGTGTGTGCACTCATTGTAGCTGATTTGGCTTAGGGCGCAGGCGGAATAGAAATAACGAACCAAATTTCTGCCCTGAATGGGATTTGAAACATTCACCTCGCGAATGAAACTCCAGCGCGCTAACCACTACACTATCGAGTACGCATTGATGACTGACTATGTAAATGAATTTCAATATTTATATTTTATAAATAATTAACTAATTGCAATTTAACTGCATTGCACAATATCCCTAAGTTAATGTCAGTAAACAATTGTATATGATTTAGATGAGCTAAAACAAATTTATTTTCTCAATTTTTGCAATTATTTGCAAAGATGTTTCTTTGACGACAAGTCCTTCACCCACAATTGCTCAAAACGCCATCGGTGTTCTCTCGCTTGTTCATGTGCAGTTCTGAACTTATGAAAGGAGGGCAATGTCAAACACAGTTGTACTGTTTTAAATAAAAGATGTTAGTTTTTCTCAGATGTCGCTGGAAGGATTACGAATTCAGCACTGAATACAGTTGCTGAAGTTGGAGGTCAGGCGATATTCAATTGTACGTCAGATACAACACTACAGAACTGGGTGTTTTCGACAAAACGAGAAAAAGTTGAAGCATCTACTGGTCAGAACATTGTTATCAACTGCGTGGTTCAGTCTGGATTTACCACTCAATACGAAGTTGATCGATCAGGAGGCAGCAACAACAGATGTAATCTGGTTGTCAAAGCAACAACTATGCAACAAGCAGGAGTATACACTTGCACTGACACTGCAATTGGGCCGTCTGCAATACTTACAGTAATAGGTTGGTTTAAGAATATTATGTATTTATCCTAACTTAGATCACACCGAACAATAATTTCTATACTTTATAAATTATTATCTCTATAGCTTCATAGACCAAGGTAACTGGGGCAAATTGACCAAAGTACATATAGGCCTATGTGGTTCAACTCGGTTTTAATCATTTGTTAAATATTAAGTGTTAAACTAGTCTCATTACAGAACTTCACACGTAATGTATGTATAAATGTCAAGCGGTGTGTGTGTACACTAGGGTGGTGCGAACGTAATGGTAAAAAATTTTTTTGAATTATTAATTGTAATAGTGTGAAAAAGTTGTGTCTATAAGAGGTGAACTTGTGGCTAAATTTGTCAGTTGCTAGTGCTATTTCTTGAATTGCCCAAAACGACTTTGAAATTTAGCAGTAACAGTTGCATGCAAAATACTAATACGCGATTACTTACCATAACGATTAATACACATTGCGCAAGTGATTACCAATATATTTGTCACAAATAACTAAATAACCCTTCACTAAATTATACGTTTGGTTATTGAACATTTCTAAACACAAATTTTAAGAAGTTGAAGATCATTGTTATGGACAGTTTGGTAAGTTTCTTCTCGTTTGCTTAGGTTTATTTACTTCTATGAAGGTAGGGCCTACTTGGTTTTCTGATGCATCCATGTTTTCTTCGTCTGCTAATCTTTGACTCTGTACTGGGTCTAGAGCTCTACCGATGCATCGGGAGCATTCGTAATCGGGCCGATTATTAGAGGAATCGGCATAATCGGTATCGGAGAAAAAGTATCGGCGCCGATGCAAATTATTTTACAGTTGACGTTTTTTGCACAATTTTCGTTACAAATAGAAAACTGAGCACAAGTGTTAGTGTCTATGTCTTGTTTCTTATTATTGATTTATATTTAGCATTGCACTACTTAGCAAACACTGTAGAAACCAAGGACCTATTATACACAGGACTGGAAACTCCTTGATAGCCCTTATACAACGTCGTATGCGTAGTTTTTGGGCGAAACTAAAATAATCGGCTTCATACGCGGTATCGGCTATTACAATAATCGGCTACACGCGCTATCGGAATAATCGGCAAAAAGCCTTATCGGCACAGCTCTAACTGGATCTATTTCTCTTTCCCCTGCGGAATTTTGATCACTACTGTCTGCTAATGTTTGTTCATTGCTGAAATCCAATGTTTGCGACATCTTAGGTGCTCGGTCAGCTTTCGCTCATGCCGCTTCTTTAGTTTAGTTGATGCAATCTTATCGTGACCGCTAATAATCATTACTCTAATCGTCCGCTGATCATGTAGGAACTCATGTTCATCGTTTGGCACCTTTCTGGCATTCGGACACTTACAATTGTCAACGGTATATTTGCAAGCTTTGATGTAAAAACTTTTTCTCTACATTTATGTTAAGAGTTTTCCATTTTTTACTACTACTTTTTCGACCTAATAGGTCGGCGATCGAAATTCGTCGTGGAATGCTCTTATCACCTTCAGAACTCTTGTATGTGAAACTGTCACGATGGAAGCTTTTCTCCATATAGCTACGATGTGTCTTGCTACGATTTCTGCTGTTTGAGTGACAGTAAATTCTTTGGTTCCTTCCGTGTTGACTCTGTTGATGTTATGTTTAATATAATTGTAGTGCCTCATAACGTCTTCATAAGTTGGCAAGACATTTTTCGGTAACTCGCACGAATATCCAAAATCAGTAGGCCTATATTTTTCAGCGGTTCTTGTTTTGATTTTGGATAACTGATCGAAAAGACTTTTTTTTACAAAAATTTCCGATAAACCGAATTTCTACAAACTTTTATACATGACATTGATAATATATTATACAATTAACATCGTGCCCTGAAATATGACATATGACCTGGTAGGCAGGGGCATAACTTTGGTCTAAAAAGTGGGGATACCAATTTCTTCCATACACGAAGCAAGGCGAAGACTGCGATTTCTGGGATGGCTCAATAATAAAATATTGCTTGACATTGTTTTAAAAGTGGGGGTGCGGTTCCCCAGTCCAAAAACTGGGGGTACGGTACCCATCGTACCCCCACCCTAAAAAATTACGCCTATGGTGGTAAGCCCACTACCGGTTCGCTTAATATGGAGGATTGAAGGGATGAAGGACATTGAAGAATGAAGGTTCGCCTTAATATGAATTGGCTCTAATACACTAGCAACAGAGGTATAGTATCGAACTTCGACGACGCCGCTGGGGCACCTCAGAACTTCAAAATAATTCAACCAAATTTTGCACAGTCATTTACTTTTACCAAATGCAACTTTTAAACACTATTACGTTTGTAAATTCGCACTTTAGTTTTTTCGCACCACCCTAGTGTACACGTATGTATGTGTATATAAGCAAGCCTGTTTGTGTGTATGCGTTGGCCTACATTATGTATCCGGATTCTAAATATAGCGAATTTTGCTGCCCTACAAAAGGTAGTGTCTGAGGGCAATGGCTTTTCAAGTTAAATATGAACATATGAAGTTAAATGTAACTTAGAACAGGAATGTCATTAGCAAGCAAAATAAGCACAAAAAACGGCGTAGTTGCAGTAACGGGGTCGGTTGGTATCGGTAAATGCAGGCGCGTATACACTGACTATAGATGCTAAGAGATGACTTTCATATTTACTGTTTAACGATTAAAATATAACTAAAACTAGAAGCGGGATCAACGATTAAAATGTAAAATAAATTAGAAGCAGGATCAACGATTAAAATGTAACTAACAGTAGAAGCGGGATCAACGATTAAAATGTTAAATTAATTAGAAGTGTAGCAAGGTTGAGAAATTGACTCCCACTTAAACTCTATGCCTGCGACCAATGACAGCACTGCCAAAGATAGGCTACTAAATATTACCCGATACCAACCGACCCCGTTACTGCAACTACGCCCAAAAAACTGCAATAGTCACAAATAGCATGTCCACGTACACACAGGAGCCCAGCAATGAACTCCCGTCCAGCAATGAACTCCCGTCATGTTCGGTGTGTGTACACGTATGTATGTTACCACGTATGTATGTGTATATAAGCAAGCCTGTTTGTGTGCATGCGTAGGCCTACATTATGTATCCGGATTCTAAATATAGCGCCTTTTGCTGCCCTACAAAAGGTAGTGTCTGAGGGCAATGCCTTTTCAAGTTAAACATGAACATATGAAGTTAAATGTAACTTAGAACAGGAATGTCATTAGCATGCAAAATAAGCACAAAAAATTGCAATAGTCACAAACAGCATGTCCACGTACACACAGGAGCCCAGCAATGAACTCCCGTCCATAGTTGATACCAAACGTCATGTTCAAAGTCTCTCGACCAAGCCGCGTCGATAGTGTGAGTGAGGATGGACGGTAGTATTCGTAGCACACGCTATTCCTCCGCTCAGTAGAATAATTCCTCTACGGTGAAAGATGGCACAAGTCCGACTCTCTCTCGAACCACCGCGCGATCGCCGGGGAATTATAAACCACGCGTACAGACAAAGGCCTACGTACTGCAATTCAATTGTAATAATGACAATTTATAGAGCATCCTACTACACGTATCCGGAAGCTTGGACATTAGTAGCCTAACATATCCACCAACTTTTCGACCAAATGCGAGTGTGAAAAGACAATGTGAGAAAACGATGCACTCTTCTTGTCCTTTCAAGATAACGAATGAGCCGTTGAATGCAGTTGCTGAAGTTGAAGGTCAGGCGATATTCAATTGTACGTCAGATACAACTCTATATAAATGTTTTTTTTTTCGACAAGGCGAGAAGATTATGAAGCATAATACGAATGTGAAGAGGTCATTGTGAGAATAATGATTCAGCATTGGTTCTATTTGGAAAGGGTCTCACGTGCAGCAGGAGATTTTTTATAAGTTTTATTTGATTCTTATTTCTTTCAGATCGAGATGCGTCAATCCAAGTGAGCAGCCAACCGGAAACAGTTGAAGGAGAAACGGTGACAATGTCCTACACAGTGAGATACAACACTTCAACCGCATCGTCTAGAACCCCGACCATTCAGCCTGTTCTCAACTGGACAGATTCCGATGGAAATACTGTAACAGGTTCTCCTTCATCAACAGCCAACTCAGTTACTTCTAGTATATCAGTTACAGCTGAACGACAAGTCATGCGACCATACACATGTCGCATATCCTTCGAAGTTAAATCACCTTCGTCATCATTCGCGAGCAACACTCCTAGCAGCTTGTCCAACCCACCATCTACTTCAACTATCAACGTCTTGTGTAAGTATAAATGCAGGGACACATTTTTAAAAATTCCTGGTTTTACAACATGAGAACTAAACTTAAAATAAAATACCATCTTCAAACTGTCGATCCCTTGAAAATAGGGTTTGTTTGCGTAATAAACATCGATTTTTTATTATGTTCGTCATTTTCATTTCAGGCAATCTGTCAAATTTTCGTCTTCTGATTTCAGGGATTTTACAAAATCCCTGGTTTTTTCAGGGATTTTGTAAAGTGCCTGAGTGAATCAGGGATTTTACAAAGTACCTAAAAATTTCAGGGATTTTACAAAATCCCTGGTTTTACGAATTGCCTGTAACATATATAGCGGGTAGTAGATAAAGCTATAGCAGACGATTGAAGACTCAGGGTCAACTTACGTCACCTTTGATTTTTTTTATATCTAAGAAGATCATCGATAAATCTTAAAACCCAATTCTAACCGTTTTATTTTGTCAAATTGCACTAATACTTTCACAAAATTTCTTTTGTTTGAAACTTTCCCATTTCAACTTTAAGCTATGCTCTGCTCTACACTGCGACACCCCGAATAGCTGCCAAGTTTTTTATGTTGTCTCTCTTACGGAAAACCTTGTCGTATTCTAGTTTGGGCGTTTATTCTGACAAAGCGCGATTAATGCAATTCTGTTGTCTGTGTTCTCCTCAATGCAGGCTGCCCCCTCTAACTAGAGTCATGATCCAGACTGTATCGTGCAGAAACCTGATATCCATTATCTAGGGGTCAGCCGGGTAGACATTTTCCACCGAGTACCGAATCCGAGTATTTGGATATACTATTTGCCGGATCCGGGTACGAACTGAGTACCATTTGTTCCGTATGGGAAGCTTCACATTTTCATGAAATGAAAAATTATCGAAATAGGCCTATATTTCTGTACTTGTAATAACTGACTAATACATTTTGAATTTTAGAAATAAATAATCATTTAAATTGACTTGACTTCCGTTATGGACTTCCGGTGTTGGTGTTTTTTGTACTTTTCTTCTTCAAAATGAATATGCTAGATGAAGCTCAAAGCTGATATTATGAGCCAACAGATTCCGGCATGTTAGGCAGACTAGCAACTATTTGCTTGTACAGTATTTGCCGAGGCGAATACTTCCGAATAGTGCTGAAAAACGGGATATTCGGCCGAGGCAAATGTCCGAGGCGATTTCCGGCTGACCCCTACCATTATCTACACTGGCTTCCAGTGGTGAATTTCCTCCGGAACCCGGTCGGTCTGAGATCCGGCACTTTTGGTTTGAGATGCGCCACCTAAAAATGGAGACCTGTCACATAAATATATCTTTGGTCGCTGTAATCGATAATACGCAACACATTTTACGCATCTTAGGCTTTATCGGAATAGCGAAAAGGTTAAAAATTAGCCAGAAAGATTTTGCTAGTGTTTTGCAAAACATTGGAAATCCGCCACCTCTAGGTGACTAATTTAGCCACTTATGACTTCTATTGGTCAACGAATCCGCTTCAAGATGACAAAGGCTGTACAAGCACCTGCAAATCATCAGCAATTTTTCCATCAACCTTAGTTAAATCCTGATTTCTTCTTAAATGGTGATCGCCTGTTTGGTCATCTTCAACTGGGAAAGTTTGTTGTTCCTTGTAAACGTCTTGTCTTTGGCAGGTATCCCGAAACAGAATCTCCTCCTTAAAAGCCTCCTACGGGCAATCTGTTTTAGAGTAAATTCGCCCCAAAGATTATATTGTAAAATGAAGTTTCCAAGTGAAGAACATATTTCATGCTCCGTGGAAACAACCTCTGCACCGGGATACCTTTTCACTTGAGAAGTAGTTACATTTGTTTTAAAGTAAATGATAATGTTGAGCAGATGTTTTTTTCTAACTTTATTGTAAAACTA
This sequence comes from Allolobophora icterica, assembly GCA_963556255.1. Classification (NCBI taxonomy): domain Eukaryota; kingdom Metazoa; phylum Annelida; class Clitellata; order Crassiclitellata; family Lumbricidae; genus Allolobophora; species Allolobophora icterica. The sequence continues at coordinate 49,839,224 of OY744613.1, read as the reverse complement.
TTTAGTGAGTTTAAACCATTTGTTACAAAAATTTTAAGAAATGTAGGAGTCAAACTGAAATGAAACCCCCGATAGTAGTTTGATACTGTTCTTGGGAGACTTTATTTTGTGATAACGGAGTTTATTAACAGCTCCTCGTCATTCCATCTGCAACTCTTTATGATCCCATGTTCGTGAGTCCTAAATCGAGAAGATCATTCCTAGAAAATTGAGAACTTATTGTTTCTAGTTTATGTGTGCTTCTTAATGTTTCATGTTGCCTGATTTCATCCTGCACTTATTAAATTTCTAAGGAGTGTTAGTACAAACTATATGGTTGTATTTTATTGCATTGTAGTGTTTCTTTAAATGTAACATATCACTTGAACTCATACATATATACGCATATCACTGGTCTATTGAAATTATATAATTTTGTATCAGATGCTCCGATTATATCTTCCATTACGACGAGTGAGGATGTACCAGTTTGTCCGGGTAAAACAATTAAGATCACTTGCGATGCATCAGGGAATCCAGCACCAACTTATTCTTGGATTGGTCCAGACTCACGCACTTACAGTGGAGCAACAATTGAAGTGACAATAGATGGCGCATACTCTTGCAATGCGTCCAATGTCATCAGAGGATCAATACGCTCCGACATTAAGGAATCAACACTTAATGTGTGTAAGTCACTACTTTTCTTGTATTAGAATCTCTCTGGAATGCAGCTTCAGGCAATGTCCTGTTGAACTTCATTTACTTTCTTTGTTTGCTGTTATTGCGTTGCACAAGGCATTCCGTAGAAAACAATTGGTGGCGGGTTTCTATGCAAAACTGTATAATAAAATTACGATCCCCTGTATGGGGCAGCAGGCTATAGCAAATAAGCAATTAAAAAAGATGAAATTGCAGCCTTGATCCTAACAACTTTAAGTATGAACAACTAGGATAATTCTTCTAGACCTACATTCGTTCAATCATCATTCATTCATTCATTCATTCAGAACACTTACATACATGTAACGTCCGTCCAAGATACCTACTCAGATCCGCAAACAATGAACAAGTTCTTATGACTCTCTGTTATCAAAGCAGGCTTTGCACATTTTTAGCAATGCGTCCAATGCTATCAGAGAATAAGCACGCCCAGATATAAGGGAAATCACGCTTAATATGTGTAAGTCATTATTTTCCCCTCAGATCATTGTTAACCTTTTTGCGCGTTGATAAAGCTGAAAAATTAAACCGATTATCCTAATTCAGTGAATAAGTTCTTCTTTGTAGTTATAGCTGGATAATAATCTTTTCCTCTCTCCGCTTATTATTTGTGTTAGGGATTATTTTAAAGATTGATTTGCAGCCAAAGTCACAGTGCACTTGTTAACATTTTGGCCTCTTCTCGTGCTAGCAACCATCTGCTGACCTGTTGTTACGTTGGTAGTGGCGCTTAACGACTTATCTGAAAAGCTCGATAAGTCCATAGACCAAGCCTGGCATAAATAAAAATCATTACACAACATTTATTGACTCTGTTTCGAATTGTTGGCCTGGTCTTTGTTTGTAAACAAACGTACACACAGTTTTGTCCAGTGCTGTTTTTTTCTGAAAAAGAAGGTTCCGGAACGGAACAATTATGGGCGGGCTAAAATTCCGAGAAAAACGAGATTTGGGGGTGGGAGGGGTCTCAATGAACAGTGAAAACAGTTCAAAACACTGAAATTAAATTGAAATTAACTTGTTTTTATTATTAAAAGAAATAAATAATTTTTTAGTAGCTGAAAAAATGTGCCGGAACGCCGTTCCGTCTCAAAAAAGACACTGGTTTTGTGAAAAGTTTATTGTGCAATTGTCAGTTGTTTCAGCGTTTCAGACAAATGATCAATGCGTGAACACAAGGGAAGAGGAAGTTCCAGGTACAGCTTATGATCTGAATTACTGATGTTCATCTCAAGCTCATAGACTTATACAGCGCCAGTTCAACAGAGATTCACCAGAGGCGTTTTATCGCAGAGCGACATAGTAAAATTTCATCGACAAGAATTATTGTATTGTATTTCAAAATCTATAAAGCGCCTCTACCCAGTGCCCACCAAGCAAAGTCGCTGCCACTGCGAAAGTGCTGTGGGATAAAAGCAAGTTTTAAGAGAATGAAACGCTGAGGCAGGGCCACCAGAAGGTGTTCCATCCCGGACCGAATGAAGAAGCTGATTCCACAATGAAGGGCCAATACTAACAAAGGAACGAGACTGGGCCATCGCCTTTCTCACTCTGAGAACAAAAAAGTCAAGTCGATCAGAGGAACGAAGAGGCGAAGGGAGCTAGTTGAAGCGGGAGGACATATTATTAAGTCACAGAGTTATTTAGGAGCAAGCCCTGGTAAGATCGGCAATTATGGATAAGTATCTTTAATTGGATGCGGGCAGTAAGAGGAAGCCAGTGAAGATGTTCACATATGAATGTAGAAATATGGGAGAAGCGTGGGAGACAGGCGATTAATCTGGCAGCTGCGTTAAGAACAGATTGTAGAGGGGAGAGACGGACTTTGGGAAGGCCAACAAAGAAAGAGTTACAGTAATCCAGGCGAGAGCAGATGAAGACATTGACAATAGAGGTACAGACTGGAGAGGACACAGATCGTTGGACAGCTTTCAGACGTCGGGAATGGTAGTTCCACGAACGGGTGAGATTAGGGATAAAAAAAAATATGGTCAGAAAAGGAAATGGAACTATCAAGCATGACGCCAAGTTACGGAGATAAAGAGGGTAGCCAACCTTGGCCGGATGGCGACAATGCCAAACCAAATCAGTTGGGTCTTTGACTTATCTAAGGAAAGCAGGTTAAAGGACAGCCATGCTTGAAGGTCATGAGGTGTCTGCTGCCTATGACATGGTCAACTATGACATCCTCCTGCAACGACCTGAGTCCTCTTGTGGTCTTAGGGGTCCGCTTAGAATTGTGAGCATTTCGAGTGACAAGGTGCTCCCAGTGAGTAGCCTCTTTCCGGCGGTGGAGTCTATGAAGGGACCGGAGCTGGATGAGGACAGTCGGTCCGCAGGGTCTTTGGAAAGACGAAAGTGTCTCTCAAGCCATTATTCAACTTGTTTGTTCTTTGCGCATTCAAGGCAGACGTTATTGGTTTCTTATAGTCTGTGGAAGTTGATATTTCGCTACAACCTTCCTGAAAGTCTCATTTTTCACAGGTTTCTCAGAATCCGTTATTTACAAGGCAAATTTTATGTTGTAATTTCGACAGTCGATTAATTAATTTGCTTTTATGTACTGTAGGAAATCCTAGCAAAACGGCAGCCATAGTTCTTGGATCACTGTTTGCTGTATCGTTTGTAGCAAATATTGCTCTCGTCGTTTTAATCTTTCGAAACAGATCGTCATACAGGAACGGTAGGTGGCATTAGCAGATCCTAATTGTCATAAGCACTGCACTTATAAGCTATGTGCCTCTAGCTCCCTGCAAAAATATTTAGCTGCTATAGGAAGTTGGAAAGGCAATTTGATGGTCATCATGAATAGATTAAAGTTTTCAAAAATTTATTTAACCTGATACACATTTTATAACTGACACATTCAAATATAAACAACATTTCTCAATATATATTTTTATTTATTTTAATGAAATTCTTGAAGAATGTTATTCTATTTGATGGATACGTTATATAAACTAAAAAGTCAGAATAACACTGTGCATTGTAGTTCAGGAGCAAATAGCAAGCGCTATGTTTGGATTTAAACATTTTAGTTTTGGTAAATCACAACTTAGTGATATAACATTGCAATCTAAATTGTTTAGGTTTAAACACAAAAGAGACTTCCAACACGGGACAGCGAAATAACGAAGCAGACAATCGGAACAAGCAAGAAGAAACCAGTTTCCCAGCTGTTTATCAAGAATTAAACCAAACAAGACAACAGCCGACCATCTACGCACAATTGGAAAAATGATAAAATATCTCACTGTATTATTTTCTATTTCTACTGTGAATAAACTGCACACATTTAGCATCAACATTATAGGAATAGTTTTCCATGCAATGCTTTTCTCAAGAGATTTTTGGAAAACCTGATTTTCTAGCTTAGGTGGAAAAAGTTTAAATAACACCGAGGAGTTTATCTTAACCACCGTTAATTCGGAACTACAAGATCTTATTAATCTAGTGACTTATTAGTGACTAGTGAGCGTCGGGAACTGGGACCAAAGTAAAAAGCAAATTCGTGGAATGTTGAATTGTGGAAGCAAGTGAAATTCCGACCTTAAGCAAATGTATTAGATTAGAACTCTTATGAATGAAGATGGATTTATTGCTATGCGGACTCTCGTTCATAGAACTATCGCTCATACGCCGGGAATAACTACAGCAAACATCCAATTAACTTACAACTGTAAAAGTAATTAACTGAACTGGTCTCTGCTCCAATTACCAAGAACCTTCTGCACATAAAGGAGACTTATCCAGGTTACTGCTAGTAGGTATTAATTTTCTGCATATACCTTTAGAAGGCATCAATTGACCGTAAACTTAACATATAATTATTTTATTACGACAGTAGGGATATTCGTAAATTTTGAACAAATAGGCCTACATTAAATTTTAAAATTGCACAGATCATAAAGGAAACAATAATTGCTAGTTTTAACAAAAATTACTCATTCTAAAGAAGTGTACTCAATTGACAGTCCTCTGGGCGATGGTGCTATAGGTGATAGTCCTAGAACCGATATATTGCAACGTTTTAAGACTGCATTGTACATCTTCATTCATGCACATTTAATTTTGCTTCACCTTGTATGAAGGTAACGTATATTAAATTAAATTAGATTACCAACACTTAGATCTTAGTTCAACTCGGATTGTCCAGTGTAAATGTGACGTCGTTCTCATCATCATCGTCGTGGTCATCATCATCATCATCATCATCATCATCATCATTATCTTCATCATCATTATCATCTTCATTATCATCATCATCATCATCATCATTGTAGTCGTCGTCATCATCGTCGTCGTCGTCGTAATCATCATTACCATAATCATTGTCGTCATCATTATCATTGTCATCGTCGTCGTCATTATCATCATCGTTGTCGTCATCATCATCATCATCGTCGTCATAATCATCATCGTTGCCATCATCATCATCGTCGTCATCATCATCGTCGTCATCATCATCATCGTCATAATCATCATTATCATCATTGTCGTCGTCATCATCGTCGTCATCGTCGTAATCATCATCACCATCATCATCATTGTCATCAGCATCAATGTCATTGTCATCGTCATCGTCGTCATCATCATCATCATCTTTGTTGTCGCCTTCGTCGTCGTCATCATCATCATCATAATCATTGGTTTCGTCGCCGTCGTCGTCGTCATCATTATCGTCATCACCATCATCAGCATCATCATAACAATGTCGTGTTTAACCCCTTGGCTGGGGAAGCCGTATATATACGTCATAGCGTAGCCTTCCGGCAGCCAGGGAAGCCGTATATATACGTCATAGCGTAGCCTTCCGGCAACCAGGGAAGCCGTATATATACGTCAAGCACGTTATTGATTTTCGCTGGTCTGGGGATGCCGTATAAATATGTCCTACAAGACTGAATTGTTCTAGATTAGCTATACCGTTGTGCTGAAATTATTCTAGGTTAGTTATTCTAGGATAGGAAAATGGTAATCCATTAGTAAAGGCCGTTTGCGGTGTAGGCCCTATGCCCTACTTTGCAAACGAGACCATTGGCAATCCAGCCGTGGCTGCTATTTTCAGTTGCAATGAGTTGGCCTCTAACTGGTTAGAGGTTGTCTCTTGGTAATCTGATTTATTTTCAGGACTTGGATTTTTAATAAATTTCATATACAATTTTGATTTTGTCTAACAGGATTTAAGTAGGCCGGGTGTCATCCATGGGTTTTTAAGCTTATTGCGTGCTTTAATTTTTTTTTGCTGTTTTGAATAGTGAAAAGAATAAATCGTAAGAAGCATCTGGATCATTCCCATAACAGGAATCTGACACGACAAGACCAGTCAATGTTAGATAATAAAATTTTGAAATTTTCACAGGAGGTTGCGCTGATGTTCCGAAAAGTGGAGTTCAAAATGTTCTCTCCCTGCGTATGATTGATTCTAACCAAAACTGGAAGATGGTCGGATATATCTGATGCAAGTATATACGAATCAACAATTTTTGTGGTTCTGTTCGAAAAATATATTATCTATTAGGGTTGAGGATGTCAGGGTAATTCTTGTTGGTTGTGTAATAGAAGGTAGGAAGTGGTGTGAGGACATAATATCTATTAAAATATCCCACTATATATATCTTTAGTTTTTAGTACTAGTGTAGCTAATAACTGCCCTATTTCTTCATTTAAAGCAGCCATATCCTGACCCGGAGGCCTATATGCTACGCCAACAATGAAGCATGAGCCATGCGGTAAGGGGAATTTAATTAATTGGACCTCATAAGTTCGAAACAAGCAACAGTTGGAGGGTATTTCCATTTTGTCGAAACCAAGGTGATTTTTTATTGCAAACCCTACACCCCTTCTTTCTTCTCTTCCGTCAGTGATCTGACGATGAGGCCTTTACGAAACTTCTCCAAAGTTCTCAATTCTTGATTGTCTCGCCGATTCCGGCTAAGTCGGTGCCTTTCTCCCTTAAATCCTCCTTGATGTTGTCCATCCAGGTCTTCCTCTGCCCTCCTCTACTTCTCCTCCCTCCACATGTCCGTGCAATGCAGCATTTGGTAGCCTCTGAGTCTCCGGGCTTATGAATAAATTTATATGCTGTGATTTCAACTGAATCGGCTGTGGAGTCGTCAAACCAGGTCTCAGTGAGAGAGAGAACGTCAACTGGTAATTGCTGCATGAGGTAGTTAATTGACGCAGTTTTTGAGGCAATGCAACGACAATTGATGTAAGTAAGTAAGTAAGTATGGACTTTAATGCTCCGCTTGCAAACGCACTGCACTCATGATGTGCGTGAGTGATATGAATTGTTTCCCTGCAGAAAGTACTAGTTTCAAGTCTCTATGAGTACTATATTTAGAGACTAAGGGCCGTTTTACGTAGTATTTATCATCTGGATCCAAGTCGTAATTGTGTGTTAGTGGTCTATTTTCCTGGACATTAGTGTATATCTCGAGTTTGGGTCCCTCCTTTTGTGAGTCAATACACGAGGTTCTGGCAGGTGTGTTCCTTACAGCTTGGGCAAAATCTTCATCACACGTGATATGGTTGAAGGGTAATGAGGTCGCTAGGCAGTGTGTACAATACCAGGTGAAATGGTTAATTGGGTTCGTTAGGGTACTTTGGCAGCACCTTAAGTGGGATCCCCTCCAACACAGTATATATAAAACTGTCGACTAACTCGTCGTCTCTTACGTTCACTTCTGACTCCCCGATATCAATCTTGGTATTACGTTTGATCCTCACCTCTCTTCCTCTAACCACATTTCCTATCAGAGTTGTTGTCAAGAGAAAGAGTTCTTTTAGCTAACGTCAAGAGGCAACGCAAAATAAGCGATATCAACGTTGAGCTTTGCCTTGGCATAAGACGGCTACAGAACAGTCATATCACTTAGTCTCTCATCTTTCTACCGGAAGCGTTCGTTCATTCGTTGTAGACCGAATGTAGAGCCTACATTACAGACAAAATAGCACAACAACACTAGTTGAAAATATATCTTGAGATATCCCCGTGTCCTTGTTAGGTTTTGAAATCACGACCTCTCAGTTCAGAATCGAGTTTGCTATAAGCACCTAATTCACTTAGAACTATGTTTCGATTCCTTAGCACTATTCTATGTAAATGCGTTGCACTCAAATCATGTGTCTTTCTGGAATTGGTTGCGAGAAACACACGAAAAAAGGTCCTGAATCGTTCTTTAAATCCATTTTAGAACGAATCCCGTAAGGGCTTTTGAACTATTTTTCTGTATTGGTCTGACGTGCTTAGGTCGGGAGCGCCTCTAAAGATATTCTTTCAATAAAGGGCTAAAATAATTGCGATTATGTATGCGCATATAATTATCTTAGGTTTAGTCAGTCGCCGGATGGCAATGCAGTTTGATCTCTTTCTACGAACGCTGTAAGGCTATAAAGCGTTTTAAATCTAAAATACGAATAGTTTTTCTGGTTCGAGGCAATGGAGACACAAAGCCTTCGACAGAGCTGCAACAATTTATAGGGTAATTAAATCGTTGACTAAATCGTTTTGCGATTATTAGCCTAACATTTTAGGTCGGGTCCCATGAAGTGGTTCTCTCCAGAATAGTTCTGCGCACTGGGACAAAAAATATTCAATTCTTATCAGTGTGCATTTTTTGCCTACTGATCGGATATGTGACATCACGCAAAGCATCTTAAAGAACGGAAAGTTTAGTGATCAATGACTGCAATTAGCTGTAGATATTCGCCAGAGGGAAGAATAGGTTTCTTATAACAGTAATGCGACGAAGTTTTTGTACCTTGCTATTCGCCAGCTGGCAGAACCATCTGCATGTCTCATCGCTTTATGTACCTTTAACAGAATTAGTGTAATAAACAATTACTCGCTAAGTGGCAGAATACCACAATTCCACATCTGCTTAATCGATGACCAAATCGATGTTCAATAGTGTAGTGGTTAGCATGCTGGACTTTCAATCGAGAGGTCAGAGGTTCAAATTACCACCAGGGGGACAAAACCCCACCAGGGCAGAAATTTGGTTCGAGATTTCTTTCACACATGCACCCCCTAGCCCACTCAACTATAATGAGTACAGTCGCTATGTAACTGACCGAACACTGTCAGTGGGAAGATAAGACTGCGAGAGAGAGGACATCGCCCCCCGCCCCCTATACCGATGCTTAGAAAATGAAGTCGCTTACACTTCATACCATGGCTGTCTCAAGGAGGAACTGCTGCGTTTCTTCTATTTTTTCTTCTTCTTTCTTCTTCTTCTTCTTCTTCTTCTTCTTCTTCTTCTTCTTCTTCTTCTTCTTCTTCTTCTTCTTCTTCTTCTTCTTCTTCTTCTTCTTCTTCTTCTTCTTCTTCTTCTTCTTCTTCTTCTTCTTCTTCTTCTTCTTCTTCTTCTTCTTCTTCTTTGTATTCTTCTTTGTATTCTTCTTTGTATTCTTCTTCTTCTTTCTCTACTTCATACCATGGCTGTCTCAAGAAGAAACTGTTGTTCTTCTTTTTTCTTTTCTTCTTCTTCTTACTCTTCTTCCGCTTTAATGCTTTCTTATTCCTTAAAATCAACGATAAGGGTTATCGGCGAATAGAACATGAAGTTCGCATACATAGAAAAGTAGCAAATGATTTAAAATTTCTGAAGTTTAATAGCTCTAAAATTATGAAAAAGTTGGCCTTCCAGATTTCCTTTACGAGGTCTAGTCTTCGAGTCTTTAACTAAGTTTACCCTGTCATCTACATTGAATCAGGCTGAAGCTGAACAAAATCCATTGTGACTTATCTGCACATAGGAGATTCAACGTTCACGGCAATGTTAAATGGCTAATTTAAATAAGTTGTTGATTCGTTAGCTATCTGCAAGATCTTCTGTACATTGACCTGTGGAGACCTCACAGTAGGGTTATTATGCATCTCTTAATTAAGGATAATTAAATTATGCTTAATTAAGAGATGAATAATAACTCTACGAATTCACTCGGAATATGCATAAATTTTATGCATATTTCGAGTGAATTCGCTCGAGCGCTTCGTTTGCCTCGATCATCTGTGACAAACACTCTGGGATGTAGGCCAAGGAGAAATAGTGAGTTTTGAGCCGCTTTTTGAAGGAAGAAAGTGAATTTTAGCTAAGAAAGGAGAGTGGGAGTCGATTCCATTCCCTATGGGCAGAGGCATGGAATGCACGCGAGCCCATGACTGTTCTGCATCGTGGCTCAGTCAAAAGACCAGTATTTGATAATCGCAGGCAACGAGGAGGAATGTAAGGAGTTAGTAGTGATTGAAGGTAGGGAGGTGAGCTGGTGCTGAGGGCTTTATATGTCAAACAACGGCTTCAATTTAAATTGAAGCCGTTGTTAATCGACGCCAGTTTCAATTTTCATTTATTTTCACCACCTAACTTACTATAATTAAATGATTTAAATGTAAGATATGCACGTATATAATATTGCAATATATGCCTAAGAATTGTTGAATGCAATGTCTTCTGGTGAAAGCATTTTCAACTTTGATCTTACTACGCCTCCGTTTCAGTGGTCTTAATAAAACGCTGATCTAGTGTTCAGTCTGTTTTCGCCAAAAGCAGACTATATAAACGAACTGCATGCAAACACTACACTTTATATCTTTTACTTCCTAGTCCTAGAGAAGAGGTTGGAGTGTCGTTTCTGACTGGATTTACAACTGTTTGTTCCGTGCTTGACTAACATCCTATTGTAAAAACGCATTACATCAAGATTCTAACCATGTGAATATTGGCCTAGACCTAGTGTTCAGCACAGCAAAAAGCCTTGTACACAGGTGTAACTCGACAGTTTCTACCTAAGTGTGTTATAATAGCACTTGGCCAGGAAGCATCTGTCCTACATTCACCCATTGGCTTTATTTCTTAGTATGTGGTTTTTACTAAGGCTGAGTTGTATAGAACAATCATTTAGGCTTACGCATGCTATAGCCTGTCGCGTGAAGGACGCTAGGAAACAGGGAAGGCTGCATATTAAAACAAAATTCAGTAAACTATAATATTTGCAAATATATATATATATATATTTGCAAAAAATATGCCCACTACATCAGAATTGGCATTTGTCAACTAAAGCAATAAATACAAACCTGGAATCGAAAAATTCTTTTAAAATATGCAAACGGAACAGATACCATAATTTTTGTTTTTATAGGAATATATTCAAACAAAAACCAGTCAAATTCAGGTTATCTTAAAAACACAGTACATGAATGCAACGTTTAATCTTAACATAACCAACTAGGCAAATACAATGAACATTTTGATATTGATTAGCATTAACAAATCACGAAAGTTTTGCATGTCGATTAATAGAACTAGTTCTTGAGCAAATTCGAGCAAATTTCTTGAGCAAATGTCTAATACTAGACAATTCTTCTCGATAGTCCCCTAAAAACTTTCATCATACTCAGTTCACCTGAAAAACTTTGAATTGGTGTTAATACAAATACATAACAACTAAAATCACAAATAGTCGATTATTAATAAGAAGGTCATTCTGTATATTCTGTATATCTGTATCGAGCTAGGCTTGCTCCAAAATCGCGAGTAACAGTTTCTCTTATTTTATATCTCGAAACGTAATGTAAGATGAAGTGACAAGAAAGCAAATGAAACAAGGAACAATACTCAACAAACAGAAATCTGAATGACCGTCATTCTGCTCAAAGGCTGACACATTCCCATGTGATTGTAATGCGTATTGACACCTGGTAAATAAATGTATCAGAAAGTCATGCAAAACAAAATACGAGAATCTATGTACGTCATCCAAATCAAATGCATTCCTTTAGTCACCTTAGTTATATCATTCAACTGTTATTAAATTCGTGTTGAAAACTTTTTTTTGGTCAGGCTAAGCAAACTAACAGAGTAAAATTAAAGTATACCCATAAATGCTTACAAGTAATTTGAATTAAGATATACGTTAAGCGGAAAAGTGGACGAAATATTTGAAATGTAATAACAGTACTAGGCTTATGGGGATACGGAAATTTCGCCCCCGGAAGAATCGCCCCCCGGAAGATTCGCCCCCGACATTTCGCCCCCGGAAGATTCGCCCCTGGAAGCTGGATTAGCGATGAAAATGTAACTGAGGCTAGAAGCTGGATTAGCGAGGAAAATCGTTCGGGGGCGAAACTTCCGGGGGGCGAAATGTCGGGGGCGAATCTTCCGGGGGCGAAAAGTCTTTTCAACACAATCACATAAGCCTGGTTGGCTTATGTGATTGTGTTGAAAGGTCAGTCTTTTTCCAGGTCGACATCCGATTTAACTTCTTTATTGCTACACGGAGCAACAACATAAAATTTAAAATTAAATGTCAGCTTAAAATAACCCACAAGCAAATACAATGATATTCATCAGCATTAATTAATCACGAAAGTCCGGCATATCGATTAATACATCCGGCATATCGATTAATACATCCAGTTTTTGAGCAAAGGTCTAATACTAGATAATTCTTCTCGATCACCCTATGGAAGCTAAAGCAATAACTACAAAACCGGATTCGAAAAAATCTTTTAAAATGTGCAAACTGAATATCTATATTAATAAAGCGAGAATTCTGTGTGTGTGTGTGTCTGTCTGTCTGTCTGTCTGTCTGTCTGTCTGTCTGTCTGTCTGTCTGTTTGACCGGGCTTAACTTCTACAATTTTGCACCTTTTCACTCGAAACCTTCACTACTGTGTCGGCCTCGGCTTCGGACACCCAGTGGAGGGGTTCGCGTCCCCCGTTTTCAACCCTACCATGGTGAAAATGCCCCAAAACTCTACCCACCCGACCGTCAATCACGCGGAAGCTCGCCTATTCCACTGCGACGCGGTTCTATTTATGGCGCCGGTATTCCCCAACGTCATCAATAATGCGCGTAACGACACCGCGGTTCTATTTATGGCGCCGGTATTCCCCAACGTCATTAATAATACGCATAAGTTGTTTACTTTCGCCAGAAGGCGTCTACAAGACTGCGAAGCAGTCTCCGCCAGACGTCGCCAGACGCCACAAGGGCCTTCAAGACTGCGAAGCAGTCGCCGCCAGAGGGCGACTGCGAAGCAGTCAGTCCACGGCAGAGGTCGCTAGATGCCAGAAGGCGTCTACAAGACTGCGAAGCAGTCTCCGCCACAGGTCGCCAGACGCCACAAGGGCCTCCAAGACTGCGAAGCAGTCGCCACCAGAGGGCGACTGCGAAGCAGTCAGTCCACGGCAGAGGTCGCTAGACGCCAGAAGGCGTCTACAAGACTGCGAAGCAGTCTCCGCCAGACGTCGCCAGACGCCACAAGGGCCTTCAAGACTGCGAAGCAGTCGCCGCCAGAGGGTGACTGCGAAGCAGTCAGTCCACGGCAGAGGTCGCTAGATGCCAGAAGGCGTCTACAAGACTGCGAAGCAGTCTCCGCCACAGGTCGCCAGACGCCACAAGGGCCTCCAAGACTGCGAAGCAGTCGCCGCCAGAGGGCGACTGCCAAGATTGCCAAGCAGTCGTTGTTGTTGTTGTTGTTGTTGTTGTTGTTGTTGGTGGTGGTGGTGGTGGTGGTGGTGGTGGTGGTGGTGGTGGGGGTGGTGGTGGTGGTGGTGGTGGTGGTGGTGGTGGTGGTGGTGGTGGTGGTGGTGGTGGTGGTGGTGGTGGTGGTGGTGGTGGTGGTGGTGGTGGTGGTGGTGGTGGTGGTGGTGGTGGTGGTGTTAAACTTATAACCCCGGGCAAAGCCGGGTAATCCAGCTAGTATAATATAACTTTTTGCTTAAATATTACAAGAATATTCAAACAGAACTGACAAGGAACCGGTATGTGATATTCAGGTTATTTAAAGAAACACAATTCATAAAAGCAACGTTTTAGCTTAAAATAACCCACAAGCAAATACAATGAACATTTTGATATTCGTTGGCATTAAAAACATTAAAAAGTCTTGTAGGGCCTATGTCGATTAATTTTTGAGCAAAGGTCTAATACTAGATAATTCTTCTCGATCGCCCTATAGAAACTTTCATCATTACCCAGTGGATCTGAAAGATTCTGAATTGGCGCTAATACAAATACACAGTAAAGAACAAACCCTGGGCCCGATCAACAATGAAGGCTTGGCCTTCCTTTGTTCCCATGGGCAGAGCCTCAGAACTGTCACGGGGGACGTTCTGGAAACGACTTTTCTGTTCCAACGACTTGCGATTACGATTCAATGTTTCAACGCGGTGGCCTTTAGGGGTACCTTCACCAAGTTAGAACTAGACGAAAAGAGCCCATTTAAGACAATTCTACACTGTAAATAATGTTGAAGTCCCTGAGGGATCCTGTTTACCTCGGGCAAAAAAAACTAAAATCACAAATAGTTGATCATTTAAAAGACGGTCATTCTGTATATAAAATCAGCAGATCTGCATCGAGCTAGGCTTCTTCCAAAATCGCGAGTAACCGTTTTTCTTACTCTATATCTCGAAACGTAATGTAAGATGAAATGATAAGAAAAACAAGCAAAACAAGGAGCAATACTAAAAGCACAGTCAGCTGGTAAATAATTGAAATCAGAAAGTCATAGCCTACAGACAAAATACGAGAATCCAGGTACGACAACCGTATCAAATTAATTCCTTTGGTCGCCATAGCTACATCATTCAACTCTTATTGAAGTTATTAAATTCGTGTTGAAAACTTATTTCTTAGTTAGGCTAAGCAAAACAACAGAGTCAAATCAAAGTAAAACCATAAACGCTTACAAGTAATTTGAACTCAGAAATAATTTATGTCAGAATAATACCACCATTTACATTCTGTGTCGTCCGGAAAAATAAACACTTTTAAGCGGTGAACATGGAAAAATATTTGAAGTGTAATAACTAGGCTAATGTGATCGTGTGAAAAGTCAGTTTATTTCTGAGTCAACATTTAATAATACAAGTTCGATTTATCTTCTGAATTGCTGCACAAGGCAACCACATTAACATACAGAACATCGGTCATTTGCTGAACGTTTGCATCAAATCGTTAATAATTGCAAATGTATTCTTGCGAATAAACTAACGTTTAATAGCAAGTTTCATCATGAATGTAATGGTATTTGTAATTAGGGCCACACTCATATTACCGTGCATTGAATAGTATTGGTCTCAGTTAAGAACTATTTGCAGTCATCAAGAATGACAAAGCATATACTCACCAACATAAACCAATTCATGGCTCGAAATCACGATAATTTTTAACGACATCAACATCTAGAACTTCTTTCTTTAAAATTACATCAATGCAGACATCGTGTTGTTTTTATTTTGATATCTCTCTTCATAAATCTTATGCATAAAATACAAAACGTTAGAAAAGACCAGAATTAGTTCTTTGCTTGGTTTGATAGAA
The DNA here is from genome assembly GCA_963556255.1 of Allolobophora icterica. Lineage (NCBI taxonomy): Eukaryota > Metazoa > Annelida > Clitellata > Crassiclitellata > Lumbricidae > Allolobophora > Allolobophora icterica. The sequence goes on along the minus strand of OY744613.1, from coordinate 49,824,182 downwards.
TTCAAATACTAGTTCATTTCTAAATGGTGTAAAAGAATCATAAAAATATAAAAGTATTTTTTTACAAAAACTGAATACTCTTTAACGACGAGTGACGACGAAAAGTGACATTGAAACCAATTCCAATTTAAAGGGTTAAACAGACAATGTCGTTCGATGCGCGTGATGCCTAAGTGCTCTTTAAAGGCGCCTACTGAGGGTCACTTTCCTCAGCCATTAACTGAACGTTAGCTGAACTGGAGTTAGACTGTAATTTCAGTTCTCCATAAAATGACACCTTCGGATTCTCAGCAGGTGATTGGTTGTTCGGTGGCAAAGGAACTGCCGCCTTAGCGCTGTCATCAATGTCACGTACTTGGGAAAACGTATCGCTTTCCTACATCATATTAATGCTACCATTTAGTAACTCATATTATAGTATCTACATCAAGCTCAAGATCAAAAGCTCTCGTATTTCCAATTGGCAATGTCAATAGCTTTCTTAATTTCCACATTAAGACAAACATATCATCATGGAGTAATTGATGTATTTAAAAAAAAAATCAACGCTGAAAAAGTTAGACTAATTTAACTGCTTATTCTTTGATAATAACCCCGTTAGGAATAATTTTTAGAGAGGTTCCGTCATTGAGCAGAATGACGCTGACTATTGCAAATAAGAGATTAGTAACATCGATGCATTTAAAAGAGTTACGTGAACTGGTCGATAATGAACATTTGTAAAATTCAAACGACGCATCAGGATTCAGAGGAACGCATAGGGGAAAAGCTAATAAGTTAACGCTAAATATTCGGTGCAGTAAAAGTTAAACATACAGTTAATCAGTGTAGATTACGAGACAACTTAAACCAGGGGTGGCGAACCTTTTTTAAGGTGCGTGCCAAAATGTTGCTAAATCATTAAAAAAGACTACTGTCGCGTGCCCATCGGAATTTTGCACAGTAAGTAATTATTTTTCTCATACAGGTTTGCGTCAACAAAGCGTAACAAAACTGAATAGGCCTAAGGTGTTATTTCAAGGATCGTTTTTGAATTATGTTAAAATGAAGTCCTTCAAACAAGAAAATGTGGATTGCTACATGGATTTTGTATTTCTAAGTCTGAAATTTTGGGGGACGCTCTGAATTCCGCGTGCCCCTTAAAATTTGAACGCGTGCCACTTTGGGCACGCGTGCCATAGGTTCGCCACGCCTGACTTAAACGAATGAGATGCTACAATTGCCAATCACTTCTCTTGTGAGACACATATTGTCTCTATGCAAATGATGTCATCGGCAATTGCGGAAATTAGGCTTTAAGACTTGTACGTCTTTCGATATTAATAGTACATCTTTGCTAAACATTTGCATTTTCAGTGGTTGATGTTGAATGTGTCTGAGAGTCAATTTAAATCATTCAGAGTGAATTACCTGATCATCCGTTCTTTGGTTCCTTTTATTGACCTTCGTGTAATTCGGAGTCGCTGATTTTTCTATCCGCTTCGTTTCTTTGTTTTCTGTTCGGTAAGTTTCTGATCGGGGGGAGGTCGTAGAGCTGCAATCTTCGTACAGGTTGGGGTTTGTCCTGGCTTCTGAGGGTCGGGAGTTGTCTTGGGTCGTCCCTCGCCCCTCGTGACTTCTGACGGATTCTTCGTCTGTTGCGTCGCTTATTTTGCTGCAGAAACGTAGTAACCATGAGATATAACTTAAGAGTACAATGAAAAACTGGTATAAGTGTTCTTGATTCAATAGGCGCTTCTATCAAAGATGGTGGCGGTCAGAGATTATGCCACGTTCGACAATCGACCTACATCAATTTCAAATGACGGACCCGGGTGACAGCCGTGTTGCTGAGTTGAAATGGCGACGTGTTAATATTTATATAGAGAAACAGGTAAGAGGTTCACAAAGAAGTATGTAAAGGATTTCTTGCTCTGTCTAAATAACATTTCATTACCAAACATTTACGATAAAATTGTGAATTATATAATTCATCGGATTCGACTGTAATGCAAAATTAGAGCTAAGCAGTGATTTCATAATCTTAAGAATTCAACAGGGCCAAAATGGGAACCAGTTTATTCACAGAGGTTTAGGAAATCATACTCGATTTGCCGGGATGGGGTGAACTCATTTCCAGGTCAAGATCCAAAAGGTGAGGCAGGCAGACAAAAAGTCCGACGGTTAAAGAGGGTGTTGTTTAGAGTTGAAACGGCGAGGAAGGTAAGGGAAAAAAGAGGAATCTTGATAGGATTGTGAAAGAGAAGTGCTTTCAGTTTAGAATGGAAAACCTGTGGAGAGATAGCAAGAAGTGGGGTTTTGGTGAGTTCTTAGGATGGATCTGATACTTCTCGTAGTACTGATTGGAGTTTGTTCCAGAGGGCTGGGACAGCTGGAGTGATTAGAAAATTTTAGTGATTAGCTGAAGGAAGGGCGGAGAAGTGTTAGGACAGAAGAGGAGCGGGTTGACCGGATTGGTTGGACCGTGAACAGTTTTCCGAGATAGGAGGGCTGGGAGGATTGAAGTGTAGTTTAGGTGAGTGATATGACTTTATAATATTTATTATATTCGTTTAGGTATTTTGAGTCAGTGGGGTGATTTGAGGACAGGAGTCATGTGGTGGTGTTTGAGGGTTTTAGTCACAGCACGGGCTACGGCATTCTGAATAGCTTGGAGGCGGTTTATTAGCGTGATGTCTATGTTCAGAAAGAGCGAATTGCAGTAGTCTATTTTGCGTGAACTATAGATCTAGCGATTGTAGATGCTGTTTTGAAATCGAGCAATGGGGCTGATTCTGCGAAGCCCACGGATATTTATGAATCAGAGCGGGTAAGATGGGTGATGTGTTCGGAGAAGCTAAGGTTTTGATCACAATTAGGTTGCGGACAGGAGAATTAGTCGGTAGACGCCGAGTCGGTGTTTACGGAAATAGAGGGATCTTGGATTTTCTTCAGTTGGTAACGCAGGCCTATGAGAATAATTTCAGTTTTAGACGGTTTCAAGCACAGGAGATTTGATTCCATCCAGAAGGAGATTTGTATGACGGCATGGAAAAGATGATCTATCAAGTGGGAGAAGCTGTTTGGAGAAAAACGATTAATAGTGGGTGTCGTCAGCATATTGATGATGATCGACTGATGATGATTTGATGAGTGAGTTGAGTGGAGTAGTGCAGAGGATAAACAAAAGGGACCCAAGAACAGAACCTTGCGGAACACATCAGGTAAGAGGGCATGATTGGATAAAGTTTTCGATGTTTTAACGAGTAGGAGCGAGATAGATATGATTGAATCCAGAGGAGAGTAGTGACAGTAATCCGAACCCGGTTGACAGTCTTTGGAGGAAGATGTTGTGATCAGTGACTGCTGATATGTCAAGGAGGCAGAGAAAAGAGACCTGTTGATGAGAGATGGCAAAAACGTTTTTTGTACAGGGAAGTGAGTAAGGTTTCATTTGAGTGCTGCTTGGTAAAACCAGACTGGTGTGGGCTGAGGAGTGAGCTGGAAGTCAGGCAGTCGTTGATCCGAGGCAAGACTATAATGCATTCAGTTAATTTAGAGATGAATGACAGGTTAGAGATATGTCGGTAGTGGAAAAGATTTCTGGATCAAGTGATGGTTCTTGAGGAGTGGAGCGAGTAAAGAGTGATTGAAAGGGAGGGGGAATTTCCAGTAGATAAGGAGAGCTTGATTATTTTTGTGATGATGAAAGCAAAGATAGATGCGAAGTTCTTCAGTAAGAAGGTATGTATATTATGATCGCGTTCGCATTATTGTTTGCTTGGAAGAGATTGTGAAATATATATGGAAAACGTCTGTCTCTGATGTTATTTGGAAAGCAGAACATGATGATCGAGATGGGGAAGGTGGAGAGTCATGAGTAGAGGAGAGAATATCTGAAGGTAAATCGACGGTACTTTGGAAAGGAGTGAGTGCAGAGAGAGAGAGAGAGAGAGAGAGAGAGAGAGAGAGAGAGAGAGAGAGAGAGAGAGAGAGAGAGAGAGAGAGAGAGAGAGAGAGAGAGAGAGAGAGAGAGAGAGAGAGAGAGAGAGAGAGAGAGAGAGAGAGAGAGAGAGAGAGAGAGAGAGAGAGAGAGAGGGTAGACATTTTGCCGGAGAAATAAAAGCAGAATGACTCAACTACAGTACTGAAGAAGATGGAGGAGAGTTGGAAGTGGGCTGAAGGAGTTCCGATGGGGGAGTTGGTTTATGGCTTTCCAGAGAGGGCGAGGATTAGAGAATCGGCAATTACCTTTCTAGCCGTAGCCAGTATACGTTGTGGTATTTATTCGTGAGCGTTTTTAGGGCAAAGAGGAGTTGAGCATCAGGGATTCTTTTGTAAGTGCTCTCAAGGTCTCGTGGAAAAGATTTGAAGATAGGAATCATAGAAAAGGTTGTTATTGTGAGATCCGGATTTGTTAATGATAGGAGCGTGTTTGTCGATGAGCGTAGAGACACAGTGGTGTTGTAGGAAGACAGGAGGTCATCAGGAGAAGATGGAGGATTTAGAACGAGGTCTGAAGAAGAGAGATCTTGCGTGAAAGCTTCAATGTTGATGGAGCTGATACGGCGGAAAGAATGAGAGACGTGGAGTAGGTAGTATTTTAAGGCGTGTGAAAATAGGGCAATCATCGGAAGGTGTTTTGAAAGAGTAAACCGCTTTCAGTAATTTGCAAAAGAGAGCATCAGGCGCAGAGCATTGGATATAAAAGAAAGCAAGGAAATTATGATAATTGAGATAATTAATAAGCTTACCACTTACACCAGCAATTTAGAAGCATATGGGTGACACTGGACATGAATTTATTTATTCTGATAATTCTGAAATTAGTTTTGTTCATTCGAAAATAGGTCTATGTCTGCCTTTCACAGACCGCTACTTGAAATAGAGTCTTACCTGTACTCCATGTTCACATCTACAACGCAAAACATTTTATTAGTTTTTTTCCTGTCGTGTGCATGTAAGTCTAAAATGCTCGGATAAATAAGCCATACAATTCATGCTTTCATAGAGAATTGCTTTAAACTAACTGCTTGATGCTTTTAAAATAATTATTATAAAAGGTCGATAGACATTATTGGAATTATGACGTTCGAACGCTCTACTGAACCTTGCACTATTTGAGTCCATTTATGCATTCATCAACCACGAATTTTGACTGAATAATTCGTTCTAGATTCAGACTACATAGGCTGACATTGGACATTGTTTGCCATCGAACATTCTATTAAGTTTGTATTACACACTTATCTTTCCTTATATTTCATACTGCAACATCAACTGGGGGGCAAATTATAAAACTATCCTTCACCCACTAATTACGCTACAAAAAACTGCCATACGTACTGTGTTTCACATCCGTTGGAGTGCTAGCTCCAAACAAGCTTTTAAGGATTATCAAATCTTAACATTAAGCCAAATAAATATGTTTCAAACTGGCCTGTTTATGTATAGGTATCATTATAACATGTTGCCTCTGTCCTTTAACTGCTACTTTAAGATGGGAGTTTCCATTCATTCTCATCAGACACGTAATGCTAACATGACATTGTATCGTCCGGAATTTGCACGGATTAATGCTAAGAGGTTTTCCATTAAATGTCACGGCCCTATGCTATGGAATGTTTTACCTTTGGTGATCACTTTGGCGCAGCCCATTGGTCGATTCAAAAACTTGCTAAGGTCTCATATCTTAAATCAAAGGCTATAAAAAATTTGCTACTTGAACATATTTTTAACTATTACTTCAGTTTTGTATTTTCTTTGCTGTTATTGAATTTGGTTTAGGCGTTAGTTAAGAATAAATAAATTGAACATTTTGAATGTTATCGTCCGTCATGCTAGTGATCATTTCCTGGGGGCCCTGTTAGCGGGACTTGTCCCTTTGGGTCTCCATTTACGACACTACTTGTTAAAAATACCTGCTTGTAAACTATGTCTTGCAAGTTGTGTTCTAATAAACGGATTGATTGATTGATTGACTACCTCGGCTTACTAAATCTTATATGTACCGTAACGAAATGTCATCTTAACGGCTACTTTTGATTGTGTTAAATATAATCTTATATGTAACTCTTATCCTTGAAACAGCAAGATTCCCAATTTTATAGAAACCAGTCTTTTTAGCACACTGTTACGAGCTCATAATTTTACAGATTAATCGAATATTCAAAAAATAACTTGTGCTTTATCGACTTTAACTTTCATTCTGTGCTGTCTAACACGCTGTATTGCACAGTTACACATAATTAAACAGAAATCGTTTATTTATTTTCTAGATAAACTATAGCTTCTTCAAGGGTGTCACGACAAATGGTTCACGGACATAAGGTGAACCTTTTGTCGGTGAACCATTTGTCCGTGAACCTTTTGTCGTGGAACCTAAAAGTAAATCTGCATGTCCTCCACAATAGGAATAACAACAGATTCTCTTTTAGTAATAATGACAAACTCAATTTGTGTCTATAACTGTGGTCACAGTGAAGAACACCAACACATAAATTTACATTTACCGAATGACTGAAAATTTCCTTGATCGATGTAACACAATGACCTTGACCATGACCTTTCAAGGTGAAGATGACCTCGAATGACGAAAACAATATCCTTGATCGATGTAACACAATGACCTTGACCATGACCTTTCAAGGTGAAGGTGACCTCGAATGACGAAAACAATATCAGGAATGAATTCTACATACTAAAATCAGTAACCTTAGAGGTATTTCACGTGCATGTACCCGAAAAACAAAAAAGGTAAATTTTCCAATATGGTCGACGGCGGCCATATTGGATATGGCCATTTTGGGGGTGTTCCCGTGGTCGAATTTTGTCCTATTTTGGTTATGTTATTCAGCAATATTTTCTGAAAAAGAAACCGTTTAAAAAGCTTCATATGCAATAATTATGCCCAGGTCTAACTGCAAATTATTGGTATTATTATTGGTATTTCTAAAGAAACCGCCAGTTCGCCATTTTGAAATTAATATTTGGGGGTGTTCCCCTGGACCAATTTTGTCCTATTTTGGACATGTTATTCAGCAATGTTTTCTGAGCAAGAAACCGTTTAAAAAGCATCTGAAGCACTTTTGCCCATGTCTAACTGCAAATTTTTTATGCCCCTATAATCATTGGTATTTCTTAGGAAACCCCAATCCGCCATTTTTAAATTCATTTTGGGGGTGTTCCCCTTGACCGATTTTGTCCGATTTTGGATATGTTATTCAGCAATTCTTTCTGAGCAGGAAACCGTTAAAAAAGCTTCTGAAGCAATTTCTTCCAGGTCCAACTCTTACGGAGCCAACAATTTCGTCCGAGACGACGTCGCAAACATTTCACCTGCAGTCGACTGGCGAAATAGAAGCCTTCCTGAGGTCTGAGGCGGAAAGCCGTGGAATATTATGTACAAGTATAGGAGGGTTGTGGATGTGGCTAATGGAGCTTCGGCTGGTCTGGCTATGTTGAGTCTTGGATCTAGGGATGGGTGGGGTAGCTATGTTAGCCTCTGGAATTGGTTTCGTGCCTGGTATTGTTCTAGAGGCATTTGCCATAGCTACAAGTTTTCTGGATATTATTGGGAACGTTATAAGACGTAAGTGTGTTGCAAGAGCTTCGAAACACGACGCGATTCGTATTTTGCCGGAAAGTAAGCTAAACACGATTCACGACCACACTTCGAAGGCGTTGGATAACACGGCTATTAGCGATGATGAGTAAAAGCTTATTCTGGGAGAGGAAGAGAAATATAGAACGATGAAACGCGAGATACAAGACAAGAGTAAAAAAGAATTGCTGAGACAAAGCAAAGACGAGATGGTGGCGGAACTAATCAAGAAATGAAACAGCCCTGGGTCTTCTGCGCGAAACTCGATATGAGTTTTCATCGTAGGTGGTTGGAGCGTTGAGTCTGTTGTTGTTCCGAGCACGCAACCACCAAACGATTAGTGAACCTTAATTTTTACTATTACACTCCAGTGGTTTGGACCGGCCTCGTTGGAGGCGGCTCGGCCGGCCGCAAAACGGAACTTTTCGTATTTATATACTAAGGCACTCCATAACAATCCTTTTTTGTTTTTGGCCGAATCCAAAGCGGGTCGGCTTCCAGGTATTTTTGCGTAGACAGGCACCCTTTTAATTCAATTAAATTAGAAGGTAGCGGGACCAGATCTAGATTAATAAGGGGTGTAGACCAGCATCCTCTTAATTCAATGAAATAACAGGGTGGCGGGGACAAAAAAACACCCGCTAAATAAAAAGAAATAACAGGGTGGCCCCAAAGTTATACTTATGCACTACTAAGCCTATTGGTGGAGGCACCGACAATCTGCGGAATTCAGGAGGGAGATTGTTCCAGAGTCCAGAAAATGTTGAGAAGTTCTGAAATATTTTACCAGCTGCGACGGCGAGAGAACATAATTATTTTCTGCATGTATGATCTCAAGCGAATCTTAGGTTGTTTTCAGTTCGATGGTACAGTAGTTGTTGTCCGTATATTTACCTGCAATGTACTGCTCAGGTTGACCATAGCGGTTGGTGACGGTCAGTTCGCTGTAGACTGGTCCCTGTACGTCGGGTGGTTGCTGATGCTGTGGAGGTTGATGTTGAGGATTTGGTGGCGATGAAGATGGAGCGGGAAACATCGGATTGGAAATCATCCCACTGGAGGTTCCGTCTTGATCGAAGGGAGGATACAGACTCTGGAAATGTTAATAGAGTCAAATGAGTGGAATTCTGTTAAGAATGTTACACACCAGTAGCTATCTAACATATAAGGCTGTCGCTTGATTAATAATATCAAATTTTAATTACTGACTTACTAATTCCTTTTTTCCTTCCTTCCTTCCTTCCTTCCTTCCTTCCTTCCTTCCTTCCTTCCTTCCTTCCTTCCTTCCTTCCTTCCTTCCTTCCTTCCTTCCTTCCTTCCTTCCTTCCTTCCTTCCTTCCTTCCTTCCTTCCTTCATTCATTCATTCATTCACTCAGTCGTTCATCCATGTGCTTATATTCATCAATCAATCCATCATCCATTCAGTTGTCTATTAATTCATTCATTCGTCCGTTAAACTCATCTATTCATCCAGCCAACAATTAAATCATTCAATCGTTGGTTCAATCATTCAGAGCATCGAACTTAACCCAGGGCCGGAATTTTCTTCATCTATTATGCATCAGCTCAGCAACTCATGAATATTAAATATGTGTATTGTTAACGCTAATTATTTTCATCTGAAGTCGACTTGTAGGTCTAGGTATATATTTTTATTCATCTACTTTTTACAGTAGACCTAACAAACCTCTTTCTTTTTGGCCGACATTAATTTTCCGTTTTGTTCCTTTTTGTGATCCTTGTCTTCCATGTTGTTGTCTTCGTATCTCCCGTGGTTGATTTCCTCGTAGGAGACAAATGTTGAAATCTCAATCTCTGTTGGATGGTTTCCTCCTAGGTCTGTTATGTAACTAACAATGTAGAAACTCAGACAATGATGATTATGGAGCGTTGTGGAAGAAAATATAGTTCGATAGTTGCATACATAATAGTGCACCCATACGTGCATACATACATACATACATACATACATACATACATACATACATACATACATAATATGAAACTTATTTATATCTGCTAATCGAAGTATATTATAAAATATTATGTATAATATTATTTATTTATTTATTTATTTCACTTATTTATATTTGCAAATCGAAGCATATTATACATATTATGTATAATAATTATACTACGATTAGCAGATATAAATAAGTTTCAAACAGTTTTATTCGTGTTTCGCTATCATAACAGATTGTTACCTAGTTCGTTCGATGATTATTTTCGTCAGGGAAATGATGTGCATAATCATTACACTAGAACTGTGTTAAATTAGCGCACTGATATTGCACATAGGGCTTACTAAGATGAAATTATTCTCCATAAAATGTTCCGGCTCTTCAATATGGAACATTCTTCCAAATTATGTTCGGGGCTGTAGTGGTAAAATCAGAGGTGAGTAGGCTACACGCTACCGGTGAGAAGGGGCGTCACTAGGGCTGGTTTGACACTGAAAAAATGTGATGACCTTTTTTAGGAATTCGTCTCAGAAAAAGTTGATGACCTTTTTTTAGTCATTCGCCCTCACAACCGTTCATTCATCAATGGCTATACGGTCTCTAGAGAGGTAAGTATACGCTGTATACCCAGCGTATACCCTCCCTACAGCCATGGGTATACGCTGCCCAGAGGTGAGTATACGCTGTATACCCGCGTATACACTCGACTACAGCCCTGATTACCATACTTAAGAAAAACATAGTCTGATTGTTGTGTTTGAAAACTTACACTATGTTTAGTGTTTAATGTTTAATATTTGTTTATATCATGTTAATCCGTCACAGTTTTTTAAACTATACATTTATTCAGTACGCTTCATTTTTGCACTGTTACTACTGCCAGATATTATCCAGAAAAGGAGCAATCCAGCCTCGGCGGGTCAATATGACCCTTTTGAATTGACCTTTAGACTATTGCATCATTGCTGGAAGTTTTCTAAGTTTGTACTCACTGTTGTTATTGTCATATTACGGTGTTGATGTTGTGTCAATGAATGGCTTACTTACTTACTTACTTACTTATAGATTTATATATAGTCATGCGTACATGTATTCATACATATATGCACACGTACACGTAATACTTATTTTATTTATTTTTTTATTTATTTATTCCGGATATTTCTATAGCGCCTCTCGAAGTCAACTACTACTCAGAGGCGCTCCCGACTACAGCATTTGATACTGTGCCGGAATTTTCACGCCGAAGCGCCACGAGCAATTGCGAGTGAAGGACTTGCCCAAGGTATACATATACATATATATACATACGTATACATATATATATACATACGTATACATACTTTTTCTCAGTTATACAGCTTGAGAGTAATAAATTTATTAGGGCTGACTTTACACAGTGTGTCGAGGTTCAGAAACATACACCCCTCAGCTAATAGAAGCTTTTATGAATCGTCATCTCAGCTAAACACTCAACTTGATCTCAGGATGACACTTAATTTTATGATTTCAAAGTCGAGCAATCTTTCAGGTAAGATAAATGTGGACTTTATGTTTCTCTTCGTTGTAGTTATTTGCCCGCAAGATTTCATTTTATATAATTACGTGTATTGTGATTCAAAAGTTGAGAAACCGCACCTATATGGATATAGTTTAAATTTTAAATAAAGAAGTAATTAACAACTATTACTAACTAACTGCTTTGTCATGTTTAGAAGCATTCTGACAATCGAAAAAGCTTACTGATTTGATGTAGCGCTCATGATATTCTGGTGCCCTGCGCTTGACCTTCGAGTGGCGTTTTAGAAGTTTGGAGAGTACAAACGATTACGACTACAATTGCTATATAATTTACAGAAGGCGACACTTTATGTTCATAGCTTATGCTGCTTGACATGAAGTGCTTATCTAATATCAATTAAGCTGCTTACCTCGGATTATGAAAATGCTTAACAGCGGCTGAAAAGAGAATTGTATTTAATTTACAGTAAAAAATCTTCACATATAAAGCCTAATAGAAGTTGACGATATGCATAATAGATCATTATCTTTTAGGATAATAATTCATTGGTAAACACACTTTGGCTTTTCGATTAAAGTCAATGCTGTTAAATCCGCTAATTTTGCAACTAAATCAATCAATCAATCAGTCAATATTCCTTTAATTCAACAAATCCAGTTGACAATAACGCAACAGATTACAGAAGCATGATAATAAATAGATTGGAGAATAAAGGGATGTGTTAATTAATAAGCATCTTTGAACAAAACACGAGGAATAAAATTACATTTATCTTTAGCTGGAAGAGTAAAATTGCAAGGTCTTGTCCTTAAGTCGTAGTCATTATGTCGTGGGGGAGGAAATATACCACGAAGGACATGGTAAGGCTGGCAACAGATTCTTTTAAATAAGCCAGCATCTGCAGCATCAATCATGTTATCCAAACTTGGGATGGAGGGCAGAAGGAAACCTCTGCGCATGGTTCGATGTAACATGCGTTCTATCCTATCCCTATCATATTTGCTGGTATAACCCCACCAGGCCGGAGAGGCATACAAAAGGTGAGAAACAGTGGTAGCCCTTGCTACATCATGCAAAGCTTGAGGGGACAGACCATGGTCTCTCAAAACTCTGAGCGCGTACAGGGAGGTGGAACTTGATGTCAAGACTTTGTCAACATGTTTAGACATACTGAGATTGGAGCTAAGGGTTACCCCTAGAACTTTAAGAGTAACAACTCTTTCTGCTCCCTGAATGATGGGAGGAATGTTTAACCCTTTCTGACCCCTTTTGGAGAAGATTATCTCACGTGTTTTGGTTGGATTTAACTTGAGGTTATTGTTTTTAGCCCATATCGCAATGTTATCATATTCTTCAGCCACTGTTCGAATATGTGATGAACCTACTATTAAATAAGTGTCATCCGCATATTTAACAAGATGATTAAAACTATATTTAGGGTGAAGATCAGATGACGCAACATCGTAAGATTCAGGGCCAACCACTGAACCTTGGACAACACTAGCATTAATAGATGCTACTTGTGATACAGCCCCTTGGAATCTGGTGATGTGCTTACGGTCCTGAAAATAATTGACTAACCAATTATATATTGACTAACCAATTATATATATACCATAGCAGAGTTTATAAAATATTCATGACAATCAGTATAATTCAATAAATCGTAACATGTACGGCTAATTATCGCATAAGAACTGATGACACAATAACTGAAACTGCATCGGGTAAGCAACAGGTGTAACTAAATATCAAGTCATTAACTGAAACTGGTTTAAAAAACCGCAAAGAGGTGCACCAACTAACACAATGCCATTACAAGAGAGAACATATTTTAGTAAATGGCACTGGATTTAAAGCAGGGGTACAATTCGCTTCCAATATCAGTAATGTTTCATCATTATCTTTGTATCAATCTAACTATTTACCAGCTGCACCGCGAACGTAAGTGGTAAGTGTACTCACTTTGACAAATACAGTACATATCAGATCAGTGATCGTCATTCCCATTATAGGCAGTTATGGAAAGTAGTACTGTGTGGTCAATTAAGTATATCTGCATGAACATACCTTCTGAGCGTCTACGTCCTTGTGAACAATTCGCTGTGACTACCATCCAAATGATAAACAATATTCCAGCCAATGTAAATACACAAACCGACAGAAAAATCCAGATGCATACAAACGCGATGTTCTCTGGAAAAAATTCCTATTATTTCAATCATGTATTTTCTCCTTCAACATTTGTTAGCATGTTTATAGTTCAACAGTATAAATTGTAAATTATACATTTGATATTAGAACTACTTAGTGACGAAAAGTTTAGGTAATAAAATACGCACACTTTAACGGCGAACTTGCAACAAAATGCATGCAAAACTAGTACCTTTCATCGTTAAAGTGTGGGCCTACTACAAATCCTTTAATTTTAAATAGTAGGCCTACATATGTTACGCAGTGGACTATCATTATTATTGCCCGTTTCATTGTATCGCAAATTCTGATATAATTCAGTCAAGACATGGATCCGAAATGACATTTTGCATGCAAAACAACCTCAGTAGAAAGAAAACTCCTTGTTACTGGTATTTAAGGTAGTCCTCGCAGGTCATGTAATAAGAAGATTCGGCTCTAGCTTCATTATCCAACAGACCAAAAAATCGCTTGAATAGCATTGCTTTGCTTTGACTAAGTAAAAACGTAAGGCAAAGAATGTGGCATAAGCAAATAATATTTCAGCTGAAAAAAGTAGCCTATTATTAAATTTAGGAGAAAATACATAAGAAGTACCGTACTTATGATTATGTTACCATTCATGCATGGAAGCATTTTTTTTAACCATGAGAAACGATCATTTAATTTCCATTTGAATCCGACGGTCCGATTATAGTAGACGAGAAACACAACTGTTGCAATGATGTTGACGAGAATATATGCGCCAATGGCAATGCAAATTACTATGGTGATCCCTTTTTCCGGTAAGGCTGCAAAATAAAAATCTTCTGATCAAAGCTATGCTAGCTAATTGCAATGGTCGAAGCTAGAAGCTTGCAGAAGTTTCGTTATAGTAACCTTAAAGGCAATGTTTTCCAATCATTTCTAAAGTTGAACTCCATAAGTTGCTACTTAATTAAAACCACGTTGCCTGCTTTTATGAGCACTTTCAGACAGAGGCGTCTATACTCCCTAAGTCATTGGAGCAACTTCCCCTTCCCCCTCTTCTTTCCCTTTCCGTTCCTTCCCCCCTTAAATGGTGGCATACACACTGATAGATCTCCCCCCATTTCTTGGATGGTGTAGACGCCCCTGCTTTCAGATAAAATTCGTAGGGCTTACGTTTAAGTAAAATCTGCATCATTTTATTATTTCCATAATTTAAACTGCGAAAATAATGAAGTCAGTTTAATGCGTTGCGTTCTTCTTCTTCTTTCTTCTCTTCCTTCAGTTTCCCGACGATGAGGCTCTTATGAAGTTTCTCCATAGTGTTCTGTCTCTGACAGTTTCGCGCACCATGGTTAAGTCCGTGCCTTTGCTCTAAACTCTAATTTGAGTCTCCAATGCGTTGCGTTACTAGGTAATAATTGGGTCAAACTTTGACGGTGTTTAATCTGATTTCGAGTAAGGAATAAAGCAATAATTATTACATACCGGTAGTTGTCTGGTTTTTTTCGGTGCACTCTTCTGTTTCATAGGAGAAAACAATACACAATTAGTTAAAAGATGACATTACTTTCAATAGTTTCAGATGCAAATTTAAAAGCATTGTTGCATTTCCAAGTGCTATGCAAAAGCCTTTCATATCTACATAGCATCTTGAGTTCTTTTTTGAGATTTGTATTAATTGACAATAACTGTAAATACAGTAGGCCCTACGTTTAGCTAACTGAAGCAGATACTTTTCGACTGTGCATCTCCAACGGATGACGATTCTTGAATACGATTTGACTTTATGCGACCACCGAATTGCGATTACGGTGCTACAGAAGTCAAAAAATTACTCAAGTCATGGGTGCAATTTGCTGCTTCAAAGAGTAGAACAATGCGCAATTCGAGTTGGTAAGCTTATTGCCTCCGATAATTTATTTTACAAGGTGACAGGTTATTGCCAATCATTATAATCCAATACTTCTAAATTCGATCTGGTACTTGTCTGTTTCACGACCCCCAAACACTCCGAAAGAAAACACCACAACATGAAGTTAAATTTCTACTATGACGTTTCCTTGATCCCGCTTCTAGTTTGAGTTATATTTTAATCGTTGACCCCGCTTCTAGTTAATTTATATTTTAATCGTTCATCCCGCTTCCAGTCTTAGTAATATTTTATCGTTCATCCCGCTTTTAGTTTAATTTATATTTTAATCGCTCATCCCGCTTCTAATTTTAGTTATATTTTAATCATCGATCCCGCTTCTAGTTTAATTTATATTTTATTCGTTCATCCCGCTTCTAGTTTTAGTTATATTTTAATCTTTCATCCAGGTTCTTTCGGTGGTGTGCTTGGGGGTCGTGAAACAGACAAGTACCTTCGATCTAAACACACCAATGCCTGAATTCATGAGTTTAAAAATTATTTGGAACCTATTTGTAATAGTGATTACATTCATATTAGAAAAGACGCTTTTTGGCTGCATAACCAGGTCTACGTTAATAATAGTGAACACAAAATAGCGACGCAGAAAATCGCGACTGCGGCAAAACAGCGAACCTCAAAACAGCGATTGCGCCTGCTATGTAGGTCCTAAGACAGTAGAAATCAGAATAAGGATCGTGATGTCTAATTTGAGTCTTCAAATTTAACATTACACGTGTGGGTAAACCTGCAGTTTAGGTACTTTAGTTAAATGTAGCCTACACTTTTTTAGTGGATTGTCATCAGAACTGTGATGATTGATGAAAATATAATTGAAACTAGAAGCTGGACGATCGATGAAAATACTACATAATAAAACTTAAACTAGAAGTTGGTTGAGCGATGAAATGGTAATCTTGGATTTTAGCTGATGAAATTATTTACAACGCATAAGCGATGAAAAAATTTCATAGTAAAACTCTAACTAGAAGTTGGAAGATTTATGAAAAATATTACTGAAACTAGAAGCGGAATGATCGATGAAATACTACATATTAAACTCAAACTAGAAGTTTCATTGCGATGAAAATATAGCAAAAAAGCCAAAATACTAACAACAGAATAATGCAAATTATTCCAATGAA
This sequence comes from Allolobophora icterica, assembly GCA_963556255.1. Classification (NCBI taxonomy): domain Eukaryota; kingdom Metazoa; phylum Annelida; class Clitellata; order Crassiclitellata; family Lumbricidae; genus Allolobophora; species Allolobophora icterica. The sequence goes on along the minus strand of OY744613.1, from coordinate 49,807,899 downwards.
AAATAATTAAAGTACCTAAACGGCAGGATTACCACCCATGTTATATGCATACTTCGTCAGACATTGGAAGACATTGGAAAAAATAGATGAAATCGCTGTATTGGTTGTCGCTATTTTGTGCACTCGCTGTTTTGTGCATCGCTATTTTGTGACCGCTATTTTGACGATCGCGGTTTTGTGATTGCGGTTATTAACGTAAATCCATAACCAAAGGTGTCGGAACTAAATGTGTCGAAATGCTGACAATCTCTCAAGTTAGAAAATCCCTGAACGATTTTCTGTAAACAAATTTAAACGTTCATTTCTTGTAACTGTAGTGTTTGCCACCTTGCAGAAAACCGTCTGCAGGTACATAATTGCTTTCCAAATGAACTTTGGGCATTTAATTAACCATAACTTCAAAGTCCGGAAGTGTTTTCAAAGTTTGTTTTAGTCAAAGTCTGATGAGTCAATTGATGAGTCAACTGGAGATCACACATAGGTCACAATACATAAAAACTCACCTGAGGTGTCCTGAACTGAAAGTAAATAAACACCAGAATTCATATAATTAAGACGAATTTTGATGAATTTCCGTTAAAATAATAAATAATAAATATTCGATTTACTCCGGTCTTGCCGATTCATTAAAGGCCTGTATATGTGTGACTTGGCAAAATATGTTTCACATATTTGCATAAGCGTTATAGGCCTATCAGTAGATGCTTTTCAAACATTCTTTTAAAGGTGATGTTGCAGTTGATAACCATTACACCATCTCCTACTGTGTTGCTGGTCGATTCAGATTAGTTAATGTAACGCAAGAAGAGAGTCGCTATCACATAAGGCGAATGTGTCGTTACTATTGATGACGTCATAGCATATCATTATGTTAAGTACATGTTAGGTAACCGTACATGCGTTCCAGATCGCGTTCAACACTTTTCCTCGGACATGTAGTTGAACGTGGAATAGAGCGTAAAAAGCAATTGTCCAGTTGTCTGTCTCTCGTTATGAGCTAATTGGTGTCACCCAAAATATAAGTCCTTACTTTCAAATAACTAACAGGGAATCACCCTGATACTTTATGGAATACTCGCTAACTTAAACAATTCTTTAAACGATACTTAAACGACACTTCAACAATACTTTAGATATTTTAGTTGAATTCCAGCATATAATTTATTGCTGCAGTGCAATATATAACACATGTGTAAGTTGATAATGCCATCCTTGTAAATTTAAGTAGTTCGCATGAAGATGGGTAAAAAGAAACTTCAAGAAAACCGCTGGAAGAGTTACAGCGAAAGTTAGTTTCGGGTAGAGAGTTTTTAACATGACAGACAGAGAGTTCAAGACGGAGGAACCAGCAAATGTGAATGAATGTTGATAAAAGACAAGACGTGAACAAACAGCATTGCAAGAAATACAAAGCTTCATTGAGTATTTTAATTACAATCAGACAATTTAGAGATTCATCATAAGAATTGTTTCAGGATATTAATCGTATCTGGTTTACCATAAACTTTATTGTTCATTGTCAATTTATTTTCATGCATCAAACCCATACTTATTTACTTATTCCAGAGTCAATATTAAATGTTACTAATTGAATTGTTGGATTATATAATCGTTCAATGACACTGCGTTTTACATGTAATGACAAAATAATTAAGCCATGCAAGCGGACCCTTTAAATGTAACTGTCTCGCAATGAGTTAGAAACCTTCAAGTCTAGGATCAACTTCAGAAGACACTTCTCACGTTTGTGGAATTCTGCAATACGGTGGAATCCGTAACCTCTTTGCAGGTTGTTGATCAAAACCAACTGTGGTAAAGCAATGTTTTAGTTGTTAAAAAGCAGATGGGGTCCAAAATCTTACATATTACCAGAGACTTGAAAGCAGGTCAAAATCTAATGTTGTGAATATATTGCACACAAAACAACTGACCAGAAGTCAAGACCTGACCACAACATTTTTTCAGTTACTTAGGTAAGTGTCTGCAAGAAGAGCTTGAAGATTAAATCCCAATTCCGACAACTAAAACACTGCTAAAGTTACTAATTTGTTAAAATAAGCTTACTAACATGTTGACAGTGTGACGTTCCTTTATTATTATCAAACACTCTGCTTTTCCAACAGTAAGTTTACATGAGAATGAACATTGAAAGCATCTTCATACCAAACCACACAGCAAAATACATCACAGAAGTTTCAATTACGTTCACCAAGTACCGAACATCTCAATATTTAAAACGTCTAATTTTGATGAAGAGAATCTCGTGTCTAAATATAATGATAAAATGAGTGCATTCGTTGAATGTTTTACATCACATAATATGTCATACCAGCAGTTATCGGTTTTCTAAATTACAAGTCAATCTCTCCAACGTAATGAGTTGAAAGAGGCGTTGTCCATTTGAAAATGCTTAGTTAACAAATAAACTTTATTTCCTTTTTACACATATGTACAGTTTAGTAATAATATTCGTGCCGTACATTAAGTCACATTCTTACCAAAGATATTTTTAAGGATAATTTTCCAAAAGACATTCAAACTCAAAATGCAATTACAAAGTAATCAGTCCAAGTCACAAAATAGAATATACAAGTATGCTTTTAAACAGTTTGAGGTTACAAAATCATTATTAGTGTATCTATAAACTAATTATTTCACTAATCATATCACTTACATTTATTTGTCGTCTGCAGCGTCGGCAATGTACTTGATTCTTCGTGTTAGGTTCGTCCTAAATTAATATTAAAATTAACCCATATTAGAATGGTCTGTAGTGTGGTTCAGTGAGATTTGTCAAATGCAGTAACGTATCACTTCAAGGAATAAATTCATTCACAGATGATATGGATCAACTGTGACTGAGCAAAGAAACGAAATTTAAATAATTACGACTCTAGCATCTCCGAGTAGGTCTCTTGAAGAGGCGCCATATAATTTTCCATAATGAATGAATGATTGAATGACTGAAAGCTGAAAAATTATTTCATGATGAAATCTCTACTGTGTCATATTTCAAATTCAAATTACATTTCTTCAAATCAGGATTTTTAGACTAGTTGGACTTAATTATTCGGCTTTATTTCCTTTGAAATCATGAAAATGATGTTCACCATTCTGTTAAGAAAATTGATTTAAATCACTTGAAAATTTATCGTTTTTCAAATTTCAATTCAAGCTTAGTTCAGACTTAACTAGTCAACTTAATTAAATTCACAAATAGTTTTTGCTGTTTTAAACACTATTATAGCTATACATGACAGCTGGACTGTCTCGGTCATGTAGTAAATTTATGTGCCATAGATAACTAGACAAAATATTAATAAACACACAACATAGTTTTCCTACCTTGTGGTCATCTCTTGTTGCATTGTCCGTTACATTCATAGGAAATCACTCCAACGGATATTGGAAATAATGTAAATCCAAGAATCACGTGAGCAAGTGCTAATGTGAAACAAATTTTCTGAAATCTTGTGCCTGTAATGGAAGAGACATTTAGCAAGAAACTCAACAACAAATTACATCAAATATAGAACATACTTATTGAAATGTTTTAACCCGATCGTGATAGTAAAGTCAGCGCTACTCCAAAGCTAAGCGCAGGGCTACACAGCTCTACTGACGAGCGTCGCGTCGCGTCAGAGGTTTATCGGAGTCTAGTTGCCATGTAGACCAGAGAGACAAAGTAGAAGAGCCTTATCAGGCGGATTTCGTTGAGGACAAGAATGATTGGAAGGAGGAGGATCGAATGGACCAAAACAGAAATTCTTGAAGTGGCAGGACTTTAGTTTGAAGTGAAAAGCCTGTAGGGTGATCCGCTGAGAAAGATGACAGTTGGTGATCGGCGGTATTAGTGGGCAGCTGAGAATTTGCGGAAGCTAGATGGTACGTCGTTCCAGGGTCGAGATGCAGTGCAGTATATGAATAATCGGTTGGAGAAATTGAGGCGAGAACAAACGCAAAAGTGAACCACAACGCAACGCATCAGATGCTACGGTTGATAAATTTAAGCTGTTATTTACTAAAATGATAGGTGTTATTTCTACATCTTCAGTCCCGTGGTGTCATATCAGTTCTCGTGCATTGATTTCTTACTAGTTAAACGAAGTCAGACACCGTGCTTGAATAAAAAGATTTTAGCAAAACTTTTACTAATTTAACTGCAAATATTATTGTTCACACCAGCTCATATTAATTACCAGTTGCGTGTGATGCATTGTTTTGTGGTTCACTTGTATCGTTTCTTGTCTATTCGAGATCTGTAGACTTTCCAGCTTTTCTCCGCTCACTTTTCGTGTCGCTCACTTTTGTTTGTTTTGTTTGCTTTGCATTTCGAGATATTTTTTGCATTGCCGTTTTATCTACTGATTTCCTCACGTATTTTGTTAGGGTGATTCCTGGGTTTGGACTGCAACCATTACCATCTACTCTTCCATTCTCTACGATTTAATCCATCAATAGGCTAAATGATTTAATAGTGTTAAATTATTTTCAGTACAGATTGTCTACTTTATTAGGCCTATGTACAAGCATTGTTATTTTGCTAAGAATTTAGTGCAATTGCAATCGATACTGCTACCACCACCACCACCGTCATCATCATAATCGTCCTTATCACAACACTATCACCATCAACACCGTTACCAGTATCAGTATTATCACGATCATCGTCGTTTTCGTCTTCATAGTCTTCATCATCATCATTAATATTAACACGCAGCAGGAATAACCTCGAAAATGAAAGAGATTATTGTAGATTTTATGGAAGATCAGGTTTTGTGCCCAAGACGAAGCTTTATACTGATATTATTTGATGATTAAGAACTTTGACACACAGGTACTTCTTAAAATAACTTCCACGACTGAACTCGGTTTTAATTTGCACAATGCATATCTATATGCAATGTTTACCGTTAGGTCTAGGTCAAGTTCACTGCAACTCTGACGTTGACGGTAGCAACTTGTTTACCAAGTAATCCAGGCCAACTACTATTACCTTTTTTCTATTTACTCTCAGTAAACACACAAGATAACCCTGATCTGATATGATCTGGTACCCTGGAAATCTGACTTGGACCTCTTTTCGACTACCGGTACTCTCTGGAAACCCCCTCTGATTTAGTTTGGCCTTCTGGAAACTGGACTCTGACCTCTTTTCGACTACTCTATGGAAATCCCCTCTGATTTAGTATAGCCTTCTGGAAACTGGACTCGGACTTCTTTTGGACTACTCTGGAAACCCTCTTTGATTTGACGTAGCGCTCGTGAATAGGCTTGTGCCCTGCGCTTGGCCTTCGAGTGGCGCTTTAGAAGTTTGGAGATTACGATTACGATTATTGACATGAAACTTAACATCTAGCAAGTTAAGAAAACGAGTTTCAGGTTCTCAACTACGGCATTCTACAATTGGGTGTAATTGTTTAATGTAATTATTTCAACATGCAAAATGCACCTTTGTCACTAGCAGCATAAGTCCTACATGATTTCAGGCTAGATAATATGAACTCAAGCACCGTAGATCTAAATATGCAGTCGTGTCAGCAAGCAAATTATGTGATGATATGAACGTAGCTCCGGTATATTTAATAAATTATCGTTCGACTTTAGAAGAGATGCTTGTAGTAGCTTACCTTTGTTCTTACAGCCAGCATATGTTATTATAGTGAGAATCAGGAATTGAATTCCAGAGAAAATCACCATAACAACAAAGAGTATGATCCAAGCGGCTTTCCTACACGGTGTTTCTACAAGTATACATAGGAATTTATTTAGATGGTTGATTTAATAAGCTTAGACTTGGACATGGACCAATTAATTTTTCGCTTTTCGTAGTTTGTTCACAATAAACAAAAGTTTTATTTTGCAATAGATTTAGCGCAAGCATCACACCAAATGCATTAATTTTTAGGCAAGTAATATTCTCCTCTCAATCATACACGAGCCCTCTCACTCTATCCTCCACCAGGGCGTGCCAGGGCAAATGCCCTTGTAAAAAGTCTTTGCCCTGGTCGTTGCCCTGCCAGAATTTTTGCCCGGCCCAAAAATTGTTCGGTGCATAAATCGCCTACTGCACTGGTTTCTTGTATGACTGCCCTGGTTATGCCCTGGTTACAAAAAATGTCTGTCCCCGCCACTGTCCTCCACCCTCCAACTTTAATAGCTCTTTCACCTAGCTTCTGTGTCAACTCTGTTTCCTTTCTGAATAGACTAATATTGAATGATTGAATATGGCACATTCGCAGGTATAATTAATTCACATTTATTTGCTGATTCGTAATATAAATTAGAGCCAGCACCAATGTACCTTGAGAATCATTCATGCAGGGCAACATTTTATTCAGAAACAGATATCGTTCATTGTAGTCGTTTCTGGCTTTACTACATTTGTAGAGAATTAGAAATATGGCTGCAGCAATCAGATTTAGAAACCACAGAAGAAGCAAAAGCCAGAACCAGCCTATAAAACAAAACATTAATATAAATTCTTCGTTTTCCAGAACACTCGTTAGCTCACCATTCCAATCTTCAGTAGTGTGTTCCTATTTTGATAGTTATAAAAGAACAATGATCTACCTAAGTAATTGTAATCGTCAACTAAACTTCTAAAGCGCTGATTATTCACGAGGGGTTCCCACATATGTCCAGTGGAGATAAAAAATTCCGTCTTAAGGCAAGGACACGCTGGGCAGTCGCCAGGGCCCCCACGATGCTAGGGACCTCCAAATGTAAAAGATCAGACAAAACTAATGTGTGCGTGACCTCCACGCGCCGCAGTGCATTGTTTTGCCTAGGGCCGACAATGCTCTCCAGAGGGGCAGAGGACTGCTAGGGCGGATTTTGTTGAGGACGAGAACGCTTAGAAGGCGAATGATTGAACAAGTAAGATAGGAATGGGGCTATGTATTCATGTAATTTATGTCACCATACGTATATGCTATGAATCTTTCCAAAACACTCCACGTGATGCAAAGTTCATGACAATTTCATCCATCTAAAGTCGATCGATTTTCGAACATCTGCCACAATCTTCATTAACAGCGCTCAATTTAAAATCTCTTTAAGTCATCACATAAGTCCACACTCAGAGAGTCTCTTGTCTGTGCTCTGTTAAGGAGGAAGAGTGATGACTGCCAGCTGAGGCGTTTTTTGTAATCTACGCGGTTATGCTCACAGACTGGCCCTATACATCGGTTTGCTTGCAGAGCAATAGCTCAGTCTACCAGGTCTATGATGGTATTGACGAGAAACCATGCAGTAGGCCTATCCAAACCGGTTTGTCACTGTGTTTATCTCATTTTGAATAATTTTCACTGACACCATAAACTTGTCATTTATAAAAGCATTTAGACTTAATTTAAATTTGAATCGCCAGAGCCAACGTGCAGTTTAGAAGTATACTTACACACTATTTCGTTTCGTAATCAAATCGTCAGCCATAAAATAAACCATAAATTTTGAATTAATGCATTGAAGTCACATTTTAACACATATTCCTTTCAGGACTATTGCTAAAGAAAAAAATTATAACCTGTACAGCTGATCAGTGCTTTTTTCTGGAAAAAAAGGTTCCGGGACGGAACAATAGGTTCCGGAACGGAACAATTATGGGCGGGCTAAAATTCCGAGAAAAACGGGATTGGGGGTGGGAGGTGGTCTTAATAAACACTGAAAATAGTTAAAAAAACTGATATTAAATTTAAAAAACCAAATCATTGTTTTTATTATTTAAATTTAAAGACATATTTTTAGTAGCTGGAAAAAGGTACCGGAACGCCGTTCCGGCGCGTTCCGGCTGAAAAAAAGCACTGCTGTTGAAGAGAGTTAAATAAGTGAACATTAGTAATCAGTATTTGATTCATTTAACACATTGGCAATTATGGCACGAACCATTTCAATACAATATAAGAGAATATGGACTCAACTGTAGAACATCCTATGAAAATATTTACATGTAAATTTTAGGAATGTTACCTGCGTAACATTAATGAATGAATGAATTACATGAGATGGACGTGCCAGACGTCAATACTTAAATCAGAGGCACGGTCAGTTCTCTAGGAGAAGGGGAGATGGACATTCAAGGTTTGAAGCCAAGTGATTCATGAAAGTTTTAAGTTGCCGATGGAAGGCTAAGACTATTAAGGCTGTCCTTAGAAGTAGAGGTAGGCCTATTTCATTCCAGACAGTGAGTGAGGGTGAGTTGAAAGCACGTACTCTAAGAGCATCATTGTTTGTGGTGTAAAACTCCAGTAATAGTACTTGGATTCATGAAAGTTTTAAGTTGCCGATGGAAGGCTAAGACTATTAAGGCTGTCCTTAGAAGTAGAGGTAGGCCTATTTCATTCCAGACAGTGAGTGAGGGTGAGTTGAAAGCACGTACTCTAAAAGCATCATTGTTTGTGGTGTAAAACTCCAGTAATAGTACTTGGATTAATTGATATATGGGAAAGAACATTCAACGATTAGTGCTATGATAAAAGGAATACATGTATGCCTAATGTTGTATATAGGCCCTAAGCTGTATGATTAAAATCTAAATAATTTGTAAGCGAGAAATATGCGTTTAGCGTGCATCTGTACAATGTAAAACCATACACCGGATCATTTTATACTATTAGTAATTTTGCACAATACGATATAAACTCGGGTTCGTTATGGCTGTAAAAAGTATACATGTAGAAACGATTGACGTATTTATGGGGATTTGTCAAAAGAAGTTGTGATGCTCTCAGCTGAATAACTAGGCCCTATTCAGTGATTTTTTTTACTTCAAAATTTAAGTGAAGGTGGCCACTCGGTGATTATAAATATACTTAAATAATTTAAATTTGTCAATTAAACATATTCGTCTAAGCTAATTTATCAATGAAACTGCTGCATTATATTCCTACCTTTTCCAACATGTTCTCGCATTGTTTCTCAAATTAATGGCCGAAATGAAACTTTGTTGTTGTACGCAAGGAAAACCTCTAGGCTCTAACCCAACAAAATACCGTCAATTGAGATGGTGAAATGCTTGAAATGTATGCAAGCAATATTTCATAAAGTTCAACGCTTATATACAAGAATGCGACTTTCCGCACGACATAAGCTTAGACCTAGAAGCATCATACTCCTTCAATTTTATTAACTCATTCGCAGGAAATATTTTAAGCCAATACATTATCTGTAAACCTCAAGGAAAATTATAATATGTCAAGTAAACTATTTTAGCTATGCCCGAGTCGTTTAGAAAAACGCTAATAAATGTGCTAAACCGTTTAAAGTCAGTCGCTTGGAATTTAGCCGCAATGTTTTGTATTATGTATTAATTTCCGTATAGTTTAATTTTAGTTGAATAATCTGAATTTGTTATCGTACGCTTGGCGCCACAAATGGTGAAGATCGCCAATTACTAGGACTTAAACAAAACAGTCTCTAAGAAATGTGCAAAGCCTGCTTTGCTAACAAATATTCACAAAAAATTGCTCATTGTTTGCGCCTCTGAATTATTATTTATAAGGCGCTATATATAGGTGGCCTGGATGATGATCATCGTTCATCCATTCATACTGAATGGATGAATGACTTTTCAAACGTTACCCTAGTTGTTCATGTTCAAATTCGTTAGGGTCTGGGCTGCAATTTCAGTCTTCTTTCATTCCTTGTAGCCTGTCTAAAGACCTAAGGCACTTCGTATACACCACTTACGTGGAGAGTGATTTTATAATTCAGTTTTACTTATAAAGCAGCTACAGATAGTTTTCTATGGAATGCCTTGTGCAAAGCAGCAACAGCGTAAATGAAAAACGTAAATATAAATATTTTAAACCGTTAAGGATAATATTAAAAGCAGCCAATATCACTGAAGTCATCATTAGACCATTACGTAGAATAAGCAAGTAGCCTAAATTAAGTTTAATATGACAATGCCCAGAGCTGCATTCCAGACTGATCCGAGTAAAAGACAATAAAACCAACTTACACACATTAAGTCTTGTTTCCTTCATAGCCGAGCGTGGTGATTGTCTGATAATATTGGATGCGGTGCAAGTGTAGACGCCGTTCAGTACAGCTTCAATTGTTGCTCCACTGTGGTTGCGTGAGTCTGGACCAATCCAAGAATAAGTTGGAGCTGGATTTGAAGATGCATAGCAAGTGATCTTAACTGTTTCACCCGGACAATCAGGTACATCCTTACTCATCGTAATAGCAGATATAATCGGAGCATCTATAAAAAGTTCCACATTTCACAAATACAATAGGCGTGATAAAATGCAAACGAAATTCGTTACTGCTATTTAGACATCTGTGTATCTGTCTACTAAAATAGCGCTTCGAGAGTCCTCACAATGGGACTGGCTATGGTTTTCTAACAGATCTCAGACAGAAAACTCTGACACCGTCATCTCAGCCATCGTGCGGCAGAGTGACTGGTAGCTTCGTGATCGTATTACACGTAAAATACTACAGACACCCAATAACAGAGCGGTGACATGGCCTGGCGAGAACAAAACTGATCTCCAATATCACCTGAGACCTCGGAAGAGGAAGAAGGGAAATATGAGACATGGACGCATAGAACGGGCAGTCACCGGGCACACACTTCTTGACGAGTAACTGGTGGCAACATTTTGCGCGAGTTTCTATGACTATGTCTTCCAAATAATCTTTCGTAGCACCTTCAGTGAAACGATTACTGCGTAGAAACAGTGAGCAAGTCGTCCTACGCCAGTGGTGCACAACTTTTTTCGCAAAGTGCCACTAAACGATTTTTAAACCCTTCAGGTGCCAAACAAGTGTGACAACTCAGCTTACTTAGGATGAATGCATGCCAACATTTATGAAGATGACGTGTGCAATAAAGCACAAATAAAAGTAAGCATAAAAAGTTACAGAGAAATTGGACTGATAGTACTTCTATATTACTATATTACTGAGAGTCTTTTTCCAATGGCCACAGTGCGAAAGTCACTGTAGACTTAATTTCAGTGCCGGCTTTTCAATAGTCACTTTTCCTGTTGGATATCGCGGACCACATGACGACTCGTCGCGGGCCGGACGTTGTGCCCCACTGTCCTACACTCAGAATTGCTCGGAGCCATCGATTTATGTTTGCTGACAAGTAATGGCGCTCGATAATTTCGTAATACCACCACTACTACTAGTGATAATAGTTGCGCGGGTTCAAATGTGTTAAGCGGGCTGCGCTAGTTGGACTATGTGTGGTAATCTCCCTTCGCAAACCACTCTGGGTGAGGATATGGAATCTGGAATGTCACTTCTCTGACAAGACTGACAGGACCTGGATCTGACCTTGTGTTGATGTGGGAACTAGCTTAAGCCGCCATTAGCATAATAGGACTCCAGAATGTCAGATGTGTTGGGTGTGGGGCAAATGCGTTCCTTGACGAATAGGCCTACTGCATTTTATAATCGGGCAAATCAATCTGGCAATGCCTTGATCCTGTATCTCATTATTATTCATTAACTTCTTCCGCGCCATTGTCTAATGTTCAAGTAACCGTACGATCCCCGCAATGGGCGGAGGATATCCTGAATTTTTTTTCGGGGACGCCTAACTATAGGCCTAATTTCACACGACTTGCTATGATTTAGTCGCAAGTTTCAATTTCTAGCCCATTCTGCTATGTGGACGAGTTTATAGTCAGTGGTTGTGTTTTTCGTAGCAGGAGTCACCAAATAACAATCGTCTGCGTAGTTGAATAATCGGTTCTCTGCAATTTAAGTCCAGGAATGGTGGTCAAAAAGTTGACTGGCTTAAGTCCAGACCACTAGCATTGATAAAATTATGCGGGGAAATGATACCACGAAACTTAATACAATGTACTCGATTCAGAAGCAGAGAGGGCACCCAATTGCACACACGAACTAACATGGAGGCTTACTGCACGGCAACATAATTATGCCTTACAGTGTCAAGTGCCTTGGAAAAAACTAACGATACCAGGCAGGCGTACGGCTCGCATTTGACTGTTATTGCTATAAGCGCCGCCGAGGTCGACCTAGCTGTCCTGCAGGCATAATTATTGCTCCGATAAACGACTATTTTCTTTAGGGTTGGTAAGAATTGGATAATAGTAAATTTTGCACCACACATATTTCCAAAATTTTACACAATACTGGTGTGATGGATATTGGACGGTAATCGGCCTCTGTCACTAGACTCAAGATCATTGGGACAGGAGTGATTTTACTCTTCTTTCATTGCGGAGGGATTGATAAAACTCAGCTACCTCTTAGAGGTAGGAAATTGGAGTAGCCAGAAGATGAGCCATACTTGGTAAGAGTCATGAAGGAAGCCCGTCTGGTTCCTCCGAAGTGCCACGAGTGGATGTTAGGGCAAAATAGACTTGGTAGTCTTCGATATCCAGGGGCGTCTAAACCATAGAAACCTTGGAGCAAATGCTCCATCCAAGAAATAGGGGGGAAGATCTATCAGTGTGTGTACCACCATTTAGCAGGGAAGGAAGGGGAAGAAGAGGGGGAAAGAGGAAGTTGCTCCAATGACATAGGGGGCGGATAGACGCCCCTGTCGATATCTACAACCTCGGCGGAGGTGACTGTTGTTTTTACACCTGGTCGAACATGCTGATGGTCAGTGGATGTTTTGTAGTAGTGTTCATTAAGACTGTCGGCGGCAATTTGACTTTCTTGTTTGGGGTGCACTTTATCCTCTCCACGCTATCGACGCACCTCAGACCACAGACCACGCGCGAGATCATCGAAGGTGTTTTCGTTTTGGCTCGCAATTATTTGGTTTATTCGGGCGAGGAGGGCGTCTGCAGCAGTGTGTCGACCACGCCGATGAATAAGGTTCTCTTTAATCAGTAGATGTTTGAGGTAAGGTATCATATAAGTAGGTTCACGCGTTTTGATGGTTATCCTTTTAACCCTCAGGCTACCAAGGGGGGTGGTTGCCACCCTCCCTACGTTTTTCTGCATAAAAAATGTGTACCACATAGAATATAATTTTGACATTTTAGGTAGCTGTAGGGGGTCCATTTGCACAAATTTTGAGGTAAAAGTCGTGATGATATCCCACGCCATAAAATGTTATACCAAAAATAGCATAGGTATCGGGAGGGGGAGGTGGATACCCCCTAGTTTTCGACTATAGCCTATTCAATATTCTTTCTGGAAGAGAGACAACTATGCCATTCTTCAGAGGGAATGTAGGGCTATATTTGCTTGCTTAGTTATTTGTCTTTTGAAAACCGGAAGTGATCATAATAAATAATAATACGCTTTCTAAGTGTGAAAACCGCTGATGCAACATCACGATACGGTTGGGTACGGGAAGGCCTATAAACAGTCGAAGCAGAATGCTAACAAAGTAGGGTAGTGCTGAGAAGTGTTCAAGAAGCCGGTTTGCAGGAAGTATTCGCACAAAACAATGGAAGTAACTTGCAATAGCTGCAAGGAACACTGACATATTTGACTCCCGGGAACAATAACATAATTTCTTATTTCATGCTGCTATAGCTGCATGCCTTTAGATTTTGCCTGCAACTAAAACAGACTTTGTACTAGTTTGTATTGTCGAAAATTAAGCCTCATTCTATTTAAAATATTCTTGGGTACATAGTTCATTTTCAAACCCACATCATTTATATTTTTTAATCCAAAAAGCACAAGTTGTGCGGGATAATATCAGATATCGTTAAATGGACCGGTGCCTTTGTTCAAAACTATATAATTTCGAGATGCAATCTTATATTTTACGATTAAATATACCATTCTTGTCAGAAATGCTGAATAAAATGCTGTATTACATGATATGATATTTGAAACCAAACACGGAATTCCGGGGGATGGTAACCACCCCCCTTGGTAGCCGATGTCGCAAAAAACCGTGGTAGCCTCAGGATTAATTGGGAAAAATAAATCCAAAGTGTTTTCAGAAGATCTACAAGGTGCGGCAAAATAAAGTAATCCCCTGCAGTGTGTTGCAAATTCTGTAGCAACCGCTTAGAATTTTTATATAAAACTTGGTAATGATATTGTCTGTTCACATCTACATATAACTTCCAAATGTTATTTAACAATCTTGAAATATGACAAAGTTATGTTATTTCAAACACGACACCCCCACGATTTTACATGGTTAAAAATTGTTACTTTGTAAAGAAACAAGAAAAATAAATGGTACAACTTGAAATATTTTTACAACAAAGCTTTACGAATTGCACTTTCAATTTTACATTAAGTGTTCAAAGTGTCCACCATTGGCCTGCACGCATGCCTTCAGCCGTTTGGTAAAGTTCTTGATGGCCTTGTTGATCGGCGCCTGTGGCATATCGTCCCATATTGACTGCAAAGCGGCTTTCAACTCGGCGATTGTCTTTGGCTTCGGCTGGAGTTTGTGATACCTTTCCAGCATGGCTCCCCACACGTGATAGTCAAGGGGGTTGAGATCTGGGGAATTTGGTGGCCACTGGTCCTTCTCAATGATCTCAGGACAGTTTGCGTGCAGCCACTCCTGCGTGACACGTGCCGTGTGCGCTGGAGCAACCAATAACGCAACCGTGAAATTTGCACGTTATAAAGCGTGGGCTTGTCTCTGTTCAAATAGCATAACTCAGTCAATTGTTGTGATAATATAATGTAATTTGGCAATTGTACGTAGATATGAATGACCAATGGCCGTGTAAATTTTCTTATAAAAATCCAACTTCGTTCTTGAGATATCAACCAAACACTGCAGGGGATTACTTTATTTTGCCGCACCCTGTACAGCTTTTTATACCAAAGCCATAAATATAACAATAAATATTTTTCTGTTGAAAAGTGTATTCGCATGTAAATTTCACTACAGCAGACTTCTCCACACAAGTAGAACCAAACAGAACCTTGTCCCGGTCTGAGTGATAACAGATGCATGGTTGGTCTTTGAGGTTGAAGGACAACTGATTGTAGCGTTCGCAGCGATAACTGAACGACACTCCACGGATCGATGCTAGAACTTCTTGTATCCGAATATATCAGATACTCTTTTGAACCATTAGGTTTATCAGCTTTTAGATAAATATGTGCTTTACGCCTGGAGTTTGATAACGCTCCATAAACTGTAAGTTTCCGACTACAACCCCATTGTTTTACTATTGGTGCACGGTTACAGCAATGTGAAAGCAGCTGGGATGTTTAACCACTGGAAGATTACAAGTTACTTAGCTTGCTTGAGAGCACTGACTTTAATTCAGGTGAGTGTAATTTATGGAATTGAAACATTTGCTTTGTTTTGGCGTAAACAAAATATAAGAATGAATCGAAATAATATTGTTCTACCTAGGAGGGAGGCATGTTATTTTAAAGTCGAGCACATGACGAACTTTGTGATATTCATCAATTTCTCGGAGTAATAACTAAAGAGAGTATTAAGATTTCCTGGAGGCTACGTAAAAGTGCAGTAATTCTACATTCATTTATTGTTCTTTAACGTTAAGTGAACAAATTGCACGGCTCAGTAACAATAATAGCAAAAAACTGTCGAATAAAACAATCCTAACAGAATTTTAATTACCTTGTTAATTCCAAATTCCAAGTGTTGGAAAGAATAGAGAGCATTATACATTATTACGAGCACATCGTGCTCTATGTAAGTTAAGATAATAATTATAATGCTACTTACACAAGACGTTGATAGTTGGAGTAGTTGGTGGATTAGAAACGCTATGAGGAGTGTTGCTCGCGAATGATGACGAAGGCCATTTAACCTCGAAGGATATGCCACATGTGTGCGGTCGTATCTTTTGTCGTCCAGCTGTAACTGACATAGTAGAAGTAACTGAAGTGGCAGTCGATGAAAGAGAACCTGTTAGGTTATTTCCATCGGAATCTATCCAAGTGAGCACAGGTTGAATGGTTGGGGTTTTAGACGATGCAGTTGAAGTGTTGTATCTCACAGTGTAGGACATTGTCACCGTCTCTCCTTCAATTGCTTCTGGTTGGCTACTTACTGTGATTGAAGCATTTCGAGCTGCAAGAATAAAGATTCAAATCAAAATTATCTCAATTAATTCATTCATTCATCTATAGATTTATATAGCGCCTCTTCAAGAGAACTACTCAGAGGTGCTCCCGACTCCAGCACGGCCGAAAAGAGCAGTTTTCAGGCGGTCATAGAAGGTGCCAGAGGAAGACCTAGGATGTAGGCGCAGCTCAGAAGGAAGGTCATTCCATTTGGTCGGGCCGACCACCGAGAAGGCGCGCGTCTGCATCATAGCAGTACGGGCAAACGGGACAGAGAGCATCCCACTGCCCACCGAGCGCAGGACTCGAGCAGTCCGAGAAGCTGACAGAGAGCGGAAGAGATCTTGCAAGTAAGATGGAGCGAGACCCAGTTGACACCGCCTACACAGGGAGGCGATCTGGGATCTTATACTCCATGCGCTGTCGTACAGGCATGACATCCAACAAATAGTTAGACACAATATCATGACCAAAATATGGTATTTGACCAATAAGGCTCGCAGAGGAGTGCAAGATGCGGTGAAGGCAGTTTAGGCGTGCAGAAGCAGTGTTTAATCTAGTCCCCCTCTTCTGAGGGGGAAATGAGGTTTGTCGGGGGGTGGAATTTTCCTCCCCTAAAGGTCTCTACATTGTAATATTGCTGGCCTCTGGGGGGAGAATTTTAATCATGGGGGATATCCCCCAAGGCCGTCTAGATTAAACACTGGTGCAGAAGGAGACCAGAGTAAAGGGATAGGCAATAGTAAAGACGAGCTGTGACGAAAGACTGAACACAAGTGTATTTGCAGCTGTTTCTGACAGATAGCGAACGACGGTTCGAAGCTGACGGAGCTGGTATAGGCAGTCGCGACTGAGGCGATGAAAGTGTGGTGCAAAAGTTAGTTCCTGGTCTAGTAGAATGCCAAGGTCGCGGACCAAGGCACAGAAAGTAATGCCAAGAATTTCGGTAGAAAGAGATAGAGAGGGAGAGGGAGAGGGAGAGGGAGAGGGTGAGGGAGAGGGAGAGGGAGAGGGAAAGGGAGAGGGAGAGGGAGTGAGAGGACGGTTAAGTTTTGCCAATTGCTGACGGGTAACCAGTCACATAAATTAAGTTTTAGAAGGGTTTAAGCGGAGGCGGTTTGACGCCATCCACATCTCCAGATGAGACTGTGTCTGGGCCATAGCCACTACAACAGAAGGAGCTTCATGCGGCGGTCAATGCATGTATGCCTGCGTGTCATCTGCATGCAGCTGGGCTAAAGCGCCATGATCCGCAAGGAGCAGGGCAAGGCCAGAGGTGTATATGATGTAGAGTAGGGGGCCGAGAACGGAGCCTGGGGCAGACCATACGGGGCAGGGACCCACAGAGACCTAGTCGAGCCATGAGCCACCCTGATAGAAATGAACTGAATGAACTGTAGCAGATGAAGTGCTTTCTCTAGCAGAAAGAAACAGACAGTTGAGTTTCATAAATATTCCAGGCTAACACGATAAATATTATAGCCTTCAAATTACGGCGATATATCATATGCGCATAACTGGTTGCAAACGGAATTTCAGTTTGATTCTACATTTATGTCAGAATGGATCAAGACCTAGAGAAGCAAATTACCGACAAATGTTGTAGAGTCTGCGTTTCACAATGCAGCACGTACAGATTTTGGCCAACTAAAAATGTCACTACTAACTCTGCTGCTCTGCATCCTATATAGATCTATTTATCCAGCATTCCAGTTCACACTGAATTCAGCATATTGAGCCTTGTGTGCATCGACCCTTTGGCGGAAATATACTTCTCTAAAATCTATGGAGCCAATCTTAAATCAAATCAAATCAATAGCATAAGATGCACAAGATAAGAGATAATATAATGTAACATTACTACATAAAGTAACTTTGATTTATCTCTTTTAGGTTTAATGCAATAAAGCGATCCTCCGAGAGAAGAAGCCGAATCAGCTTATCTAGTCCAAAAGTTTCAAACTTTTTGGACCAGGGACCCTTATTTTCTCTATGTATAGCTCGCGGACCCCAGTATTGAAAAAGTAAAATTTATCACTTAAAATTTAATCAAAATTACAGGCAGACTAATTCCACAGGACAAGCTTGCTTATGACGCTGAAGACTATTATAATATAAAAAAGTAACACTGAATAAATTGTTATTAACTTCCTGAAATAATTATAGCACACAGTCATTCTGAGTCATTTTCCGGTATTTGGCTAAATTGAAAATACGGCTGTCCCCGGTCATTTCTCAGAAAACAATACCTAGTCTGATCATGCTAAGTAAAAATTAAAACGTTATTGATCAGTCAACAGTTTAAGACCTTTAAAGTAATTCAAAGCAATACAATAATTTATTAGAATTTATTTTGAATTTAAAATGCTCCAATCCGTTACCGTCCCTATGCTAACGTCCCTATGATAACGTCTCTTCTCAATACTTATTGCTTTCGTCTACAATTTCAAAATGATTTTCATTAAGCCAAAAACTTTTTATGTTTCTTTTATATTAAATATAACTGTATGTTTCTAAATACAACTTGGTGAACTGGATCTTCAGTATAATTTTTAAAAATATATTTTAACTTGTCCTCGGAAAATTATGTCCGTTCCGTTACCATAATTTATAAAAATTATATCTTATCTCACAACCCTTTCATTTCTTTGGTCTAGCAACTTAACGCATCTCTTCTGTAAAGATCTATGTAAGTAAGTATGTCATAATACAGGATCGGGGTGCTGAGACAAATTTCTTACTAATTTTCATTTATTTCGTACTTAATGTGGTTTTTTTTATTATACATCCACTCCGTTACCGCATTTTTGCAATGATTATGAATAAATTTAATTAATATAATATTTGTAATATAGCGTTTATAACCTATATATTGAGTGTACCGACGATAAATGTGGGCGCATGAGAGATAATATGATATTTACCGTGCTGATGCACAATTTGTCCACTCCGCTAACTCCGTTATTATAAGTATTACTCCGTTATTATAAGTATTACCCTTGAGGTACTAAAATTTATTCCACTGTCAGGATATGTCGTCTACTTAGTGTGTCCTGTGATACTTAATGCCATAGAGTATAGGCCTAGAGCAGCGTTTCCCAAACTTTTTTGGCCAGGGAACCCTTGTCGTCTTTTCAAATTATGGCGGAACCCCAACCTGAACTAAACGTATTGAGGCATACGTAGAGCCTGAGAAGCATACTAATATAGCATACTAACAAAACACACACCCAATTAAGGAGTTTATAAAAACAATTTATTTTCTCTTATGTCAAAAGTTAAAGTGTAGGCCTACAGTTTCTAAGACCAAGACTTATGGAGCACAATATTGGGAGTACATAGGGTTACCATATTTCCGCAGAGGAAAAAGAGGACAAAAAAATCAAAATCATATCGGCGTATACGGTATACGCTACCTGGCGGTTACGTCGCTATGATTTATTTTATACTGTCTAAATTTGAACTGCAGAAAAGTAATGTAAATGGCTTAAGACTTTTAGTCAATGAGCACGCACGCAACACAAAACAGACTTGCAGCAGGTGGCTTTTCTTGAGACAAGAAAAGACTTCAAGGCTGGAAACATCTGCAGCAACTGCTGAATACCATACTCAACTGCAACAAATTCGCAGTAGGGTCTACTCCTTCAGGTGTTCAGTTCTAACCGTGTAAATTGAGAAATAGTTGTAAATTTTCAATGTAATTGACTCAATGTCAAGATCAAGTGTGTCAACGCCAGGGTGCACAGCGTTATTGAAAACATGAGCTGGGCAACCAATACCAACTAAAGCTCCACTGCTCTGCCTTTTCATCTTCTTTATATTAGCAAACACATTAGGCCTATTCATAGGCGTTGACTCGGGGGAGCCGGGGCAAGTCCCCCCCAATAATTGAGATGGACTGTACATTTAATGCAACAAGTGTACAATGAATCACCAAATGCCCCCACCCCCAATATTTTGGACAAGTTTACGCCAGTGGGCCTATTGCCATCAGCTCTACCTTGAACACCTCCGAAAATTAGTATTGCAATTGTCTCTGGCAAAGGCTATACACTTCTGAAATAAGTGATGCCTCTCCAAGCTGTCCTTTATGCATCTCAAAATGGTGTCTGCAGTTTCATCTGGAGTGCTGTGCACGTCAATGTATTTCGACTGGAAACCAACATTTTTCCAATCAAAGTATTGAATTAGAATAGATAGGAGATAATTTCACAGACCCACGATTGCTACCGTCTGTAGCAACACCACAGTAACGTACATGACTTAAGCTTATTGCTTCTACAAACATCTGCGGTGCTGGATTCAATGGCATAGAACTAACAAATACAAGTTGGCGCGTTTCTGGTTATGTCGCTGTTCTAGGCTGCAAGTAAGTCAGTAAGAAAGTATGGGTTCACCGTCCAGGGTTCCATGTCAGAAATTGTAGAGTGGAAAACCCGAACAAATGCCCAACTTCTGGAAAACCGCCCGGACGCCCGGACAGGGGCCTAAAAAGAGGACATGTCCCGGGAAACCCGGACGTATGGTAACCCTAGGAGTAGGCCTACACGAAGTTTTAATATGTGTACAGTGATTTTGTTTTTCTGGTGCCAATTTTTATATTTGGTTTAATGCTAGAAAGCTGGATTCTTATGTCAGGTGCTGCAGCATTTAGTCTATTTCTATATTTGGTTTACATTGCAGTATAGCCTACTATGAGAATCCAGTTTCACACAAATGCGTTGTGGCAAATGGCAGAAGCAAAACTAACTGCACATCTCGCGCAGTGGGGTATTCTTTAATTAGCCCAATCTATAAATTGATTCATGAAAGTTCAGTGAAAGTCTGCTTCACTTGCGAGTCCGACGTTATCTCAATAAGAAGTTCATAACCTTAACTACAAACGTTTGCTGGTTTCCGACTAGTTTGAATGGGTTTCGAATCCAATTAATATCGCCCTTAATGGGAAGAAAGTATTTATCCAAGTTCGCTCTGGGTCGTGAATATGACCTGCAATTTTTGAACGAATGTTTTGGTCGAGAATACAATGCCTTTCAACTAGAAACTCATGAGGTTGGAAAACAGTCCACATTACTAGTTCGCTCAGAACCCTTAAATTTCCTTCTTTCAGCCAGCCCTCTAAGTCACATTTTTATATCAGCAAATTAAAAAAATTAATTGCTAATAGGCCTACTGTTGTACGATTATCAGACTCCGCTGTACTTTTAAAAATCATTTTCGGATTCGTTTCGTCGAGGTAACGATAGCAAAGATGAATACGTACCTATTCAGAGGTACAGCTTTGATCTACATAGGTAACTGCAGTGACCTCTATAATCTATAATTCTATGTTATAATTACTGGATAGCTAGAGGCGTTCTTCTATTACCTCGTTGGCTAAAGGGCATTGAAAGTCCGGATTATCGTTCAATGGAGCAACATACACAAGAGACGACTGACGGCAGTTTTGAACTTCTATAAAACTTTTTGTGTTTTTCTTAAAACTGCTTGGATTGCTTTATTCTAATGAAATTTCTCAATGAAAATTCTTTTAAATTACAATTTTTCGCGGAACCCTTGTGTTCACCCCGCGGAACCCTTGGGTTCCGCGGAACCCACTTTGGGAAACGCTGGCCTAGAGCATGTAGGCCTATTTACAAGTCTGTTTTCCAGAGTTACAATGAGAAGAAAATATGCGCCTAGAGTTCATGTAAAAACAACCAGGACTTCAGTGTTTCTTCCATGAAAAAAAGACAACCAGAGTCATAGGATTTCAGTGTCGATATTTTAAATGAAATACTTGTGAACTTTCAAAGTTTTGTTTTGTGCATATCTTAAAATCCTTAAAATGGACCCAAACTTGGTTGTTCTTCCGATGAAGGCTTCAAGTAGGCCTACATCGCGCTTACCTTGGGCGCAGAAATGATTAATAGTCGATAAGCAGAAATTATGTATTAAATTTTATTAAGTACACACAAGTTTTACTAAAGCTAGAAATTTAACGTGATCATAGGCCTATATTTTATTATTACTATTATTATTATTATTATTATTATTAGAAAACCAGTTTTATATAGCGCCCCTTCAAGATTGCCTACTTAGGAGCACTCCCAGCCCATCCACGGTCGAACAACGCAGTTTTGAGCACAGTAAGAAACAGGTTCAATGACCAATCGGTATTTGACGGAGCTTTGTCAAGAGCCCCGTCCAGGTTATAGGGGCAGCCACAGAGAAAGCACGGCGCTGCCGTATGGCTGTCCGCGCGCGGGGAACAATAAGTTCAGCTTGCGCAGCTGAGCGGAGAGAGCAATGGCGCTGTGAGCATGAGGTGGAACAGCAGAGCTCTCGCAGGTATGGAGGGGCCAAGCCTTCAAAGCACCGCCGTACCAAGGCAGAGATTCGGTAAGTGATGCGCTGTGGGTCGGGAAGCCAGTGGAGGACATCCCTCATATACGCAGACACTTTGCCAAACTTGGGGATGCGGCCTACAAGGCGGGCAGCAGTACGCAGGATTCTATTCTGGGGCTTAATCCGGCAGGCCGGGAGTCCGTCATATATGGCACTGCAGTAGTCCAATCGAGAAACAACAAATGCATGGACAAGCGTGGAAGCTGTACCGGGGGACAAAGAACGGGAGATCACCTTGAGTTGCGGGAGCTGGTAATAGCAACTGCGGGAGAAAAGATTTATGTGCCGCGTGAATGCAAATTCCTGGTCCAGGATGACTCTCAAGTCCCGAACCCAGGTCGAGAAAGAAAGGTGTGGAAATTGCAAGGCAAGAGAAGACAGATCTATTTTAGAGAGCTGCTGGGGAGTGCCAAGCCATATAAACTGCGTATTGGCAGGATTAAGCCGCAGGCTATTCGAGGACATCCAGGCCTGCAGGGACTCCACGGCATGGGTCATGGTTTCCACGGCTGCAACAGCGCGGATAGCCGGGCAGTGTATATATGCTTGCAGGTCGTCAGCATAGGACTGGCTAAGAACTGATCCAACCGCCAGCAAGGACCCCAGGTCGGCAGTGTAGATTATGTATAGAAGGGGGCCGAGGACAGAACCCTGAGGCAGGCCAAATGGAGCAGGGACCCAAGGGGATCTAGTGGATCCGTGGACCACCACGAAGGAGCGTTCTTGCAGAAATGAGATTAGCCAATCAAGAACATTGCCAGAGAAGCCAAAAGAAATGGATAGGCGATGCAAGAGGATGCCATGACTGACAGTGTCGAACGCGGCACTCACATCAAACAGCGCAAGGAGAGCGACCTGGGATCTGTCAATGGCTCCATATATATGTCAGATAGGAGGCGGACTAACAAGGTTTCTGTGGAGTGGCCCTTACGGAAACCCAACTGGAAAGTGGGGAGAAGACCATTTTTGTCAAGGTAGGACATGAGCTGTGCGGCAACAATCTTTTCAATTATTTTAGATAGGAATGAAACATTTGCTATGGGCCTAAAATTATTTGGCTCAGTAGCGTCGACTCCATCGGCTTTAACCTCCGGAACCACGATGGACTTCTTTTGGCTAGCAGGAAGAACTCCCTCTGGAAGGGAGCGATTACACAGAACCGTAAGGAACGGTAGCAAGACATCGAAGGTCTCTTGTAAGATGAATGACGGGAGCGGATCCAGTTCACAGGTCTTCGGCGCTGATGCGAGTATAATTCGACGGAGCTCAGCACTGGTGATTGGGGCCAGAGACGGAAGATTACAGCTCGTAGGTGGAAAGACCGGTGGTGGTCACTGTAGTACGCAAACAATAACTATCTGCAGCATCACAAAAACGGTGTGATCGCATATCCATCGGACCCGTATGGATCACACAGTTACAGGCATACTACTTGTAGGCCTATAGTGTACGAACTTGAAAACACAGGCCATCAATGCTAAAACCATGCAGTGTTAATCATTAATTAATATTTTCATAACGCTTGCAGACCCCGCCATATCCTTCGCGGATCCCTCTTGGTCCGCGGACCACAGTTTGAAAAACTTTGATTAGTCATCCACAATAGTAAGTATCAAAAGTTCGTAGAGTAAATAGGAAAATCATCCTCTACTCTAGTTATATTAAATATAAAATAAAACAGTAGATAACTAACTTGTCGTATAGCTAGCTAATACTGATAAATCAAAGACATTATTATTTTATACAGATTTGAACGTATGATCAGATGTGATCGTAGTGCACGTGTGATAGAATCGATCTTCCAGCTTCTAGTTTTGGCTATGTTTGCATCGCTCTTCCACCTTCTAGTTTCAGTTATATATTCAGCGATAATCCAGCTTAGCCTATAGATTGAGGTATATTTCATCGATCTTTCAGTTTCTAGTTTGAATTTTACTATGACATGTTTTCATCGCGCAGTGTAGATAATACGAAATAATTTCCGACGCTAAAACCCGGGTTTATGAAAATATAGCTCAAACTAGGAGCTGGAAGATCGATGAAAATAGAGCTCAAACTAGGAGTTAGAAGATCGATGAAAACCCAGCTTAAACTGGAGGCTGGATGAGCGATGAAAATGGAGCTGAAAATAAAAGCTGAATTAGTGATAAAAAATAGCTCAAGCTATAAGCTGGATTAGCGGTGAAACATAGCTCAAACTAGAAGCTGAAAGATCAATGAAAATATAGCTCAAACTCAAAGCTGGAAGATCGACGAAAATATAGTTCAAACTAGAAGCTGGATGAGCGATGAAAAGATAGCTTAAACTAGAAGCTGGATTAGCGATGAAAACATAACTTAAACTAGAAGCTTGACTAGCATTGAAACAGCTCAAACTAGATTTCGTGCACGGGGTGCATTTGTCGGGGCGCATTTGAGGGAGCGCATTTGTCAGGACGCTTTTGTCCACTGCGATTTTGACGGGGCGCGAAAATCCAGTGTGGGTGAGCAGTTCGTTATATCGTTGATATAAATTAAAAATACGAATTGGCCAAAATTTGAACTCTGAGGAACCCCGCTGAGTACCGTATAGTTGCTAGGTAAGCACGACTCCATCATAAGAGACCTGTTGAAATCTATGGGTCAAGTAAGAACTGAACCAGTCCAAAGTCACACCACGGATACCATAATGGTACAGTTTAGCTAATACAATATTATGATTTATGGAGTCGAACGCTTTCGACAGGTCGATGAAAACACAAAACATAAAACTAGAATCATCAAGAGCCTCCGTGATTTTGTCAATAACTTCAATAATAGCTAAATTGGTGGAATGATTCTCCCTGAAGCCAAATTGCGTGTCATATAGTATTTTATTAGTTGCTAAGAAATCGTATATTGTATTGTACGGTATTGCATTCGGGCATTTATAAGCCCTTCTAGAGAGACGCCGACAGAAACTTTTATATATATATACACGACCTTTTCTAGTATTTTGGAAAAACATGGTAATTTAGAAATGGAGCGATAACTTATCATATCATAACAATCCCCAGTTTTAAGATACAGAATATGAAAAAAATTTAAACTCACTGTAGGTGGCGCTTTGTCAATTCAATTCAATTTTACAATTCAATTCAACTTTATTGATCCGAATTCAATACAAAAGTACAGTAGGCACCAATCGGAATGTAAAACTTTCCGGATACAATAGGGAAAGCCCCAAAGGGACATAGGTCCCGCTTAATTAGGGCTGCCTATATGTTACATAGTTGAGAATGAAGAGTCGTTAAAACAAACTGCAACAAGAATGAAGCTAAGGTTCTTTGGACATGTTATGCGATCTGATGGTCTGGAGAAGGAAATGATGCTGCCGTGTGGTGAGAGGAGGAGAAGACGGGGTCGCCCAAGGAGGAGATGGATGGATGAGATACAAGATGTAACTGGTATGAATTTGGCGGAATTAAGGGACTTGTCATCGAATAGGAAACAATGGAGAGTGTTCACCATGGCGATCGCTAGAGCTCCACGAGCCGACAGCACAAGGTGACAAGGTGATATGTTACATAGTAATAAGATGGCACAACAAAAAAAGAAAATGAAAATGAAAATGATGGGGACAAAACCAGGCCCTGAAAATAATGTCCTTGAGGTACAGTATGAATGAACAGTAAAGGACTACTTGAAAATACAAGAAAATGCAAACAAACAAACAAAACAAACAAAAAACGAACAGAAAATGCATCAGATGATCAGCATGGCTTAGCCGAACACCGATTACTGTAAACAGGATTACAGAAAAGAACTTGGTAAAATAAACACACACAAAATAAGAGCTATTATGCTACTTTTAGGAATTGTAAAAATATCCTGAAACGAGCAATTTAAATTCTTACACAATACCATATATCCTACGTATAAGCTGAGTAATTTACCTCAGTTAGACCATTTTTGCAGGTCATACCGAATTATAAAATGCAGTTGGGTCATCCAGTCTTCATTGTTCTGGTCTAGAAAGCTAACCAGATAATGACATGTCACCGTATTTTGTTTCATTGACCGTTTAGATTCCAACCATTTATTCTGGAACATCTAATTTAGAAAATTGAACTAAAATGCTGAAACCTACCAAATACTGTAAGCATTGAAGAAGGCCCAGTTTGAGCGTCTGAGCAAGTGTATACTCCTGCTTGTTGCATAGTTGTTGCTTTGACAATCAGACGGCATCTGCTGTTGTTGCCTCCTGGTCGATCAACTTCATAGTTTGTTGTAAATCCAGGTTGAACCACGCAGTTGATTGCAATGTCCTGACCAGTGGCTGCTTCAACTTCTTCTCGCATTGTTGAAAACACCCAGTTTTGTAGAGTTGTGCCTGACGTACAATCGAATATCGCCTGACCTCCAACTTCAGCAATTGTATTCATTGGCGGATTCTTAATTCTTCCAGTGACACCTAAGAAAAAAATCAGTTCCACTTGAACATGTCGAACTTATCTAAGTTTATTATAGAAACAAGAAATATCTGAAGCGCAGATTGATATTCTCATGAACAACTTGAAAAACGTATACTAAAAAGTGTAATATATTCAGTGAACTCAGCAATTCAGTGATATGTATGCATTCATATACTATTTATGGCATCTTTTAAGTAACTCTCACAAGCGCTGCACACAGTCATGGCCATCTGACTTATGTAAACAAGTGCGTTTTAAGACGGTTTGAGAATGTTGGCTGCACAAAGCTGAGTGAAACTGAGCGTAAATGCAATGGAAGACTCTTCCAGGTGGAAGGTCCAATACACGAGAAAGCAGGATGGGTTCGAGCTGAAGCCCGAAATCGTGGCACCTTCATATCTTCACGGCTAGAAGAGCGCAGCCGTCGCCGACCAGACTGAGTTTAGACTGAAACACAGAACTTCCTGACCTATGCTGGAGCAGATCCAAAAACTGAAGCGGGTACCAGCATGATGATTATAAAGAAAATTTGCTCAGCAACAGGAAACCAGTGAGACGGAATCCATACGCTTTAAGATGAACGAATGCACTAGAGTCACGGCAACAGTGCAGTGTGGAATGATCGCTTGCGTCGTGTGATCCAATTTGAACTATTTGTGAATGTGCTATTTCTTTAGTTACTTAATTCTTCTTCATCGTCAGTTCATGACCTCAGCCGTTAAACTTTGGCGGCGATGGGTACGAATAAATGATCTCCATTGTCCTCGGTCATTTGTCAAGTCTATTGTCCCCTCATCGTTAGTCACAATGATGTTATGTCCTCGTTTTCATTATCTATCCAGTGTAGTCCTGGTCTGCCTTTGTGTCTGTTCCCTTCGAATCTTGCATGTAGTGCACTGTGTGGGATTCGGTCAACTGGCATTCTCTCTACATGTCGAAACCATCGGAGTCTTCGCTGAACGATATTGTCTAGAATAGATCTTTGGATACCTAATGATTGTCTTATGTCATCGCTTCTTATTTTCTGCGGAATTGAAATCCCTGCGATCTTCCGCAGTCAACTCATTTTTGCTGTAAGAATTCTTCTCTCATCTAGTTTTCGCATTGTCCGACATTTCGATCCATATAGGAAAATCGGTTGTGTCATCGTCTCTTATAAATATATATATATTGTTACAGGTTCATCCTAAGAAAAGCTCAAACACTCGTGTCTAGTTTAAACAGGTATAATTCTCCAAACAAAAATATCAAACAAAATTATCGATACATTACCCAACCGTAGATGACGGTGGAAAACGGTTCGTTCATCACTCACGGAAGAACGCCAAAGAAAACCTGGTCTTCAATGCAGCAACAGGCTGACGACCAGAAGAAAAGACGCGTAGAACGAACGTCAAACACCAAATGTGTAAATCTTCACGAAAGTAGCTTAACTACCATGCACAGGAAGTACTCGGACAAGACTACAGCCAGTCGGCAGTATCATCAGAGACTTCCCTCACACACCCTATTCTCCGTCCTTATATGGGATCTCTTTCCCCGGTAGAGGTCTCTTCTCAGTTAAAGGAACCAGTCAAGCATAACTCTTGCCCATCCTAGGAGTAGTCAGTCGTGTGACCCTAACATAATATGTTTGTCTTGATCTTCTTTGTTAATTCTTTACATTTCCAAATCCTGTTCATTATTCCAAATGCCTGTCAAACGCGTCCAATTCTCCTTTGTTTATCTTTTCGTTGTTCCATCTGCGTTTATTAGCCCTCCTAGACACACGAATTGTTCTACTTCCTCAAAAGCTTCTCTTTGAATTGTGATAGTTATTGGCGTTTCTTTTGTCTTTTCAATCACCATTGTTTTAGTTTTCTCTGCGTTGATCATTAGGCCAAATCTTCTACTGGTTTCGTCAATCTGTGTCGTAATATCATGTAGTTCTGGCTCGCTTTTAGTGAGGAGGTCAATGTCGTCAGCAAATCGGAGATTATTCACCAGCCCTCCATTTAACTTGATTCCTTCCTGGGTGTTGTTAAGGCTGAGTGACATTACTGCTTCTAACACTAAGCTAATAGGTATGGGGATAAGATGCCTCCATGTCACCAGGAAGACCACAAAATATGCAGAAATCCCCACTACCCACAATTTTATACCAGTGGCACTGGAAACCCTGGGTCCCATTAATGATCAGGGCAGGGTGTTCTTATCAGATCTAGGTCGGCGTTTGACCGTTGTTTCGGGGGATCCGCAGGAGACAGCACGCCTCGTTCAGCGTCTTTCAATTTGCACGCAACAATTTAATGCCGTTGCATTTCGAGGCACTTTTACACAATTGACCGGTGAAGATGACCGTTAACTCCAGAACAACAAAACTTCAGATAGTTTCTAAGAGCCTGAGGGATTATTTCTACCTCGGGCGATAAAAAAAATAATAATAATCTGGAGCGCCCTCATGAAAGCGGATATCCCTAGCGCGAAAGAACCGCAGGGTCTTGTCTGCCCGCAGCGATAGCAAGAGACCGGATGGTGCGACTGTAGTGCCTTGGGCCAGAGGCAGGTACGTCACGTGGGATGCGACAACCATCCACACATGCGCGGCCTCCTACATCCACCTGACGTCGGTAACGCCGGGTTGGGCGGCCGAAGACCCAGGAAACGCACAAAATACGCATCGCTCCCCGCCACTCACGATTTCGTCCCGGTGGCCCTCGAATCGCTGGGCCCGGTCAACTGCTCTGTTTTTGATGGAGCTGGGGCGCCGAATGACAGCCGCCTCCGGCGACCCTATGGAGACCAAGCAATTTTTTCAACGTTTGTCCATACGAACACAGCGATTTAACGCCGTAGCCTTCAGGGGCACGTTTGCACAACTCCCTGGGACGAGGACAACTAACTCCTGCACGATGATAGAATCTAAGAGCCTGAGGGATTCTTTTTACCTCGGGCGAAAAAAATAATGATAATAATAATTATAACAACATCATCAACAACAACTACAACAACTACAAACAACAACAACAATACTGACAAGTACACAGTAAGATTACATTGAAACATGACAGTACGATCAAGATCTTAATTAAACACACGGTTTGGCAGCCATGCAAGGCGCCACCCTATAGGGGGTTACGGGTATCGAACCGCGATCTAATGCTCTCCTGGCCATGAGTGTTACCATTATGCTACCCCTCCCCATAAATTATATTCAATCAATTGTGATCAACTGTGGTTCTTCCTGGTCTGAACCCGGCTTGCTCTTCTCCAAATGCTCTTTCAACATACCGTACTGTTTCATTCTGTTTTGTATGATTTTGGTGAAGACTTTTCCTGGAATGCTCTGTGAGCTAATGCCTCCGCAATTTTTGCAGTCTTGTGGATCTCCTTCACTTTTGTACATATATAGGGACAATTGTCGATTTTGCCCAGTCTTCTGGTATCTATCCCTGTCGTCGAATCTTTGCACCGTAACAAGGGTATGCGTAGCATTTACAACTGTTTATCCTCCTCATTGAAGTAGTCCCGTAGTGATTCCATCCATGCCTGGTGCTTTATCCTTTTTTTCATTTTGTTGATGGTGCTCATCTCTTACCTCTTCCTGTAGAAATTTTGGCATCTGTTCTTCTGTGTTGCTTATGGACAGCTCTTGTGAGATCAATAGGTCACTATGTGTGTCGACTTTTAGTAGTTTTTCGAAGTGTTCCTTTTATCGCTTCTGTATGCTTGCATCGTCTTCTAGTACAGGCTTTACCATTCGCGTCTTTGATTGATGCAACTTAGAGATCAAATTGTCCACTAAGTAGTTTTATCTTACTATATAGGGCCTACTTCTTGCATCTATTTATCTTGAAAGCTTCCTCAGCTTATTTGCATAGTTGTTCCATCCCGTTGCTTTTGTCTCGTTGCAGTTTCTTTCTGAATTCTCTAGTGAGCCAGTTGAAATGTTTCCGGTCTGCAGTGTAAATTTATAAATTTCTAGATACAATACAATGCAATTGCTAATAGTCGTATTGTTTTCCAAGAAATACTGTTTCACGGCACATTGTGCAATCTTCTTCTGCTTACCTGCTGTGAATAGAAATAGACTTGCGTAAAACACGTAATCCATTAAATAGTGCATTCCTGTGTAGTTCGTTTAAATATTTAATACTTATTAAAGTGTAATCGTTGTTTCATCCCCGTTGAAGTGATGC
The DNA here is from genome assembly GCA_963556255.1 of Allolobophora icterica. Taxonomy (NCBI): domain Eukaryota; kingdom Metazoa; phylum Annelida; class Clitellata; order Crassiclitellata; family Lumbricidae; genus Allolobophora; species Allolobophora icterica. Next base: position 49,776,929 of record OY744613.1, on the reverse strand, counting down.
GCAGATCAGCAACGAAGGGTTGTCGTTTAATTCGGCTAACTCGGCGCACACCGATATGACGACCGCATTTGTTTGTCAATATAGCCCACTTGACAAATATGCTAATCTCGTCGTCCTTCCTGAACTCTTTCACACAACGTACAGGCTGTGAATTATAGTAATACAAAGAACATTCACGCAGCTGCATGCAAATATTACTGGTGTTCTATATTAACGGTCATAAACGATTATAATGTATAGTTGGTTTTCTTTAGCGATCGTACAGCATCGACCCTGCTCACTTTTCAATTGATTTAACGGGTGAGATCATTCACCGCTGCTGCCCAGATTCAATCAATCAATCAATCAATTTTCGTTTATTATCAACACAAGCTGTCAGAACGCAACTTGAATACAATAAAATGGTTGTATTGATCAATAGTATCAAGCCACTTACGGTCATACGGATCCTTCTGAGATTCAAACAAGCAACCATCGGTGTGCCAACCGACATACTCGCGCACATAGGTGCACGAAACGCGTTAGGGGCTATCCATATAATTACGGACGCAAAAATCACTTTTTCATACCCGCCCTACCTCTGTTTCACCTGATGCATTTTGTGGACCCCCTCCCCCATGCGTACGTACAACCAAGCTTCTCTACTCCCCCACCCCATTACAAAATTTAATTAGGCAAAGTCATCTATAAGACATTTATTTTACCCCTAGGCTACTAAATATTTTTGTCAAGCATCATATTTGTTAGCTAAAATTTGTTAACTGCTATGAAGAAATAAAATGCTAACAACGCCAACACTTACATTTCAAAAAGTGTTGTCAGTGATTTTGTTTTTAGTTCTGATTTTAATATTTCATAACTAGAAATTTATTTTGCGTACGTAGGCTACACATTTTGTCGAGACCACTCTCCCCCGCCATACGCACCCGTACGCAAATCACCCAAATCCGAACACCCCTCCCCTCATTGGGAAGGGGCAGCCGGGGCACGTTCTCCCCCAATAATTGAGGAGGAGGCAATGCCTTCAAAAAATCGAGAGAATTTCTTCAAATATTAAAATAATTATCATGTTTCAATATACACATTCTTTTCAAAAAGAGAAAAACAGAGACACAGAACTGAAATTCTATAAGAAATTCATAATGAAAACAAATTTCTTCAACATCTTCGATATGAAACAAATTTGCATGTAAACAAAACGCACCCAGTTCATACGCATTAAGTTACACCGTGGGCCTCTGATTGTCCAAACCACAGACGAAAAAAGTTTTTTCGGTTTTTGATTTTAAAAACACAAGAAATAGGATATCACAAAATTTTGCTTTGGTTTTTTAAAAATAAATTTCTTATTTTGGTAGAAGTTATTTTAAAAACATTGATTTAATAATTTTTAATTTTCGGAAATCGCAACTGAATTATACTGAGTTGGAACTCTTGTTCAAGCCATTTTTCATGATTTTTATGATCCGAAATCCGAAAATCTTAAAAACAAATAGGGGCCTAACCAAAAGCAACAAAAACCATAAAACAAAAAAATTCAAAAACAACTGTTCATCTTAAAAAAACTTTGTTTTTTGGGCACCTCTGGTCCAGACCCCGTGCTCCCCCCCAATATTTTTGAAAAATTACACCAATGCAAACATCTGGACCGAATTTACCAAGTCATGTTGTTTTGATGACAAAACTTGCATCGCTATTAAAAATTCTTCAAAGACATGCATAGCAAAAGAGATTATTCTAAGGTTTCTAATTCATTATTTGAAGGTTCTTTTTAGAGCACAAATCCAGAGTTTTTTACAATATTGATTAGGAATAGTAAAACTTTAGATTAGCTTAATGACCCTATCTGCTTTGATTCACGAAAATCTAGAATAACTGCTAAACGAAATGAAATGAAAACTCGCCTCGAAGTCACAGCGATAGACAATTTCGGACAAAGGTTACAGAAACACTAAATGTTGGCCTATGAAACATCACATACGTGAATTTTTAGAACCAGATATTCTGTTGCGAACAATTTTCTCTCTTCAAAAAAGCATTTATTGTAGCAGTAGGTGAGTGCGTAGCACGTATACCGGCTTATAAAATATAATGATGTGCAGTGGTTTTTTTCAGCCGGTACGGCGTTCCGGCACCTTTTTCAGCTACTAAAAAATAATGTATTTATTTTAATAATTAAAACAGTAACTTAGTTATTTTAATTTAATTTCAGTGTTTTTGAACTGTTTTCAGTGTTTATTGAGACCCTCCCAATCCCCAAATCCAGTTTTTCTCGTGATTTTATCCCGTCCATAATTGTTGCGTTCCGGCACCTATTGTTCCGTTCCGGAACTTTTTTCTAGAAAAAAAGCACTGATGATGTGTATACTTTTTCCAGAAGTGAGAATATATTTTTATTGGTAAAAGTATTTGTTACACCATCGGGATTTTCCAATATCGTTCAGATGTGTTCTGTGTACGGCGTTTATAAAATCCCGTGCTAGACCTAAGCGCTTTTATCTGTATCGAATTTTAAACATTCTTTTCCTTATTAAAAGTTTTCTTAGTCTTGTGATTATGTCGATGAAGTCCAACATTCTTTTGATTGTAGTCCTGGCCAGTGGACTGCACCGATTAGGTAGGTTAATTTTTACTTAAATAACTAGCTACGTGCTTCGTATGCATGCATATCTAGGCCTAAAGTAGGCCTACCGTTACTTTGCTGGCAATGATATGCAGCGACGGGCAATAGTTGTCTAAAAAGTTGCTAACTTTTAGTGAAACTTATATTTTGTAGTTAAGGATGAAGTTTAACTAGAAAAAATATTTTAGTTAAAACCATAGTTTAACTAATACTTTTTAGTTGCTAACTAACAAGTTTAACAAAATCAGCAACTACGCAACTATTTTCCGCACTGAACACTGTCAACAACTCAGCGCAACGTTTACTTACTTATTACTTATTAATTCTGGTGTTGCCTGTACATAACCATAACCATAACCATAACCATAAATTTTATTGATTTCCATCAAATACAGGAACAGATAGTGTGAAACAAACATAAATTCAGCAATTGAGGAAAGCAATGGGAATAGAAAAAAACCCTAAAGGGAACAAGTCCCGGCTAGCAGGGTCACCCACTCATCATATTTTGCACAAGTGGCATAAGTTAATATACATGTAATATTATTGTATTCTTTTTTATCTTTGACAAAACCTTAATTAGTTAACTAACATGCACAGTTGTACACATAGGATTAGTATGTCGTACTGCAGTCGATCAAGTAAGCGCGCAGTCTACGTTTAACCCTTTGGAAGTGAGGTCAAACATTGTAACGTTAGTGGTGAGGTGGGGTTTGATATACCCCAATACACTTTTTTACTTGCAAGTCGTGATATCAGCTACATAACATTATTTGTGAGCTAAACTATGATATTATAACTAATTATCAACTAAACTGGCGATTATCAAGAAAAAAATAACTGTTTTCGATCATTATTGAAGTGCCAGCATGTGAACTAATAACCATGCAATATTTACTTTGCACGTGCATTTTTCAATACTCATTCAAATGATTACCAAACGCACGAATAATACCAGGAATAATGCATCAATTTTGCATCAATGCAAAATTATATGCTGCAATATCTTATATTTTCGCCCGTTTCATTTTTCGGCACTGCGCCGTAACTTTTTTAATTCGATAAAATCAAAATATATACGAAAAATTATAATTTCTTTTTAATATGCAAAAAAATTTAAAAAATTGTGCACTCAATAGTTCCTTATATTGTCTTAAAGTGTTCATATTTCACATTCACGAAGGTAGACAAAAATAATCCAAGCTGGTTCCACGTTTTCCGTAAAAAACGCAACGTGGAATAGCTGTGGGGTGTGTCATACCCCACCTCACCTCCAAAGGGTTAAATAGGTTACAATTTATTAGACATCGTAACTCTTTGGGAATATTGTTCCAGGCACGCGGTCCGGCACTTCTAATTGAAAATTTACGAGTATTAGTACGAGAGTATATAGGTCTATAGTTTGCTGAGGAGCGCACAGCATAGGGATTGGTTTCAGATGTAAGTTTAAAATAATCATTAAATGATGAAGGTAGTTTGTTAGGTAAACGTACACATTAGCGTATTTAATTATTGGCAGGATTTCGAAAAAATGAATAGCGTAAATAATTATTTAATCCACCTTCCAGCTTCTAGTTTAGTTTAATATTACACGTTTTAATCGTTCATCCATCCAGCTTCCAGTTTTAGCTCATTTTCATCGCATATCCAGCTTCTATTTCAAGTTTTACTATGACATGTTTTCATCGCTCATCCACGGCAATGATATCGGCGTTAAACGATAGGGGCCTATAGTTTCATCGCAATTCCAAAGTCTTCTAGTTTCCGTTTTATTATGTAATATTTTCATCATTTATCCAGCTTCTAGTTTCAATAATATTTTCATCAATCATCCAACTTCTAGTTTGAGTTATATTTTCATCAGTCATCACAATTGCTGATAACTATCCACTATAAGAGTGTACATAATGAACGCACCTAACCTGGAGGATTACCTTCTTCGCACATCCAGCTTCTCGTTTGATCTCCATTTTCATCGCTTAGCCAGCTTCCAGTTTGACTTATATTTTCGTCGTTCATCCAGCTTCCAGTTTGATTTCTATTTTCATCGCTCATATACAGCTTCCAATAATTAATTACGCTAAAGCGAACGTGGACATTTCGTCCAATAATTAATTACGCTAAAACGTACGTTTACCGTTTGTTATACGTATAATATTTGTGCATGAATTCATTGGTTTGCTGCATAGTTATTTGTTCAAGTCTGAGAATGCGTGTTTGCTGGTATGCCGAATCGATAGGAGAATGCACAGGATAATGTTGCGAGTGATTGGTTATGATACGAAGAGCTCTATTTTGAAGAATATTTAATCGTTTTAATCTTGTTGAATAATTAGAAGCCCATATCATAATTATTGCAGTAGGTCAGGTATGGATGGACAATGGAATAATATAGACTAACACGTATGTGGGTGGGCAACAGGTAAGCAATTCGAGATAATATGCCTACATTCTTGGCAACTTTTAGCGAGATATTTGCAATGTGATCACTCCATTTTAAGAATTGGTCAACATAGACACCAAGGAATTTAACAGAGACTGCCTGAGGTATTGGAATATTATTTAAAGTAATAGGGTCATTAGGTATTAATGTCTGTTTACATGAGAGCGGAATAAAACATAATTCGTCTTACTTATATTGAGGGATAACTTATTCGTTTTAAACCAATCGTATACTTTGTTAAGCTCTTGGTTCATTAATGAGAATAGTATATCAAGCGATTTATGCGAGGCGAAGATATTCGTGTCGTCCGCAAAAATCAGAAAGTGTAAAAGGGGGGAAGCACCAGGCAGGTCATTAATAAACAATAGGAAAAGGAGAGGGCCAAGGATCGATCCTTGTGGGACCCCGTATTTAAGTAATTTTAATCTAGAATACAGTATGTAGTAAGGCGCAGTGCAAGTAACTACATTAATTGGTCTTAATCTTTATTATTCTTGATATGAGTTGAATTAAAGGCTACATCAGTAAAAATGGATAGCTGATTAGTCACTACTTGCTTCACTGAGGTTAAACTGAAAGAAGACAAAGCAAGTGTAAGAACTTCAGTGCAAAATGTCTATTTTGTGTGAATAAAAGGATCTCTGACAATATTACTACGTCTACAACCAACTTTCTGAACCACATCAAGGTCTGACGAAACACTTGATCACCTTATTTTCTTACAATCCAGATACAAATTTTACATTGGTCTTGCTGTTGCTGATCATTAATGTCATGAGTAACTGGTTTTATTACTAAAGTCAAGTGAACTGCATTGCACTGAATGATGCATCATTGTTTGCATTAGCAGCTGTTAATTATTTTCTGGTAAAAGTAGTAGGATCATACAGAGTACACATTACGGTAGGGCCTACACAGTTTGAAAGTGAAATTGTCATTGACGCTCTGCATTATTACAGTTCACTTAACCTCTACTGTTATTGTGAAAATGTACGTCATAAAATGTTGGAAAAAGTTGGAAACAGTTTAACTAACTATTTTTAGTTTAGTTAACGTATTTCCAAAATAAGTTGCCAACTTTAGTTAAACCCTTTAATTTTAGTTGAAAAATAGTTTTCGTTGAACTAAAAAAATTAGTTAGTGCCTATCACTGATGATATGCGAAACCCTGATTAACATCCCAACCTGAGTGCCTGAAGGACTACGTTGGTCCAGACCCCTTAGTATCTCACCAATCCAAGTTTAATCGTGTTGAGCGTTTGTTTCCGGCATCAAAAAGCCGCAATCTGTGAATTTCGTTATTTTCATCGAATTGTATCGGACAAAAATTAGTCAAACACAAGTAGAGTTTTGGCTACATGTTTATGGCAACGCAATCTATAGGGTGGCCCTAACTTACACGTAACATGTTTCTTACACAAGCTGCTCCACAAAGCTACTTTTCTTCAACTTGACAAAAAGACTCTGTGTTGAAAAAATTGAAGATATCTGAGCATGTTTAGAGCTCGCACCTTTTTCACACTGTTTGCACAAATAGCAAAATTGCGCACATGATGTTGTAATAGCTACATTATAAACTAAAATTAGCACCCATGAACTCCAAGCACCTTCTTTCTGAATCATAATCTCACATGTTGCGTCTATGACAACACTGTTTCTTGAATAAACGAATATTGCATTGTATAATCTAGTTGCAACTGTCTTGAAGTAACTAAAAGAATAATATTCTTACTTACAAATAAAATCTCTTCAATTTTTGGTTTAAAACGGTAGATTGTTCACTGTCGCCCTTTATTCTGCAAATTTAACATGATTGGGGTATTTTTGTTATTTGTGACGCATAATAAAAGAATATGAAATACAAGTCTTTTCACTTTGTCACTCATATGTGACTCATATGTGACAAACCAACAGTTATCATTGCATCAACCAGGAGTCCCTCCCCGCAATGTAGGCTGTTAGGGATGCCTGACAAGGACATGCTTGGGTTTTTACTACCAAGAAATGGGACTATTCTGGGGAATTTCACGTTTCATCACCAAAATGGACGAACAGATGGTGAGGCCGCGAAAGCAACATTAGTTGCTGAGCTGGTAATTTGGGAGAAGGCTAGAATCTCTCATAGCGCGTGGATTTGGGTGTTTGCAAGCTCCGGAAGTAATAAGCAGTAACACTGCAGTATATAATATTATGTTGATTATATACAGGGTTAGGGTTAGGGTTAGGGTTAGGGTTAGGGTTAATTCAAAATGATGTTATGTTTTTATGGCAAGTTCATGGTATAGCGTATGAGTATGAAAAAGGAGCGACCTATGAATATAGTCCAATCTGTCCAAAATTGAACAAACGGAAAGTGTGCATAAATATAGCACTCGTTTCCTACTGGAAATAGTGTTTTTTCTGAGGTGTCACTGGAAGAATAACGAATCCGCCAATGAATATAGTTGCTGAAGTTGGAGGTCAGGCGATATTCGATTGCACGTCAGACACAACTCTACAAAACTGGGTGTTTTCGACAACGCGAGAAGAACTTGAAGCAGCTACTGGTCAGAACATTGTAATTAACTTCGTTGTTCAACCTGGATTTACAACAAACTATGAAGTTGATCGACCAGGAGGCAACAACAACAGATGCCGTATGATAGTCAAAGCAAAAACTATGCAACAAGCAGGAGTATACACGTGCGCAGACACTCAAACTGGGCCTTCTTCAATGCTTACCGTAATTGGTAGGTTTCAGCATTTTACTTCATTTTTCTATATTAGATGTTCCAGAACAAGTGTTTGAAATCTAAACGGTCAGTGAAACACAATATTGTTGTATGCACACTCTACGCCTCCGTCCAGCAGCTCTCTCACTGGTGGAAGATGACGCACGTCGGTAAACCTAAGCGTCACTATTATAGTGAGCAACGGTCGGGTTCTCAACGAAAATGCTCTCGTCTCCAAGTCGATACGAAAATTACCCGGCACCTGACGGCGTACAGTATTCTTGGATCCCATACTAGACTGTACATCGAGAAGCTCATCCTTCCCATAGAGTCACGTTAGCCAAGACGAAATACAAAGAAAGAACCGTTAAACTTCCAAATTTCGCGCCAGAAACATAGAATAAGCCGCATAGACAAATTTATTATGATTAGCGCATGTCAACTCCAATATAGGAAGCTACTCATTGTTTATAATTGATGGCGAGAGTCATACAGACACGCAACATACACGCAAACATACATGTACATAGAATGATTAGCGCATGTCAATGACCATGTCAGTCATTGTTTGGCATTTGCTTCAGTTTGGCGGAGTATTTTGTCTAAATGCAGAATTTGCTATTCAATTTCTTATTTATTGGAGTCCATTGGCAGCCGACCGAAGGTGACACATCCTGGGACCGATGAGATCGAAAGGCCGAATTCCGGAGTATCATGGAGTACTTTGACGGCTGCCCAGTGCAAAGTATGCCGAATAGAGGAAGTTATATGGCCAAATCGGGTGACATGTCCTATAATACGAGCAGCGTCATTAAGATCAGACTGTGAAGCTTCAAATTGTTAGCTAGTGAAAGTTCAGCAGAGGCAGCGTTACCAAGGTTCACCTTCGTGCAGATTATTATTATTATTATTATTATTATTATTATTATTATTATTATTATTATTATTATTATTATTATTATTATTATTATTATTGTTGTTGTTGTTGTTGTTGTTGTTGTTGTTGTTGTTGTTGTTGTTATTATTATTATTATTATTATTATTATTATTATTATTATTATTATTATAAAAGCAGTTTTATATAGCGCCCCTTTCAGAAGCCAACTCAGTAGCACTCCCAGACCAACCACGGTCAAGCAACGAAGTTTTCAGGACAGAAAGAAATTACCAGATCATGGGGCCAGCTACACAAAAGGAATGGCGTTGCCAGATGACAGTCCGCGCGCATGGGAACAATAAGCTCAGGGCGCAAATGAAAAATATAGTCAGCGATAACAGAAAGGGAACGTTGGATGTTACCGAGCTGACGGATGTGGTAAACGCAAGAATGGCAGACACTGTTGAGATGATCAACCAAGAAAAGAGCCCGGTCTAGGACAACTCCACGAGCAGGGCTGTGGAAGAGAAGAGAATGTGGTTATACTTTATCTTCAGTCAATAAATCAATCAATTTCGTTTATTCTCAAAAGCAAGGTGACAAAATCGCAACTTCTAACATAATACAACTAACTATCATAAATAATATCGTTCGATGAAATACGAGTTTGGAGAGGCCTACGTTAGAATACGATTTACTATTCCTTTTAATTGAAAATCCTCTCACAAGCAGCTTGAGATCTTTTATATGTTTTATTTGAATCTTTATTCTTTCAGCTCGAAATGCTTCAATCACAGTAAGTAGCCAACCGGAAACAGTTGAAGGAGAAACGGTGACAATGTCCAACACAGTGAGATACAGCACTTCAACTTCTTCGTCTAAAACCCCGACCATTCAGCCTGTGCTCACTTGGATAGATTCAGATGGAAATATTATAAAAGGTTCACCTTCATCGACAGCCAACTCAGTTACTTCTAGTATCTCAGTTACACCTGGACGAGAAGACATACAACCGTACACATGTCGCATATCCTTCGAGATTAAATCGCCTTCGTCATGATTCGCGAGCAACACTCCTAACAGCCTGTCTAGCCCACCTACAACTTCGACTATCAACGTCTTGTGTAAGTATGAATGCATGAACACAAACACTACTAACAAAATCAAAACTGCTTTCTACTTAGACAAATCTTCTACTTTCAATAGGAAGTATTATAGCTAAAGTTCAGCAGTGGATTGAAGACATGTAGTGAGATTACGTCATCTGGTTTATTGAAATCTCTAATTTTGTAATAGATGCTCCGATGATATCTTCCATTACGACGAGTGAGGATGTACCTGTTTGTCCGGGTGAAACAGTGAAGATAACATGCGATGCATCGGCAAATCCTGCACCGATTTATTCTTGGATTGGTCCAGACTCACGCACTTACAGTGGGGCAACAATTGAAGCTGTAATGAACGGCACCTACTCTTGCAATGCATCAAATTATATCAGAGGATCAACACGCTCGGATATGAAGGAAACAACAATTAATGTGGGTAAGTCATTATTTCTCACTCGGATAATTGTGAACCTTTTTTGCGCGTTGATAAAGCTGAAATTTTATTCCTCTCTCTGCTTATTATTTGTATTAGGGATTATTAATAGCATGATTTATTCTTGATTTTGGCTTGCAGCAAAAGTCAAGGTCCTCCTGTTAACATTTTGACCTCTTCTCTTTCAAGCAATCACCTTCTGACCTCTTGTTACGTTGCTAGTGGAGCTTAAGGTCTAATCTAGGAAGCTCGATAGGTCCCTTGACAAAACTTGACATAAATAAAAGTAATCAACAACATTTATTGACTACGTCTCGTGTTGTAGGCATAGTCTTTGTAAACAAAAACAAGGTCAGTTTTGTACCGACATTATAAATTCATTTTCGCAAAACCGGAACTAAATTAGTCATGCTTTCTTAAATAATATTTGTCTCTATGGTTTCAAGTCACCAGACAGTGAAAATGTCACTGTGCAGTTGTCACTTGTTTCAGCGTTTCACACAAATGATCAGTGCGTCGAAAATGATGCTCCAGGTACAGTTTATGATCTGAAATACTCTAGCAGTTGACTCGATATGCATTCTCAGTCTCGTAAATTGTTTATTTCAATTTTAGTTGCACATTTTATAGCAGAGCGTCATGGTAAACTTTCCTCGACACGAATTATTGTATAGCCTAATTGTATTTCAAAATTTATAAAGCGCCTCTATGTAGTGCCCACAAATAAGAGGCGCTGCCACTACGAAAGTCCTCGTGGATTAAGGCAAGTTCTAAGACAACGAAATGCTGTGGCAGGCCCACCAGATAGTTATGCAGCCCGGACCGAAGGAGGATGCTGATTCCACAAAGAAGGGCCAATGCTAACAAAGGAACGAGACTGGGCCATTGCCTTTCTCACTCTGGGAACAAATAAGTCAATGTCGATCACAGGAACGAAGACAGCGAAGGAAACCAGCTGAGGCGGGAAGACAAATTGAGTCACAGAGGTATTTAGGAGCAAGTTCCAGGTAAGATCGGCAAATAAGGACAAGTACCTTTAGTTGGATGCGGGAAGTAAGAAGTAAGAGGAAACCAGTGAAGACGTTCAAACATGAATGTGAAAACATTGGAGAAACGTGGGAGACGGGCGATTAGTCTGGCAGCTGCGTTAATAACAATCAGTCGTAGAGGGGATAGACGGAGAAAGAGAGAGTCACAGTAATCTATGCGAAAGCAGATGAATGTATTAACAATGGAGGTAAACAAAAATCTAGAAAAGACTAAGATCTTCGGGTAGTTTTCAGACGTCGAGATGGTAGTAGCACGAGTGGGTGAGATTAGAGATATGGTCAGAAAAGGAAATGGAACTCTCAAGAGTCAAGAATGACACCCAAGTTACGGACATAAAATTATGAGGAGAAGGTATAATTAGGAGAGCTTTGAGATAAGAGAGGGTAGTCAACCTTGGATGGTTGTTGACGAGTGTCAAACCAAGTCAGTTGGATCTTTGACGGATTTAAAGAAAACCGGTTTGAGGAAGCCATGCTTGAAGGTCATGAGAGACAGCATCAATGCTAGCAATACGGGACAGCTGCTGAGCAGACGGGGGCCTATGCACGCAGACCTGATGTGTTCTGGAGTCTCACAAGATTATCATTTGTGTGCAGTCAGTGAGATAGGAAAAGAACCAAAGAAGAGAGGAGTCCCTCAGACCACATGAGGAATCAAGACGTTCCACGAGGATCCAAAGGTCGACCATGTCAAAGACAGAAGAAACGTCAAATAGTGCAAGGAAAGAGATCTGGGATCGGTCGACAGGAATTAATGAGCCCATATTGTTCAAGATATGGGAGAAATTGCAGACAGATATGGTTTTGGAAAGAAAGAAGATATTAGAAATTGGGCGATAATTCTGGCGAAGACGAGGATACAACTTATGAATTTTCAGGGAAGGGAATACCACAGTCCGTTTCTGGGAAGAAGGGAGGCAGCCCTCATAGAGTGATCTGTTGAATAAATAATGAAAATATTGCAGAATGTCATCCAATATATCAATAATGATGACAGCGGAAGAGAATCCAGTTCACAGGATTTGAGATTCGAAGAGGAGATGATCCGGTGTATTTCATCTTCCGTGTTAGTACGAAAACTGTCGAAGATGGATTCAGTAGAGGTGAAGGAAGAAGGAGATGAGCCTACTGTAGAAGTAGGCCTACGAAGACGACCAATCTTGTCCGTATGCATTGTTAGAAAGTCGTTAGCCGAGTCGTTAGCCGTTCCGATGAACGTCAGTGGAGACCAAGTAGTCCAGAGATAGAGGACCAAAGTCGTTTAGAATTGTAAGCATTTCGAGTGACGAGGTGCTCCCAGTAAGTAGCCTCTTTCCGACGGTAGAGTCTGCGAAGTGGCCGGAGCTGGATGATTCAGGTGAGTCGGTACGCAGGACCGACTGGCCTGAACAACGAAAGTGTCTGTCAATCCAAGTATTATACTTGTTTGTTCGTTGCTCATTCAAGGCAGACGCTATTGGTTTCTTATATTCCTTGCTAGTTGATATTTGGCTACTACCTTCCTCAAAGTCTCTTTTGCACAGGATTCTCAGATTCCGTTCTTTACATGGTAAATTTTATGTTGTAATTTCGGGTAATTTTATGTTGTAATTTCGACAGTCGATTAATTGTTTTTATCTGCTGTAGGAAATCCAAGCAAGACGGCAGCCGTAGTTCTTGGATCACTGTTAGCTGTATCGTGTGCAGCTAACATTGCCCTCATCGTTTTAATCTTTCGAAACAGATCGTCTCATAGGAACGGTAGATGGCATTAGCAGATCTTAATTGTCATAAGCACTGCACGTAGCCTATGTTTGCCTATAGCTCCCTGGAAAAACATCTAGCTGTCATAAGAAGTTTGAAAGGAAGATAGCCATCATGAATAGATTAAGTTTTCAACAATTTTAATTGTGCTATACATTCTTTAGAATCACAATAATTACCCTATGACTAAACCATCTCTGTAAAATTGTCTTTGGCATTTATTTAACCTGTTACACATTTTACAACTGTCACATATTCAAGTATGAACAACATTTCTCAATTTATTTAATAACTAGCTGGTTTACCCGGCGTTGCCCGGGGTTATAAGTTTCAATCCCTGTAGCGAATAAGCAACAAATTTAGGTATAAGTTTAAATCCGTGTAGCGAATAAGGAAGAAATTTAGGCCACCTGTGGGGGAGACTGCTTCGCAGTCTAGGCGTGGACTGACTGCTTCGCAGTCACCCTCTGGCGACAACTGCTTCGCTGATTACCCGGCGTTGCCCGGGTTTCGGAAATACTGGCGTCTGGCGACCTCTGGCGGAGACTGCTTCGCAGTGTTGTAGACGCCTTCTGGCGTCTAGCGACCTCTGCCGTTTTCTTCGACTGCTTCGCAGTCGAAGAGGGTGAGACTGCTTCGCAGTCTTGTAGACGCCTTCTGGCGTCTAGCGACCTCTGCCGTTTTCTTCGACTGCTTCGCAGTCGAAGAGGGTGAACCCTGCGTTGGCGGGTTAAAGAAAACGCGAGAAATCTAGGAGTGTCTGCAATCGCCATCGATTCATCCCTCACTGCCGGTATGTAGTCGGCCTCGCCCTTAGTAAAGCAGACTGGTTGTTTAATATAGTGGAGATAATTTTGATCTTTGTCTTTGAACCTACCTGTGTTACAATTTTGCTGTAAAACGATTAATATTGTTCGAGGCGATCGTTATTAAATTCTTTCCCGAAGTAAACAACGGATTATTAATGACGTTGGGAATACCGGCGCGGGAAATTTCCAAATCTTGCGTACGCATCCCTGGTGCTATTTTTAGATATAACGTCATTGTGCTATAATTAATTTGTAGTAGGGACTGGAAATTTCCTATGCCGTGGGGCGAGTTTTTGACCCTTTTCACCATGTTAGCGGTGAAAACGGGGGGCGCGAACCCCTCCACTGGGTGTCCGACGCCGAGGCCGACACAGTAGTGAAGGTTTGGAGTGAAAAGGTGCAAAATTGTAGAAGTTAAGCCCGGTCAAACAGACAGACAGACAGACAGACAGACAGACACACACAGAATTCTCGCTTTATTAATATAGATTTATATTAATGAAATTCTTTATGAATGTTATTCTATTTGATTGAAACGTGATAAAAACAAAAAAAAAGTCAGAATAACACTGTGCACTGACAGTAGTTCAGGAGCAAATTTCAGGCGCTGTATTTGGAAATAGGCCAAAACATTATAGTTTCCGTAAATCAAAACTTCGTGTGTAATATTCCAATCTAAATTGTTTAGGTTTAAAAACAGAAGAGACTTCGAACACGGGACAGCGAAATAACGAAGCACACAATCAGAATGAGACAGAGGAAGCCTGTTTCCCAGCTGTTTATCAAGAATTAAGTCAAACAAGACAACAGCCAATGATCTACGCACAATTGGCAAAATGATCAAATATTTCAGTGTAATTGTTTTCTATTTCTACTGTGAATATACTGCACACTTTTAGCATCAATATTATAAGAATATTTTTCCACGCGATGCTTTTCTCAAGAGATTTTTTGAAAACCCGATTTTAGTTGGAAAAAGTTGAAATGACACCGAGGAGTTTAACTTAACCACCGATAATTCGGATCTACAAGATCTTATTAATCTAGTGACTTATATAGAGCGTCGCGAACTGGGACCAAAGTAAAAGGCAACTTCGTGGAATGTTGAATTATGGAAGCAAGTGAAATTCCGACCTTAAGCAAATGTATTAGATTAGAACTCTTATGAATAAAGATGGATTTATTGCTATGCGGACTCTCGCTCGTAGAACTATCGCTCATACGCCGGGAATAACTACAGCAAACATCCAATTAACTTACAACTGTAAAAGTAATTAACTGAACTGGACTCTGCTCCAGTTAGCAAGAACCTTCTGCACATAAAGGAAACTTATCCAGGTAACCTCTAGTAGGTATATATCGTTAGAAGGCATCAATTGACCATAAGCTTAACAGATATTTCATTAAAAGTATGTAAACGATAGGGATATTCGTCAATTTGGGGCAAATACATTGAATTTTTTAATTGCACAGATCATAAAGGAAACAATTGCTAGCTTAATGAAAACTTACTTATTGTAAAGAAGTGTACTCAATTGACAACTGCCGGCGATGGTCCTAGAACCGATATTTTGCAAAGTTTTAAGACTGTATTGTACATCTTCATTCATGCACATTAGGGTGGTCCTCAGCAACATGGGGAAAAACTTTTGGTTTCCTTTACTGTCTCCCACCCTCTTATATGGTACTCCTCCAGTAAAACCTTATTGCTGCCAAAACTGGCTGTGATTGGTGCACATTTAGGGTATGCTCAATCCATTTCTTTTTTGGACCTTGGACGTCGTTGGTGCTATAAAAATATAACTCTGCGAAATTGTGAACGGTTAAAAAATTATGTTTATCCCAACTCCTCTCTGTTCCGAAGTTGTCTTCCGGAACTGGTCAGGCAATGGCAAATGCAATGATTGAGATTCTGTCTGAGTGGGGAGTTAAGGATTGCATCAAAGGACTACGCTTACACACAATTTCCTGCAACACAGGACGAAAGAATGGAGCTTGCGTTTTGGTAGAAAAGCTGCTGGAGAGAAAATTGCTCTACTTAGCGTGCAGGGCTGCAGGCATCATATCCACAAAATTCTTTTGGAGGAAACCTTCAGCACCACAATAGGACCATCCAGTGGGCCTAAGATCCTCCTGTTCAAGAGATTCAAGGCATTTTGGCTCAATGTTCTTGTCGCAGATTACAAGCCTGGTGTGGAAGTTCCGGGCATTGCAGCTGCACTCTGTGATATTTCGTCTGAGGTCATGGACTGCGATGAATCAGTTTGAATTAATACATTGCGTGATGACTATCGTGAACTCCTCGAGCTTGCTATCGTGTTCTTAGGAGGAGTTCCACCTCGCGGAGTTTCCTTCGTGAAACCAGGTGCCATCCACCTTGCTCGTTTCTTGGAAAGATTAATATATGCGCTTAAGATCTTCCTGTTCAGAGGTTTGCGGCTTCAAACTGGCGAAACGAGAAGCACAGGCTCTTGAACATTTCTGCTTCTTTGATGTCGAGGTGCATCTAAAGCCTTGGTTCCTCTCCCGACTACCAACTGCAGCTCCAACCAGTGACTTGAAACTATTGAAACTACTCACGACATTTGACTCGCCAGCGTCCACGGGTGTTCTCAGTTCTGAAGAATTTGTGAGTGCAGCTTTGGTATCTGAGTGAAGAGCTGATAGCATAGCCTTCTTTGACCGAGGCGTTGATGTAGTCGAGAAAAGATCAATGGTGGAAAGACTCAGTCAGGAAGGAAAGGAGGATCCTACGAATCGTATTTCTCTGGACCAGTCCAAGATTCCAGAATTAAGACTACGTGATTTTGTGACCGAAAACACGCGTAATTTCTTCCAGATTCTTGACTTGCCAGTACGTCAACCCGGAGTTCTGGCTGACAAATCCTGACTATCTTGAAGCAGAAGATGTTGTTCGAGAGTTTCGTGTTGTCAGTGATACTGCAGAACGAGGGGTGGCACTGATGCAAGAATACAATGCTTGGCTGACAAAAGACGAGGAACAGACTCAGTTTGCTCATCTTGTCATTAACGAACACCACAGGCTCTACTCCGATAGCAAGAAGGCTACTATCCTCCAAGGTCTGGATTTTGCTTCGTATACCAAACTGCCGGCATTGAACTCAAATAGCGGAATGCACTTGTACTAGCCTCTGCAGTGCCGTCTTATCAGTGTTGTTGGCCCTAGGCAAAGCAATGCACTGCCGCGCATGGAGATCACATACACTTTAATTTGGGGGAGGGTCTTTTTAATTTGGGGGCCCCTAGAATTATGGGGCCCTGGCGACTGCCCAGCATGCCCATGCCTTAAGACGGCACTGGTACTATGAACTAGTTGAATGCGCCTGTCCATTTTACTACTGCATACAGTGCATTCGAATGATTGATCGTGTCATATCGGAAAACTTTTATTTACATGTATGTGATTGCACAAAATTAGCAAAACTTTCAGTTGATTGAGCATACCCTAAATATCGACCAATAGTTAAGAAATTTTACACCAATTAGTTTATTCAAAGGGAGAACCTATTTGAAGGGTGGGAGAGTGCAATTTTGAAAGTTCAAAAATAAGGACCACCCTAATGCACATTTAATTTAACTTCGCCTTGTATAAAGGTAACGTATATTAAATTAAATTAGATTATCAACACTTAGATCTTAATTCACCTTGGATTGTCCAGTGTCAAAGCGATGTCGTTCTCATCATCATCGTCATAATCGTCGTCGTCATCATCATCATCGTCGTCGTCGTCATCATCATCGTCATCATCATTATCATCATCAGCATCATCATCATCATTGTCGTCGTCGTCGATTACATCATCGTCGTCGTCGTCGTCGTAATCATCATCATCATCATTGTCGTCGCCTTCGTCGTCGTCGTTATCATCATCATAATCATTGTCGTCGTCGTCGTCATTATCGTCAGCATCATCATCATAACAATGTCGTTGTTTAACTACCCTCTCATAAATTTCGGAAATCAACAACGATACCAACTTCCATAATCCTCATTAGGATTTTTATTTTACCAAAACAAAACAAAAACAGAGTAACAGAATGACAGCTGCATAGCTGTGTAATTTTATTCGCATTGTGCACCAATTTATAAATAGCCTTTGTTGAATAACAATAGTTTCTATCTTTGGCTTACAAGTTGCATAGGCAGCAAAATGAAAGCTTCAAAGAACGGACAGAAGAACCACATTTGACAAATATTAATCAAGTACAACAAGAGAACAGCTAACAATTTATGCACAACTGTCGCAGAAAACCAAAGGAAGCATTTCCAAAGATATTACGAGAATAATGAATCAACATTGTGGACTTCTATGATCAATATCTTATGAGTAATTTTTTCCTCGAAGGACTTGCCCTGCATAAACACATGATTTGATAATGATGATGATGATGATGATGATGATGATGATGATGATGATGATGATGATGATGATGATGATGATAATGAGGATAACGATGATGATAATGATGATGATGATAATGATGATAACGATGATGATAATGACGATGACAGGCGTTGGAACGAGAGCCTAATTCACGTCTGTGCGTGGGGGCAGCATTGGTGACTCTTCTAGTTTTATGTGCATTGTTTTGATTTCATTCATTCATTCATTCATTAGGACATTTATATAGCGCCTCTTCAAGAGGGCTACTCAGAAGCGCTCCCGACTCCATTACGACTAAATAGAACAGTTGTTAACCTAGCACAAAACTCTCTGCTCTTTATGGTATTGAACAACACATGTTGGCGGAACGCTCTCTGCTCTGGAATGAGCTAATGACAGAATCGGAGCAAATATTTACAAGAGCTCACTTAAACTGCAAAGACAGCCTCAAAAATCCCGCAATAGTATCAAAAATTGCCGAACTCTGTTGGCATTATATGGCCAGATTCTGACCCGATTCAGCCTTCGGTTTCACTTGATTCTGACATCAGGCACCTTCAAGACTTTAGCTTTTTTCAGGTTTTCCTACATTGTGTGGCGAGCGCTCGGAGAACTCTGAAATGAACTTGTAACATGTAACAACAGAAGCACAGCGTGATACAGCGGTAAAATGATCGGTGGATCACCGCATAGGCGTAACTTCGTATTGTGTCGGTCACAGTCATCACTACTTTTCTTTATCGGAAACTTCAACTTCTAAAGCGCTATTTGAAGCTAAACGCTGGACTTCACCTTATTCACGAGGGGTTATCTACGATGTCCAGTGGAGGTCAGAGTCCATTTGCCAAGGAGACCAGAAACATAAATGCATTCATACATTAATGCATATATACATGCATACATACATACATAAATACGTACATACATACACAGTTACACACATGCATACATACATGCATTAATGCATAGATGCATAAATATATGCATACATGCATACATGCATGCATACATGTATATACATACATACATACATACATACATACATACATACATACATACATAGATACATGCATATATACATGCATACATACATGCATAAATACATACACAAATGCATACATGTATGCATGCATGCATAAATGCATTCATACACAAATGCCTACATGCATACATACATAGGGATACACAGAAATACATTCATACATACATTGCTTGGTAATGGGATACGGAAATTTCGCCCCCGGAAGAATCGCCCCGGACGATTCACCCCGACATTTCGCCCCCGGGAAGATTCGCCACCCGGAAATTTCGCCTCCATCCCGGAGTCGGGGGCGAAACTTCCGGGGGGCGAAATGTCGGGGGCGAATCTTCCGGGGCGAATCTTCCGGGGGGGAAAAGTCCTAGAACCCTTGGTAATATTATGTGGTCATGATAGAGGGGACAGCGTGGGTGTATCGTTTTCCCAGCCTAACCTCTTCGCATTGTGTTAATCTATATCGGTGGTGAACGTTTTATGTTTTGTTTCTCTACAGCGAATAATGGGTTTCCACGACAAATGGTTCACCAACAAGTGGTTCACGATCTTCCAGCTTCTAGTTTGAGGTATATTTTCTTAGAGAATCCAGCTTCTAGTTTTATTATATAATCAACGATAATCCAACTCAATCTAGATGCTGGATAAGCGATGAAACCTTTCATAGTCAAATTCAAACATGGCTAGATGGCCAATGAAAATAGAACTCAAACATGAAGCTGGATGAGCGGTGAAAACATAGCTGAAACTAGAAGCTGGATGGCCGATGAAAATAACGCTCGAACTGGAAGCTGGATGAGAGATGGAAACATAGCTGAAACTAGAAGCTGGATTCTGGGTCAAAATAGATTGTTAACAATTTGTCCGTGAACCATTTGTCGTGACACGGAATAATGTGCTTAGTTTTACCATAGAATAGATCTTTTTTACACTGGTCAGGAAGTAAATACATGCGAGCAGATTATAGACTTGGAGATTCAGGACCTAATTCGTGCAGTTGAAATCAACATTCAATTTACGAAGCTTATCTGAATTGCAAATGCGCTATCATCGTCTGCCCTATTTAATTCGTTAAGTGTTAACACATTCGTAGACATAACTATGCGTGAAACGCCTGTAATACCAACAGGCGTTTCATGCATATTGAAGTCTACGCCTCAAAACTCATGATGATGATATTCGTTTTATTGATTCACCAGATGACAAACCGCACCGTGGCTTAAAGAAAAATGAGTCAATAAGATAAGATAAGAAAGAGATGTAACTAAAGTGTTTAGAATGTTAAGTTTACATTTGTTGTTGGCTTAGATGGTTTAAATGCTTATATAAAGCCCTTGGTATATAGTTTTTATCATGACTTATCCCTGGCTTTCAAACGCGTGAATATCTCATTGCTCTTCATCTGGCGACTATCTGTGTGACCTTGCGCGTGCTAAATGTTAGTAATAAATAAATAAATAAATAAATAAATAAATAAATAAATAAATAAATAAATAAATAAATAAATAAATAAATAAATAAATAGTTCATACATGTAATGTATGCGCCCATGCATTCATGCGCATACAAACACAGGAACTTACATTTAGTCTCTCATCTTTCTACCGCCAGCGTTCGTGCGTTCGTTGAAGACTTACCTTATAGACACGTTAGCACAAGAACACTAGTTGTTGAACAGGTATCTTGAAATATCTTAACGTCCTTATTCTCTTTCAACGAACCGTATAAAGATACAAAGCATTCCAATTGTGAGATATAGGAATCAAGTTCTTCTGTTTATGTTTAAATGTGTTTAATAAACTATTTAATTTATGATCTGCTTCCTGAATTCCTCGCTCGACTTTGGCAGATGTGTGTACTTCAAGTATGTGTTAGTTTGAATGTATTGTGTAGGCTATGTTAAACATTTCCTCCAATTCTAGTCGCCTAGATTCGCAGACAGCTTAATTCTCTGCTACGGGAGCTGCAAAACAGCAGTACTCAGTGCCGGTCCTAAGCCCGGATAAAGAAGGAACGCTTGCCAAATGGGAGTCAGTAAAAAGACAAGACGATTTAAATCTGATGCCAGGCTAAACAGCCATGGAATGGAAAATGTCATGGGTGGATTTGACATTGTCAGGAAGGCATCAGACACCTACGGGCGCTGAACCCATGGCTATTGATTGATTGATTGGACTAGTAATAATTGAATTGATTACAATTGCAGTAACTATAATATGCCTGTCACTTGATTAATAATGAATTAAGCGGTGGGCTTCGCTTAGAATGCAGAGCGAAGGACGCAAAAAACATAACTAGACTAAGTGCTGAGAATTTTGTTTTCATGGCAGCTTCCCAATTTGGACCAGGAAGAGGAAATTTAAACCTCACGTTCGATTCAAATCGAGTTTAACTGTTTGCTATATAACCGACCACCCTAGCATTGTCAGATGTTAATTCTTGTGATTCAAAAATGGCTTGTCATTAGGTTTTCTGTGTATGACCTACTTTGCAAGCGAGACCAATGGCAATCCAGGCGTGGCTGCTATTTTCAGTTGCATTGAGTTGGCCTCTAACTGGTTAGAGGTTGTCCTTTGGTAATCTGAAATTACTGGTTACTACGTTGAAACTGAGCGTGACTGGGAAACTAAAATGTTGAACACGGCATTGATTGCTTCCCGTTGCCTATGAAATGTTCAAGGCGACTGATACTATTAATACTTACATCCAACAAAGGTACCATAGCTTGCGATGTTCCAACGCATGGCATATTTAAAATTAACAAAACATACTAAGACTTAATGGCAGAGCACAGCATATTCACGATCGCTGAAATTACACGTCTAAGTACCAATATTGAAGGCAAATTTGAATTTCTCTGCCAAATAATAACATCGTAGCTTAGATCAATAGCGTGTTATTTGTGATTGTATCTGTACAACAACATGTCTAATCTGATGTTCAACTTGATCAACGAATACTTTGATTCTTGCTGTAACTGTTGTAAAATCCTCGATCAGTGTTGAGGTATTCTCAATCAATCAATCAATCAATCAATCAATCAATCAATCAATCAATCAATCAATCAGTCAACGTCGTTTATTCTCAAAGGCAAGTTGACAAGATCGCTTCTTGTAACAGAGTAGGCTACAACCAATTACCATAGGTAACTGTGCATAGTACACCTTTGTATATTAATTATCCTTTTAATGTTTCAACTTGAAGCAACTATGAAGAACCATATATAACATTTATTCATGTTACTCTATGCTAAATTTGCCAATTGTGATATATATATAAGCCCAAATTTTGTGTATGTATAACTGGGAAATTTGAAATTCATCCGCCTTCTCCAACCAGGTTTGCTCAATCTTGTGTAAACAAGGCTAAAGAATGTAGTGTTTTGATCTAAGTGCAGCATATGTGATTCCAGCCCGATGCATCGATAGAGTCGTCCTATGGTCTCCGAAGCAGCATGAGTCGCAGCTTTTGTCTTACGACAGGGAAACACACAGAGCTGAGAAACTATTATTAAGGATGTCATCACAAATTCGACTTCGAAATGGCTTGACAAGGAGCTCGATATTTGATCCTCTGTGTTGTACTGGCAAGCTAAGAGAGATTACTTTCTGGCATAATTAACTTTTATTTTTCGTGTCTACTTGAAAGTGTTCGCATGAAACTGCTCTGTACAGAAGTATTGCAACATATTTCACACATCTCTCTCTCTCTCTCTGTCTCTCTGTCTCTGTCTCTGTCTCTGTCTCTCTAGCGAATCTAATTTTGTAGTTGTCCCCAGGGGTAACTTGAAATCGATATAAGATTACCCCCTACGATTTCAGATTACCCCCTCAAGAAATGGGCCCGTTCTTCGACTATCTCGTAATAATAGTAATAATCGTTAACATTCATCATTAAACTCTCATCACCCCTCTAGTACATGATGTACTACAAGCTATCTTGTTTCTCTGTAGATCACAATTACATCAACTCGGTTGAATCTTTGTATATCTTATGTTTGTATGTAATATGTCAGGCACTTTGAACTAGTGTATGAGTGGTTTTAATACAGTTAACATTTCTGTGACTTTTTAAATTCTTTTTCAAATATTGAGACTAGCTTTCAATCTTGTATGTTTCAAGTATTTTATTCAATAAGCATATAATGACTTGTAAACATAAGAGTTTATCACTTTAGCTAAATCAGATAGGGGTTAATGTGAACAGCGCAGGGGGAACTTGAAATCGCGTTCAGGCTACCCCTGGGGTAATGTGAAATCGATTTCTGATTAACGGGGGGGGGGTAACTTGAAATCGGGGGTAGCCTGCAGTCTTTACACCGGCGCCGCTGGTAAAACTAAGCAGAGTAGGAAATCCCTTATAATATTTACCAAACATGATGTTTCCCGGATATTAGAATTTAAATACAACTTAGGCCTAGAGCAGTCATTAACAGCCAAGCATTCCGTGCTACCAAATCTTTACGTAATGTAGTGCAATGTATTGTAAATACATTGCGCCAACAACTGCAAAAATTAGATTCGCTAGAGGCATTCATTTTTCACTTATTAGTTTCGTACTAGTTTTATACACAGACCAGTTTTAGACTGGCGCTACATCAAATCAGGTCCGATAAAACTAATAAGTGAAAAACGAGTGCCTCTAGCGAATCTAATTTTTGCAGTTGTTGCATAGAGACGCCTAACGATTGAAAGATGAGTCACTGACGAATTAAGAAAAGATGATAAGTGCAGCAAATTGTTATTTCCTCTGATGTAAGGATTCGATCGTTTGACAAGAATTATTCATTGGCAACTTCTTTAGCGCCGGCTTCCATGCATGAGTGGTCCCTCGATGGCACACCAAAACCAAGCCGTAATGAGGTCAACATCCAGAAGTTCAATATGGAAAGACAGACATACAGACAGACAGACAGACAGACAGGCAGGTAGGCAGACAGACAGACAGACAGAAAGGCAGACATACAGAAATACAGACATACAGGCAGGCAGACAGGCAGACAGACAGGCAGAAGGAAGCCAAATAGAGTTATGTGCAGACAGAACCATTAAACTTTACATTCACCTGAATTAATTAATTAAGATTATAAAATTATCGATTTAACTAGGCCTATAATTGACTGTTCTGTTCCACTTGGTAACGAGAATACAGTCAGCCTAGTCAATTGCAATTCTAATTGGAAATTGAAAATTGACATAGTGCCGCTTCAAGAAAAAAAACTAGCGGAGCTCTTTGTACTATCCACAATTATGTTAAAGGTAATATCGTATATAGGTTTAATTGGAAAGCAAAGCAATGCGCGGAAAACTGGAATAGTCATCAGTTCCAGGCTCACGCAAACACGTGAAGCCAAGCAAAGGTTTCCATCCAGAGTTGGCGGTTGACATCATGTTCGAAGTTTCTAGATGCTCGATAGTGTAGTTCTGGACTGGAAATCAGAGGGTTCAAATCCCCGCCAGGACAGAAATTTGGTTCGAGATTTCCCGCTCCACGTGAGCCTTTTATAGCAAACCCAGCAATAATGAGTTCACTGACTGTACGCTGTCCGTGGGAAAATGAGACGGCGAGGGAGAGGACTGGCCACCTGCCCTCATAATCGTTTAACATTTTGAACCTATGGCTGCCCTAGGACTAGCTTAAATGAAGGTCTTTCTCTCTTTTTATTTGAAGGCCTAGTAGCTGGAAAAGTTAAGTTATTACATTACACTCCAAAGTAAATATAATCTAATTCGATCTTATTTAACAAAACTCAATCTAAACCAATATGATCTGATTTTATCTTATCCAATCCAATCGACACCAATCCAATCAAATCTAATTCAGTTCAGTCTTCTCTATGGTAGGGGTCAGCCGAAAATCGCCTCGGACATTTGCCTCGACCGAATATCCCGTTTATTGGCACCATTCGGAACTATTCGCTTCGGCAAATACTGTACCCACAAATAGTTGGTTGTCTGCATCACAAGCCAGAATTGGTAGGCTCATAAAATTAGTTTTGAGCTTCATGTAGCATATTCACTTTGAAGAAGAAAAGTCCAAATACACCAACACCAGAAGTCCACAACAGCTGTCAAGTCCAATTCATTGATTACTTCTTTTTAAAATTCAAAATGCATTAGTCAGTAATTACAAGTACATAAATTTATTTTTATGATGTTTCATTACATGAAAATGTGAAGCTTCGCATACGGAACAAATGGTACTCGGTTCGTAACCGGATCCGGCAAGTACGTCCAAATACTCGGATTCGGTACTCGGTGGAAAATGTTTACTCGGCTGACCCCTATGGTGTCATTATGATAATGCCAAATGCATCATTTTCAGGTAGCTTTGTGTGAAACCGTAATCAATCCATCAGAAACCTGGGTCGAAATCCGATAACTCGATAAACCTTAAGTGAAGTGACTGAAGGTAGCAATCGTCCTCAAGGCTTGACCACTGGGTTGAAGATCAGTTTAGCTTAAATGCTCACTACATTGTTGTATGTATTTCGTTATTCTTATAGCGCTTTTATTAATAATGCTTGGCCGACTCTAGATCGAGTGATCTCTGACACGTATCTCAGTTTCTCTTTGGACTTGAGATGCTAAAGACAGTGTGTATAAGAAAGTTTTGTTTCAATTGTTCTGCCAACATTTCGGCCAGTAACGTAAGCGACTGTTTTTGTAAGATTTGTTTAATAACAGGAAGTTGCTACGATACTTTAGCCGAAAGGCTTCACTTAACACAACGAACAAGCAAGTTCAACCGTGAGGGGAGCTCAATGCACGCCCTGGTAATAAATTTAAGTCGGGCGAATTATTCGAATAATTCGAATTGTTTGCTAAATTAATGTGCAGCTGACTATACACTCTTAAGTGAAACCAGTAATGCGCTGTTGACATAACTTTAGTAAAACCATTGGGCTAAATCGCACCATTGTCCAATTGAGAAAACTGTAGCCTCATTAATATTTTTATTTATTAGCAACTAAAAGTGGAAAAACATAGAAAATAAGTTTTTATATGTAAAGGAAGCTAAATTTAGGCATCCCTTTAAAGCAGAAAATATTTGAGACAATCATTTTTAAGGTTAGAAATCTTTTAGGACATGCTCGCTTCTGCAATAACCGCATTTAATTAGAAGGCGTGACTCAGTTGGCTGCTACTGTCCCACGCTTAAGCTAACATGCACCAAGAATGCTCTGGTTTGTTTGTTCAGGACCAGCGACCTAACAAGCATCTGGACGATTTGCGCATTGTCCTATGGATGACCGTTCACCAGGAAGACCCAAACACCCTTCCGTCTATCAGCTGTATAGCCTACATGATCTTCTGAATCGTAGGATTCTCACTTCATATAGCACAACTAGGCCTACCTGTATCTAGTTCAAAGCCAAACGCATGGACCGCTACTAATACGAGTTTGAAAAGTTGAGTAGCTCCCACTCAGCGGTCCATAACTCAACCTTGTTAAGCGTACTTAACTACCAGCAAAACAAACACTTGCAGTAACACATCTAGACTCCTTAGAATAATGTTGATTTTATGAGCATACTACCTGTTATGTTGCACTTGGTAACTAAAGTACAGTCAGCCCAGTCAATTGCAGTTCTATTGGGCATATTGAACACAAAGCCACCAAACTGTAGTTGGCGTTTTCCATATTGTCTGCAATGTATTGCTTAGGTTGAATATTGCGGTCGGTGATGGGAAGTTCACTGTAGACTGGTGCCTGTACGTTGCGTGGTTACTGATGCTGTGGAGTTTGACTATGAAGATTTGGTGGCGGTGAAGATGGAGCGGAAAAAATCGGATTGCAAAAATCCAATTGCAAGTAGAATTATTCTGAAAATATTATTAGTCAAATAATTCCTTCTTTCATTCACTCAGTCGTTCATTCATATTCCAATATTCATCAGTTAATTAATTAATTCATCAATTAATTCACCCATTCACCCATCCATTCATACATTCATTCATTAATTCATTCCTAAATCAATCCATTCAATCGTTCAATCCTCTCTTCATTGATTAATTCGAGTGTTTCTTTCGTTAAGTCATCCATTCATTCATCCAACTACCAATTCAATCATTAATTCACTCATCCATTCGGAGCATACAGATACCAATGGTTTGCTTAATCATTTTAAAATCTCTTTCCTAACATCAAACTCTATAAGTTAACTGCAATATTTGATTTTTGGCAATTTACAAAGGATAAGTAACTGTTATGGTAACCTTAAAGTAACGTATTTCAATCAAATTCTAAATTGATTTCCTACTCGTACTCGTAATCAATTGGTGACTTATTCTGACAATCGGAATGTAGACACAACTGCGAGGTACATCAAGTAGAAACAGTCGTCTAAATTTTATGAGAACGCTCAGAGAAAAAGCCCAACCACGGCAATATAAACTGGACTTCACCTTGTCACCTTGTGCTGTCAACTCTTGGAGCTCTAGCGATCGTCATGATAAATATTCTCCATTGCTTCCTATTCGAAGACAGGTCCCTTAGTTCTTCCAGATTCAAGCCAGATACATCGTGAATCTCATCCATCCATTTCTTCCTTGGTCGACCCCGTCTTTTTCCCCTCACCACAAGCCAACATCATTTCCTTTTCTATCCCATCAGATCGCATAACATGACCAAAGAATCCTGGACTTACGTAACTTATAAAAAAGCAAGCGAACTATTCTTAGGTTACAGGCGTATCTGCGATGGGAGTTGATTCCAAATGGATGGACCGACCACAGGAAAAGCACGACACTGCCTAGTTGTGGTGGTAGAACGAGGAACCAAGAGCTCACCCGCAGATGAAGAGCGAAGGGCCTTTGCATGACAGCTTTTATCTTCTCTTCGTCTGATGGCCAGACTTATTTTCATCTTTCTTGAATACAAACCTCTTAATTGTCAGATGATTGTGCAGAATGATTAATTGTTTCCGAACATACCAGCGAAGATAGTGTTTTCTGATATGAGGCAATGGAGACACAAAGCCTTCGACAGAGCTGCAACAATTTAGGGCGATTAATCGTTGACTAAATCGTTATTCGCCAGATGGAAGATTAGGTTTCATATTGTATTGTCTTGTATTGTATTGTATCTAAACATTTATAAAGCGTCTCTCACAGTGTTCGCTAATTAGAGGCGCTCCCAGTGCGAAAGACCAAGTGAATAGACAGTGGTTTTAAGACAGCGGAACGAGGCACTTGGGCCACCAGCTAATAATGGACGGAGGGAAGTAGCTGAAACTGGCAGACGAACAATGTCACAGAGGTACTTGGGTGCTAAGCCTGTACAGGACCGAAGGACTAAAGTGAGAACCTTCAGCTGAATCCGAGCAGTAAGGGGAAGCCAATGAAGATGATCGAACATGAAAGAAGAAATGAGACCAGCGAGGAAGTCGGGCTATTAATCTGGCTGCAGCATTTAAAACAGTCTGGAGGGGGGAAAGACGGACTTATATCAGTAATGTGACTACGTTTTTGTACATTGCTATTCGCCAGGTGGCAGAAATGTATGCAAACCCATCGCTTTAATAATTATCGTCTACATAGAGTGCAAAGGTTATATCTCCAATGCTTAAAACCATGGAGACAGCAACGCACCTTCCACTCTAAGCAGACGATATGTTCCTTTAACAACTGTAATAAACAATTACTCGCTAAGTGGCAGAACACTACAATTCCACATCTGTTTAATCGATGACCAAATCGATGTTCGATAGTGTAGTGGTTAGCTCGTGGACTGTCAATCGAGAGGTCAGGGGTTCAAATCACCACCAGGGCAGAAATTTGGTTTGAGATTTCTTTCACACCTGCACCCCTAGCCCACTCAAATCTAATGAGTACACTAACCGAACACTGTCGGTGGGAAGATGAGACTGCGAGAGAGGACACCGTTCCCTAATACTGATGCCTAGAAAATGAAGTCGCTTACAATTCATACAATTCATATTCAAGAAGGAACTGCTCTTCTTCTTCTTCTTCTTCTTCTTCTTCTTCTTCTTCTTCTTCTTCTTCTTCTTTCTATTCTTCTTCTTCTTCTTCTTCTTCTTCTTCTTCTTCTTCTTCTTCTTCTTCTTCTTCTTCTTCTTCTTCTTCTTCTTCTTCTTCTTCTTCTTCTTCTTCTTCTTCTTCTTCTTCTTCTTCTTCTTCTTCTTCTTCTTCTTCTTCTTCTTCTTCTTCTTCTTCTTCTTCTTCTTCTTCTTCTTCTTCTTCTTCTTCTTCTTCTTCTTCTTCTTCTTCTTCTTCTTCTTCTCTTCTTCTTCTTCTTCTTCTTCTTCTTCTTCTTCTTCTTCTTCTTCTTCTTCTTCTTCTTCTTCTTCTTCTTCTTCTTCTTCTTCTTCTTCTTCTTCTTCTTCTTCTTCTTCTTCTTCTTCTTCTTCTTCTTCTTCTTCTTCTTCTTCTTCTTCTTCTTCTTTCTCTTCTTCTTCTGCTTTTTTTTCTTCGTTTTCTTCTTCCTCTGCGTCCTCTTCCTACTCCTCTTTCTTTTTTATTCTTTTTTAGTTTCTTAAATCAACGATAGAGAGTTAATGGCGAATTGAACATGAAATCCCCATACATAAAAATAGTATCAAATGATTTAAAATTTATGAAGTTTATAGCTCTAAGATTATGAAGAAACTGGCTTTCCAGATTTCTTTTACGAGGTCTTCAAGTCTTTAACTAATTTTACCATGTCATGAACACTGAATCAGGCTGAAACTGAACAAAATTCACTGTGACTTATTTGCACATAAGAGAGATCCAACGTTCAAGGCAATGTAGATTGGCTAATTTAAATAAGTTGCTGATTTTTTTTACGTGTGTGTGTTCCTGTAAGATCTTCTGTACATTGACCTCAGGTGGGCTATAATGCACCTCTCAATGAGGAGACCTCTCAGGTGGTTTATTTTGAACCTCTTAATTAAGCATAATCTATGCATAGGCCCTATTTCGAGTGAATTCGCTCGAGCGATTCGTCTGCCTAAACAGAAAAAGCAAACATCGAGTGCTGCTTTTCCTGTCATGGACAAACACTCTGGGATGTAGGTCCAGGCCCGGCTCAAGACATTTGGCGCCCTAGGCAAAACGTCAAATCGGCGGTCCTAGGCAAACCGGCGGCCCTAGGCAAGCCGGCGGCCCTGAGCAGACCGTCCGAAATTTTTGAGTTTCGTCATAGTAATTTCGATTTCGTCCATCTTTTTTGGGAATTTCATCTTCAAAAAACTTGATGACCTTATTTTTAGTCATTCACCTCACAAACGAATGTCGTTACCTTTTTTTAGCAATTCACGGTTAATAATTTTTGAAAAATCCAAAATCGGCGGCCCCTAAAAATCGGCGGCCCTAGGCGTCTGCCTAGTTTGCCTATAGGCGGAACCGGGCCTGTGTAGGCCTAAAGCCATATCTCCTTTTGTTTTCGTCGCGATCTGTAAATTTAGGGGCATTTTATTTGTTGTTATAAGACCATGTTCAGCTGTACTTTCTCTTTCAGCTAAACGGTGTTTACACATTAATTTCCTGCACCACAATAACTGAAATGTAAACTCATTGACGTTAGTTTTAAGAATCTTCAATATCAAAATAATAATATTATTCTAATTCGAATATTATTATGAAGTCCAACTTTCTCTATCGTCGGCTGCCTAGGTCAATCGGTATCAAATAAATCCATCCAAATATCCTATTTGTTTTGATTATCAACTTAAACGAGACTATTGGAGTTCAATTTTATGCAATTAATTCAGTGCTCGAAATGGACCGGAACGCACCGGAACGCCGTTCCGGTTCGTCAAATGAAATTAGCGTTCCGTTCCGGTTCGTCAAATGAATTATTGTGGAAAATACTATGAAATTAACGTGAATGCTCCCATATCTTTGACTAGCGTTCCGTTTCGTAAAATTTTCCATTTCGAGCACTGAATTAATTGTAAACAATTAAAGGCAATGAAGTGTAGACTCTCGCATATTTCTAGATGATTAAGAAGGCTACGGTAGGAACCTAAAAAATAATTACTTTTCCAAAGTATCTGACATAATTACGGCGTAGGCCTACAGAATATTGTATTGTATTGTATTCCGAGATTTATAAAGCGCTTCTAGCGGGAGAACCATTCAGAAGCGCTCCCAGTGCGAGATACCCCGAGAGAAAAAGCAAGTATTAAAAAACTTAAAAGAGGAAGAGACGTTACGTGAGAGAATAGAAGAACGAACGGACAGAGGAAGCTCATTCCAAAGAGCAGGGCCAATGGAAGCAACAGACCTAGATTGAGCCAGTGAAGTCCTGACACGGGGAACGAGGAGGTCCAAACGGTCAGAGGAACGAAGAGGACGAAGAGAAGCAGCAGAGTGAGGGCGATGAATTAAGTCACATAAATATTTCGGAGCAAAACCAAGTTGAGCCTTAGACATAAGGATGATGACTTTGAATTGGATGCGGGCAGAATATAAAGCGCAGTCGAATACGTTTCGTCAGTAGGAGAGTCTGAACCAGCTAGAAGATAATAGGTAGTTCCATCGCGAATCGGACCTGTTGGTCAATCGATTCACTTTATTCAAAAGGTTACATTTTTGAAGCAAATGGTGAGACATGATAATAGTAAGCTTCTCTTTCAAGATCTATGGTATCGGTGGCCTAAAGGCAATATGGAGATAGGCTCAAAGCCCGATGAAATCAGGAAGCCGGTTCGCATTACTGTACTCTCTCCGATGTTTTGGGCTATCTCAATGGCTGATGAATGATCTTCTTTTTTACAAGATCATTCATCAGCCATTATTAATTTGCTCTGTCGTTGGGTATTTGTGAAAGGACAGAACTCAACGTTGCCTGCGCGCAGTGAAGGGCCATAGTTAACTAAAAAGTTGCTAACTTTTAGTTTAACTAAATGTTTTTAGTTAAGGATGAAGTTTAACTTTTAAAAATGGCTTAGTTAAAACCATTGTTTAACTAAAAACATTTAGTTGCTAACTAAATGGTTTACCTTAAAAAAATCAGCAATATGCAACAACTTTTTTCCACAATACACATTGAACACTGTCAAAAAACATTTTAACACAGCATGGTTTAAGCATTAACAGCATGTGTTTTCAAATTCATACACTAACAGTACGCCTGTAGCTTTATGCAAGAACAGTAGCCTACACATTGCATAGTTTGAAGGCGAAATTGTCATTGACACTCTGCATTAGTATAGTTCACTTAACCGCTGTTATAGTGAAAATATTTTGTCGTAAAAAGTTGGAAAAAAGTTGGAAATAGTTTAACTTCTTTTTTAGTTTAGTAAACTAAATTCCAAAATAAGTTGCCAACTTTAGTTAACCCTCGAATGCCGAACGGGGGTCCGACCGAACCACAGACCCGCTTTTCCACAGATAACTTTAGAACGGCTAAGAAATTTTAAAAATTGTTTCAGGACATCCTAAAGCCATCAATTTGGCTTCGTGTGAAATATTTTGCCTGATTATTCTACCACCCTGTAGCCCACAACCAAAGCATATACCAAGGACACCCCAAGATATGTGGCTGATGGTCACACTGGCACATGGTTTACCAGCCCATAAATAAATTTTTCAACGCACGTCATTAGGCATCGTTGGACGGCGACTTCAACGCTGAGTGTAATACAGTTTGATCTAGCCTACTGTCGTGTATGTTGCCTATTCGAAGTTATATAGCCCAAAGTTACATGCGTACAAGTCAATACCTGTGAAAAATCTCGAAATTCCAAAACACTACAAACGAGTATTAAAGTTTCAAATAAAGTATCACCAGACGGCGCTATTGTAAAATACCATATATCAGTCGATTGCAAATTGAATTCGGATTTTAACTGGCCAAATCCCGATAAAATGTTCCAATCCCTGCTCGAGATATCATAATGAAAACACTGGGGCCGGTCGGACTCCCGCCCCCAGTTGGGGATCTGTGAACCAAAAAATAGCTTGAGCACTCGATGGTAAAACAATTTTTTTAGTTGGAAAATAGTTTTAGTTTAACTAAAAAAAATTGTTCAATGCCCATCACTGCTTACTCATGACAATGTTTTCACAAAAGCTACTCTTCAATTTGTCTAAATATCTAGACTTCTTTTCATCTTTCACATAAAGCTCAAAAATTGTCACATGAATGTGACGTTTGCACTGTGCACTGTGTCATTAAGCATAGTACCAGAGTACCATTGGCCAACAACATAATCAGTACGCTGATTTATACTAGGCCTATGTTACTTCCTGTTCGGCTAAGCACTCTTCAGTCAGTAATTCTAATCAGTTCTTTTTGCTTTTGAAGTTTTCAAATCGGTTTTGTAAAGCCAGTTTGCACTTTGACTTCGAATTCTTTTTCAGAGTCATGCTCTCTAATTGGAATTGGACGTAGGCCCCTACTCATGTTACAATCCAACTACTCTAATTTGCAGAAGCACCGGCGTTGTACTACAAATCGATGGCACAATATATGCCTCTGATTTCCTACTCTTTGACTTAATTGATGTACTGAAAAGTGACATAATACAATATCAGTATCGAATGCAACAAATCATAATTAGTTGAATTAATTAGCTGAAAAGAGATATTAAACCTATTTCTACTGCTAAATTCGGCTACGCTATAGTCGAAATCGTCGATGAAACAAAATTACTTTGACCGTGACCTTTCAGAATGAAGATGACCACAATTGGCGAAAATAATATCAGAAATGAATTCCGCATACCGAAATTAGTTGAATAAGAGATATTACACCTGTTTCTACTGCTAAATGAATTCCACATACCGAAATTAGTCAGATTAGACGTATTACACGTGCATATACTCTAAAAACAAAAAAGATTATTTTTCCAATATGGCCGACGGCGGCCATTTTGGATTTGGCCATTGCGTCATTCCTCCCACTGTGGAAGAAAAGCACATCGGTTATTTTTCATGTCTAGGGACCCACTGACTAAGTGGAAGTAAGAAATCCCCCAACACCATTTTGCAAACAGGTTCTCAGGCCAGGCCCTGTATCATTTACACGGACTGTGAACGGAATAGCTTTGGAGCACTTATTATTTATTTGGTTCGTCATAGACAAAACTGATCAAATTAAAGGCAGTCTCATTTGCCAGATAGCTACAGCAAGATGCAGTTTGAACTGACGTCACTAATCGTATCGATCTCCAAATGATGGTTATAGTGACACACATTGCAAATAATTAATGTTTATTAGTATAAAAATCCGCAGATTATTGTACTTGCGAACATTTAGGTAACATTTCAAATTACTTAAAATTCTATTCAATGCTTAGAGTACAGAGGATCGTGAACGTGACTCAACTGCCTTTCCAAATTAATCTTATGCTACGGTTAATGGTGCACTCTTTTCTTCGTTCACCTTTCAATTCAGGTATAGAACTAAGCATTTGCGCTTCAAAGATTCGATATCTTCATAATTTATGTATAATAACGCATGGTTGATGAACTGAGACGTTTGAACTGGTCTGACGTCTTATACGTAAATACACTCTTCAAAATCAATTTGTAGCCTAGGCCTACATAAAAGTGCGGTTAGTAGTTGGTTTTTAATAAAGGATAATAGTTCCTATATATAGTGCGGTTAGCAGTTGGTTTTTAATAAAGGGTAATATATATAGTGCGGTTAGCAGTTGGTTTTTAATAAATGATGTATTTATATGCAAAATTTAAGTATAACAAATTATTTCTAATCTTTTTCAACTGACTAACCCACAATTCTGGCCTGTCGGAATTCAACCTGCATTTTATTGCGAAGTCCCTTGAAGCGGTCGTCAATTCAAACCTTAGCGTGAATTGACGACCGCTTAACTATAAATAACGGCACTTAAGAAGTTATTATAATAAATGGAAGACATTCTTAAAACCGTTGTTAATCGACGCCAGTTTCAATTTTATTTATTTTCACCACCCAACTTACATTAATTACATGATTTAAATGTAAGTATGCACGCATATAATATTTTATAATTATGCATAAGAATTGCGGAATGCAATGTCTTCTGGTGAAAGCATTTTCAACTTTGATCTTACTACGGCTCCGTTTCAGTGGTCTTAGTAAAACATTGATCTATACTATAGATTCTATAGTGTCCAGTCTGTTGTTGCCAAAAGCAGACTATAGGCCTATAAACACACTGCAGGGAAATGCTACACTTTATATCTTATACTTCCTGGTCCTAGATAAGAGATTGGAGTGTCGTTTTTGACCTGATTTACAACTGAAAGGCTCGGGCGTGTTTGTTCCGTCCTTGCCTACATCCTGTTGTAAAAACGCATTACATCAAGATTCTAACTATGTGAATGTGTGCCTAGGCCTAGTGTTCAGCACAGCAAAGCGTTGTACACAGGTGTGACTCCACTGTTTCTACCTAAGTGTTGTAATAGCACTTGGCCAGGAAGCATCTGTCCTACAATCACCGCATGGCTTAATATCTTAGTATGTGGTTTTTACTAAGGCTGAGTTGTATAAAACAATCATTTAGGCTTACGCATGTTATAGCCTGTCGCGTGAAGGACGCTAGAAAACAGGGAAGGCTGCATATTAAAACAAAATTCAGTCAACTACAATATTTGTAAATATAATTTTGCAAAAATATGCCCACTACAGTAGAATTGGAATTATGAGCGCCAAGATACCAAAATTTGTCAACTAAAGCAATGAATGCAAAACTGGAATCGAAAAATTTATTTCAAATGTGCAAACGGAGCATAGACCATAATTATTGTTCAACTATTATAGGAATATATTCAAACAAAACCCAATCAAATTAAGGTTATCTCAAAAACACAGCACATGAATGCACCGTTTTAGCTTAACATAACCCACAAGGCAAATACAATGAACATTTTGATATTGATTAGCATTAACAAATCACGAAAGTTTTGCACGTCGATTAATAGAACTAGTTCTTGAGCAAATTTGAGCAAATTTCTTGAGTAAATATCTTGAGCAAAAGTTCTTGAGCAAATATCTAATACTAGACAATTCTTCTCGATCGTCCCCTAAAAACTTTCATCATACTCAGTGCACCTGAAAAACTTTGAATTGGTGTTAATACAAATACATAACAACTAAAATCACAAATAGTCGATTATTAATAAGACGGTCATTCTGTATATTCTGTATATCTGTATCGAGCTAGGCTTCCTCCAAAATCGCGAGTAAGAGTTTGTCTTACTTTATTTCTCGAAACGTAATGTAAGATGAAATGACAAGAAAACAAACGAAACAAGGAACAATACTAAAAGCACAAGCATCTGAACGACTTTCACTCTGCTCAAAGGCTGACACATTTCCAAGTGATTGTAATGCGAATTGACACCTGGTTAATAAATGTATCAGAAAGTCATGCAAAAAACAAAATACGAGAATATATGTACGACATCCAAATCAAATGCATTCCTTTGGTCGCCTTAGTTATATCATTCAACTCTTATTGGAGTTATTAAATTCGTGTTGAAGACTTATTTTTTGATCAGGCTAAGCAAAATAACAGAGTCAAATCAAAGTATAACCATAAACGCTTACAAGTAATTTGAATTGAGAAATAATTTATGTCAGAATAATACCACCATTTACATTCTGTGTCCGGAAAAATAAACACTTTTAAGCGGTGAACTTGGAAAATATTTGAAGTGTAATAACTAGGCTTATGTGATCGTGTGAAAGGTCAATCTATTTCTCAGGGCAACATTTGATAATACAAGTTCGATTTAACTTCTTAATTGCTACACAAGGCAACCACATTAACATACAGAACATCGGTCATTTGCTGAACGTTTGCATCAAATCGTTAATAATTGCAAGTATATTTTGAGAATGAACTAACGTTTAATAGCAAGTTTCATCATGAATGTAATGGTATTTGCAATTAGGCCCACACTCACATAACCGTACATTGAATAGTACTGATCTCTGTTAAGAACTATTTGCACTCATTAAGAATGACAAAGCATTTGCTCACCAACATAAACCAACTCATGCCTCGAAATCAAGAGATTATAGAACGACATTAATTAACATCTAGAACTTCTTTCTTTAAAGTTACATCGTGTTGTGTTTATTTTGATATTTATGTTCACAAAGCTTATGCATAAAATACAAAACGTTAGAAAAGACCAGAATTAGTTCTTTGCTTGGTTTGATAGAATTCACATACTAGTTCATTTCTAAATGGTGTAAAAGAATCATACAAAATATAAAAGTATTTTTTTTACAAAACCTGAATACTCTTTAACGACGAGTGACGACGAAATGTGACATGGAAACCAATTCATATCGGTGTTAAAGGGTTAAACAGACAATGTCGTTCGATGCGCGTGATGCCTAAGTGTTCTTTAAAGGCGCGTTCTGAGGGTCACTCTCCTTAGTCATTAACTGAACAGGTTGTCTGGAGTTCAGTGATGGGCACTAAACTATTTTTTTTAGTTAAACTAAAACTATTTTCCAACTAAAAAAAATAGTTTAGCTAAAGTTGGCAACTGATTTTGAAAATTAGTTAACTAAACTAAAAAAAGTAGTTAAGCTTTTTCCAACTTTTTATGACAAACATTTTCACAATAAAAGAGCCTAAGCGAACTGTAATAATGCAGAGTGTCGATGACAATTTCAGTTTCAAACTATGCAATGTGTACTGTTCTGGCATTCAGTTACAGGCATACTGTAAATAGTGTATGAAATTGAAAACACTAATGCTAAAACCATGCAGTGTTAGAATGGTTTTTCATTGACAGTGTTCAATGTTCATTGTGAAAATATAGTTGCACATTGCTGATTTTTTTAGTTAAACTTTTTAGTTAGCAACTAAATTTTTTTAGTTAAACTATGGTTTTAACGAAACTATTTTTTAAAGTTAATCTTCATCCTTAACTAAATTTTTTTAGTTAAACTAAAAGTTAGCAACTTTTTAGTTAACTATTGCCCATCACTGCTGGAGTTACTGTAACTTCAGTTCTTCATAAATAGGCGCATTCGGATTCTGAGCAGGTGGTTGGTTGATCGGTTGCAAAGGAACAGCCGCCTTAGGGATGTCATCAATGTTACGTACTTCGGAAAACGTATTGCTTTCCTACATCATATCAATGCTACCATTTAGTAACTCATATTATAGTATCTAAATCAAGCTCAAGATCAAAAGCTCTCGTATTTCCAACTGGCAATGTCAATAGCTTTCTTAATTTCCACATTAATGTCAAACATATCATCATGAAGTAATTGATGTATTTAAAAACAAATTAACGCTGAAAAAGTTAGACTTATTTAACTGCTTATTTCTCTGATAATAACCCCAGAGAGGTTCCGTCAGTGAGCAGAATGAAGCTGACTATAATTGCAAATAACAGATTCGTAACATGACATCGATGCATTTCCAAGAGTTACGTGAACTGGTCGATAATGAACATTTGTAAAATTCATACGACGCATCAGGATTCAGAGGAACGCATCGGGAAAAGCTAATAAGTTAATATTCGGTGCAACAACAGTTAAACTTACAGTTATTCAGTGTAGATTACGAGACAACTTAAACGAATGAGATGATACAATATTATTGTAGATCACTTCTCTTGTGAGACACATATTGTCTCTATGCAAATGATGTCATAGGCAATTGCAGAACTTAGGCTTTAAGACCTGTACGTCTTTCGATATTAATAGTGCATCTTTGCTAAACATTTGCATTTTCAGTGGTTGATGTTGAATGTGTCTGAGAGTCAATTTAAATCATTCAGAATGAATTACCTGATCATCCGTTTTTTCGTTCGTTTTATTGACCTTCGTATATATCGAAGTCGCTGATTTTTCTATCTGCTTCGTTTCTTTGTTTTCTGTTCGGTACGTTTCTGATTGGGGGAAGGTCGTAATGCGGCACTCTTCGTACAGGTTGGGGTTTGTCCTGGCTTCTGAGTGTCGGGAGTTGTCTTGGGTCGTCCCTCGCCCCTCGTGACTTCTAACGGATTCTTCGTCTCTTGCGTCGCTTATTTTGCTGCAGAAACGTAGTAACCATGAGATATAACTTAAGAGTACAATGAAAAACTGGTATAAGTGTTCTTGATTCAATAGGCGCTTCTATCAAAGATGGTGGCGGTCAGAGATTATGCCACGTTCGACAATCGACCTACATCAATTTCAAATGACGGACCCGGGTGACAGCCGTGTTGCTGAGTTGAAATGGCGACGTGTTAACATCAATATAGAGAAACAGGTAAGAGGTTCACAAAGAAGACTTATGTAAAGGATTTCTTGATGTGTTTAAATAACAGTTCATTCCCAAACATTTACGATAAAATTGTGAATTATATAATTAATCGGATTCGACCATATTGCAAAATTTAGAGCTAAGCAGTGATTTCATAATCTTAAGAATTCAACAGCGCCAAAATGGGAACCAGTTTATTCACAGAGGCTTAGGAAATCATACTCGATTT
Organism: Allolobophora icterica; assembly: GCA_963556255.1. Lineage (NCBI taxonomy): Eukaryota > Metazoa > Annelida > Clitellata > Crassiclitellata > Lumbricidae > Allolobophora > Allolobophora icterica. The sequence continues at coordinate 49,737,294 of OY744613.1, read as the reverse complement.
GCCGGGATGGGGGTGAACTCAGTTCCAGGTCAAGATCCAAAGGGTGAGGCAGGTAGACAAACAGTCCGACAGCTAAGGAGGGTGTTGTTTAGAGTTTGGACGGTGAGGAAGGTAAGGAGAAAAAGAGGAATCTGGATAGAATTTGTGAAAGAGAAGTGTCTTCAGTTTTGAATGGAAGACATGTGGAGAGATAGCAAGATGTGCGGTTTTGGTGAGTACTTAGGATGGATCTGATATTTCTCGTAGTACTGATGGAAGTTTGTTCCAGAGGGCTGGGACAGCTATGGCTATGAAGTGATTCACAAATTTTAGTGATGAGCTGAAGGAAGGGCGGAGAAGTGTTAGGGCAGAAGAGGAGCGGGTTGAGCGGATTGGTTGGGACGTGAACAGTTTTCCGAGATAGAAGGGTTCGGAGGATTGCAGTGTAGTTTAGGTGAGTGATATGACTTTATAATATTTATTATATTCGTTTAGGTATTTTGAGTCAGTGGGGTGATTTGAGGACAGGAGTCATGCGGTGGTGTTTGAGGGTTTTAGTCACAGCACGGGCTACGGCATTCTGAATAGCTTGGAGGCGGTTTATTAGGGTGATGTCTATGTTCAGAAAGAGCGAATTGCAGTAGTCTATTTTGCGTGAACTATAGATCTAGCGATTGTAGATGCTATTTTGAAATCGAGCAATTGGGCTGATTCTGCGAAGCTCACGGATATTTATGAATCGGGAGCGGGTAAAATGGGTGATGTGTTCGGAGAAGCTAAGGTTTTGATCACAATTAGGTTGCGTACAGGAGAATTGGCAGTGAATGAGTCGGTAGACGCAGAATCGGTGTTTAGAGAAATAGAGGGATATGGGATTTTCTTCAGTTGGTCACGCAGGCCTGTAAGTATGATTTCAGTTTTAGACGGTTTCAAGCACAGAAGATTTGATGTCATCCAGAAGGAGATTTGTATGAAGCCATGGAAAAGATGATCTATCAAGTGGGAGAAGCTGTTTGGAGAAAAAAGATTAACAGGTGGGTGTCGTCAGCATATAGATGATGATCGACGGATGATGATTTGATGAGTGAGTTGAGTGGAGTAAAGTAAAGGATGAACAAAAGGAGCCCAAGAACAGAACCTTGCGGAAGACATCAAGTAAGAGGGCATGATTGGATAAAGTTTTCGATGTTTTAACCCTTCGTCGGGCGTGGGGTCAAAAATGACCCCAGAGCGCATTTTCAAACTATGGTTCGATATCAAAAACTGAAATGGCTGCCGTGAATTTTCACGAGAATTATTGCATTGGTTGTCTCTACGTATTCCAGTTGAGTTTGCATGCGAATTTTAGATGGACAAAAAATTACACAACATTTATACACTTAAGGTCATGGGGTCATTTTTGACCCCATTACTGATTATTGATGTTTCTTTCTCATTTGACAGTCTAAAGTTGCACATTGCCCACAATTTTACTTCCTTATTTATTGTTACTCTTTACACAACACTCAAGGTGCAATGATTCAAGGGCAGAGGCGCAACTTTGGTCTAAAAAGTAGGGGGTACCAGTTTTTTGCATATACGAAGCAAGGCCGAGACTGCAATCTCTGGGAAGGTACAATAATAAGATATTGACTGATGTTCAAAAAGTGGGGTGTACGGTACCCCCAGTCCAAACAGTGGGTAGGGTACGGGTACCCCTCGAACCCCCACAAATTACGCCTATGATCCAGGGCCATTCCTGACAATTGGCGAAAGGCTCGCTCCATATCGAGGGCGGTGCAAAATCCGTACAAAATTTGTCAAAGCCGGCAAAATTCGGCATAAAGTTATGGATGTGCTGCGATGCTGAAACGAAGTACGTGTACAATGCTAGCATATAGGCCCTATTGCAGCAAAGAGAGCCCTGATGCAGCTTCAACCAAAGATCTGGGAGAAATATTGAACGTCAGCTCATATACCTTCTTGAATGTGGAGGTCGCAACATTACTAGGCCTATACTGATAACTGTTGCACCTCGCTGGCCCTAGCTACAGATGTTCTGAAGATAAAGAAATCTACTTTGGTTGGTACTATTCGTACTAATCGAGTAGATTTGCCTAAAAATTTGTTTCTCCCTGAGGACGCGAGATTGTACTCATCCTTTGTCGGGTTCAATGAGACCGGCGACTTGTCATTGCTTTCTTACAACTAGTCATCGTCTTGTTGACTATGCACATCTCCAATGGAACTTTTATCAAAACACCAAGGAAGCTTCCAGAGGTTATCAACTTCTACAAGACCAAAGTAGTTGATTAGGCTGACCAGATGATTCAGCACGAAGTTCTCAACCAGCCTTCGGCAGGCAGTGCCGTTCTGCAACCTGCTGGATATTCCGGCACTTCAGGCTTACGTCCTTCACGAGAAATTGAATGTGGACAAAGCTCCAGTGAGAAAGCGTCATCAAGAAGCTGGGAAAAAGATCTTTGCCAAGAGCTACAGGAACAGCGATGCAACTCAGCATGGGCTGATTAGAGGATGACTGTTAGACGACACTCTGGAACCTCCAAAGAAATGAGGTCGCTGCCAAGTTTGTCCCAGACAGACAAAAAAGCCACGGCTGTGTGCAAGGCATGTCATAAGAATGTGTGCACTGTCCACTGTCAAATCTTCTGTCAGACATGTCTCTCTGCTGATTGATGAAATACTTTCCTAAGCTCCTAGCAGTCTCCTATGTTCATTCTAGGTTCATTTCATTGTACTGAGGGCACTAGCCTATACATTAAGGTAAGAACAGTATTACAAGTCTATGCTTGTATGTGGCATCATGACATCATGACGTGACGTCATGTCATGACACCACGTCATGACGTCATGTCATGACGTCATGTCATGAGAAAGCGTCATTTTATTGTATTGAGAGTATTGAACATTAGGGTAGGAACAGCATTACAAGCCTATGTTTGTATGTGGCGTCATGACATCATGACGTGACGTCATGTCATGACACCACGTCATGACAACACGTCATGACGTCACGTCATGACGTGTTGTCATGAGGAAGCGTCATTATATTTTATCGAGGGCGCTAAACATTAGGGTAAGAACAGTATTACAAGCCTTTTGTTGCATGTGGCGTCATGACATCATGACGTAACGTCATGCCATGACGTCATTTTATGACGTCTCGTCATGAGGAAGTACAACAAATAATGACATTTCAGTGAATAATAATAATAATGACCTTCTCGCGCAATCTATGTGCTTATTTTATTCGAATTACATGATAACTACTGTGGGGTCAAAATTGACCCCACGCCCTTAGTTGTATAGTTTTTTTCCGCCCGACGAAGGGTTAACGAGAAGGAGCGAGATAGTTATGATTGAATCCAGAGGAGAGTAGTGACAGTAATCCGAACCAGGTTGGCAGTCTTTCGAGTAAGATGTTGTGATCAATGACTGCTGATATGTCAAGGAGGCAGAGAAATGAGACCTGTTGATGAGAGATGGCAAAAACGTTTATTTTACAGGGAAGTGAGTAAGGTTTCATTTGAGTGCTGCTTGGTTGAGGAGTGAGTTGGAAGTCAGACAGTCGTTGATCCAAGGCAGGACTATAATGTATTTAGTTAGTTTAGAGATGAATGACAGGTTAGAGAAAAGGTAGTGGAAAAGGTAGTGGAAAAGATTTCTGGATCCAGTGATGGTTTTTGAGGAGTGGAGCGAGTAAAGAGTGATTGAAAGGGAGGGGAAATTTCCAGTGATGATGAAAACAAAGATAGATGCGAAGTCATTCAGTAAGGAGGTATGTATAGGATCGCGTTCGCACTGTTTGCTTTGAAGAGATTGTAAAATATATATGGAAAACTTCTGTCTCTGATGTTGTTTGGAAAGCAGAACATGATGATCGAGATGGAGAAGGTGGAGAGTCATGAGTAGAGGAGGGAGAATCTGCAGGTGAATCGACGGTGCTTTGAAGAGGAGTGAGTGCAGAGAGAGAGGAGAGTAGACATTTTTGCCAAAGAAAAAGGAGCAGAACTACTCAACTACTGAAGAAGATGGAAGTGTTTTGGAAGTGGGCTGGAGGAGTTCCGATGGAGGAGTTGGTTTATGGCTTTGCAGAAAGGGCGAGGATTAGAGAATCTGGAATTACCTAATCAGGAGTAGAACCTCTTTCTAGCCCTACCCAGTAGGCCCCATACGTTGTGGCATTTATTAGTGAGCGTTTTTAGGGCAGAGAGGAGTTGAGCATCAGGGATTCTTTTATAAGTGCTCCCAAGGCCTCGCGGAAAGATTTGAAGATAGGAATAGAATTATACCAAGGGTTGTTATTGTGAGATCCGGATTTGTTAATGATATGAGCGTGTTTGCCAAGGAGCGTAGAGAGAGAGTGGCATTGTAGGAAGACAGGAGGTCATCAAGAGAAGATGGAGGATGTAGAACGAGTTCTGAAGAAGAGAGATCTTGCGTGAAAGCCAGTGGCGGCGCCACGTTTTGAAAAGTAGTACGGCAAATTAGAGGGTCTGGGTAAAAGTGTACGGCAAAATTGTTTTTTCCGTAAACCTTAAAAAGTGGTACGGCAAAAGCCGTACATCAAACGTAGGCGGCGCCGCCACTGGTGAAAGCTTCAATGTTTATGGAGCTGATACGGCGGAAAGAATGAGAGAATATTTTGGAAGTGGGCTGGAGGTAGTATTTTAAGGCGTGTGAAAATAGGGTAATGATCGGAAGGTGTATTGAAAGAGTAAATCGCTTTCAGTAATTTGCACAAGAGAGCAACAGGCGAAAAGCATTGGATATAAAAGAACGCAAGGAATTTATAATAAGGGGTCATCCACATATTACGTACGCAATTAGGGGGGTCGGATTTTGGCGATTTTGCGTACGGGTGCGAACGGGGTGGAGGGGGGACAAAATGTGTACGTACGCAAAATGAATTTCTAATTATGACGTCCACATTAGCCTAATTATTACTCTGTATTGTCCTATAGTCGTCCCATGGCATTTTATTACATTATATAAAAGCCATCTGCAGTTATTCTGTGCTGTGAAGGAAACACCTATAATTTGTCTATATTGGCCCTCACTCATCCTTCTCTCTGGCCTAAAGTGCAGACAGTCTGGAGCTGTCGAGACACTTTCTGCAGCTGGTCTTCGGGGGGGGGGGGGGTGCGTCAAGTGTATGTACGCAGAGGGGTGTGGAAGAAAGTACGCTTGCGAACAGGGGTCCAATTTTCCCGGATTTTTGCGTACGTAATATATGGATGGCCCCTAATTCATACCACTTAGACCAGCAAATCATAGGCATTTGAGTGACAATGAACATGAATTTATTTTCTCCGATAATTCTAAAATTAGATTCATTCAGTCGAAAGTAGGTCTATATCTGCCTTTCACAGACCGCTACTTGAAATAGTCTTACCCATAGGCGTAGACTCTGGGGGTGGGCAGCCGAGGCACGTGCCCCCCCCCCCAATAATTGAGGACCCGGGGCAATGCCCCCAAAATCGAGAGGAGAATTTCTTCAAATATTAAAATAGTATGTTTTAATATAGACAAATTTCTTCAGAAAGAGAAAAATAGAGACACAGAACTGAAAAAAAAAGAAATTCATAATGAAAACAAAGATTTATTTCTCTTTTTAATATCTTCAATATCAAACAAATTTACATGTAAGCAAAACGCCCCATTTCAAACGCATTAACGTAACACCGGAAGCCTCTGCTGACTGTCTAGACTAGATGTGAAAGATGCTTTTTTTAAACAATGACAAAAGAAAAAGAAAACCACAATTTTTTTTAAAAATAATAAATGTCTTATTTTTTTAGAAGTTATTTTAAAAACATTGATTTAATGATTTTTAATTTTCGGAAATCGCAGCTCAACTAAACTGAGTAGGGGCTCTTGTTCATGTCATTTTTCATGATTTTTATGATCCGAAATCCGAAAATCTTAAAAACAACAAAAACATAAAAAAACAAAAAACACAACAAAACAACTTTTCATCTTAAAAAAACTTGTTTTTTGCACCTCTGGGCCAGACCCCATGGCCCCCCGATATTTTGGACAAGTTTACGCCAGTGGTCTTACCTGTACTCCATGTTCACATCTACAACGCAAAACATTTTATTAGTTTTTTTCCTGTCGTGTGCATGTAAGTCTAAAATGCTCGGATAAATAAGCCATACAATTCATGCTTTCATAGAGAATTGCTTTAAACTAACTGCTTGATGCTTTTAAAATAATTATTATAAAAGGTCGATAGACATTATTGGAAATATGACGTTCGAACGCTCTTCTGAACCTTGCACTATTTGAGTCCATTTATGCATTCGTTAACCACGAATTTTGACTGAATAATTCGTTCTAGATTCAGACTACCTCGGCTTACTAAATTTTATGTGCACCGTAACGAAATGTCATCTTAACGGCTACTTTTGATTGTGTTAAATATAATCTTATTATGAAACAGCAGGATTCCCAATTTATAGAAACGAGTCTTTTTAGCACACTGTTACGAGCTCATAATTTTACAGATTAACCGAATATTCAAAAAATAACTTGTGCTTTATCGACTTTAACTTTCATTCTGTGCTGTCTAACACAGTTAAGTAATAAGTAAATTCAGTCCATATCCGCAAGTGGGACGTAGGTGAGGCGCTCATCTCCTTTTCTAAGCCCTTGAGCCGGCAATGGACGAATCCCAAGGTCCTGGACACGGGGCCAGTGATATCACAGGACTTGCCGTTTACTTCCCAGCTTACGCCGGTACCAAATTATTACACATAATCAAACAGAAATCGTTTATTTCTTTTCTAGATAATCTAAAGCTTCTTCAAGGGTGTCACGACAAATGGTTCACGGACAAAAGGTTGACGACAAATGGTTCACCGAGAAATTGTTCACGATCACTTCTCATCGAGAATCCAGCTTCCAGTTTCAGTAATTTATTCAATGATAATCCAGCTTCTAGTTTGGGCTCTATTTTCATCGGCTATCCAGCTTCTGGTTTGATTTATGTTTACATTGCTCTCCAGCTTCTACTTAGAGTTTTTTTCAATGGCTATCCAGCTTCTAGCTATGTTTTAATTTAACTATCAACCGTTTTCATCGCTCATAATGGCCGACTCACACTACAAGATTCGTGGTTATTTCCGAAAAATAGGAGAAACAAATACGCACAAGTACAACCTCGATGATTTGGTTGGACTAGCCAACTGGGGATATAATATTCCTAAGCCAACTGCAGATATGTTAGCCGCGGTGCCCAAAACCACATCGATTTCGTGTCCGATGAGTACTACAGGCGCGATATCTACGCAGCGGCCAGAACAGTGAACACGAGTTCGTGACAAATACTTCCTTTAACCGCGGCGCGCTATCCTTGTATCACTTTTCAAACCAAAACAGAGGCAGTCTCATTAGACCGGGAATTCTGGAGACTTGCAATCTTTGGTGTTAGTACCGGTGATGCGTCATTTCGCGTTATAACGGCCGCGGGTAGCATCGATCGTGCAGTCACCATTTCAAGTGGACAATTTGATGCAGCTATGTAAAAGTATAGGAGGGTTATGTAAAAGTATAGGAGGGTTGTGGATGTGGCTAATGAAGCTTCGGCCGGTCTTGCTATGGTGAGTCTTGGATCTAGGGTGGGTGGGGTAGCTATGTTAGTCTCAGGAATTGGTTTCGTGCCCGATATTGTTCTACAGGGGTTTGCCATAGCTACAAGTTTTCTGGATATTATTGGGAACGTTATTAGATGTAAGTGCGTTGCAACAGCTTCGAAACACGACGTGATTCGTATTTTGCCGGAAAGTAAGCTAAACACGGTTAACGACCACATTTCGAAGGCGTTGGAGGACACGGCTATTAGCGATGATGAGTACAAGCTTATTCTGGGAGAGGAAGAGAAATATTGAACGATGAAACGCGAGATACAAGACAAGAGTAACAAAAGAATTGCTGAGACAAAGCAAAGACGAGATGGTGGCGGAACTAATCAAGAAACTAACCAGCGCTGGGTCTTCTCCGCGAACTTCGATATTAGAGTTTTCATCGTAGGTGGTTGGAGCGTTGAGTCTGTTGTTGTTCCGAGCGCTCAACCGCCATACGATAAGTGAACCTTAATTTTTACAATTACACTCCAGTGGTTTGGACCGGTCTCGTGGGAGGCGGCTCGGCCGGCCGCAAAACGGAACTTTCATATTTACATACTAAAGCACCCCATAACAATCCTTTTTTGTTTTTGGCCGAATCCAAAGCGGGTCGGCTTGCAGGTATTTTGGCGTAGACCACCACCCTCTTAATTCAAGAAGGTAGCGGGAACAGATCTAGATTAATAAGGGGTGTAGACCAGCATCCTCTTAATTCAATGAAATAACAGGGTGGCGGAGACAAAAAAACACCCGCTAAATAAAAAGAAATAACAGGGTGGCCCCAAAGTTATACTTATACACTACAAGGCCTATTGGTGGAAGCACCGAAAATCTGCGGAATTCAGGAGGGAGATTGTTCCAGAGTCCACAAAATGTTGAGAAGTTGTGAAATATTTTACCAGCTGCGACGGCAACAGAACATAGGCCTACATTATTTTTTTCTGCATGAATGATCTCAAGCGAATCTTAGGTTGTTGTCAGTTCGATGTAACAGTAGATGTTGTCCGTATATTACCTGCAATGCGCTGCTCAGGTTTACCATTGCGGTTGGTGACGGTCAGTTCGCTGTAGACTGGTCCCTGTACGTTGGGTGGTTGCTGATGCTGTGGAGGTTGATTGTGAGGATTTGTTGGCGATGAAGATGGAGCGGGAAACATCGGATTGGAAATCATCCCACTGGGGGTTCCGTCTTGATCGAGGGGAGGATAAAGACTCTGGAAATGTTAATAGAGTCAAATGAGTGGAATTCTGTTAAGAATGTCATACACCAGTAGCTGTCTAACATATCAGGCTGTCGCTTGATTAATAATAGCAAATTTCAATTACTGACTTACTAATTCCTTCCTTCCTTCCTTCCTTCCTTCCTTCCTTCCTTCCTTCCTTCCTTCCTTCCTTCCTTCCTTCCTTCCTTCCTTCCTTCCTTCCTTCCTTCATTCATTCATTCATTCATTCACTCAGTCGTTCATCCATGTGCTTATATTCATCAATCAATCCATCATCCATTCAGTTGTCTATTAATTCATTCATTCGTCCGTTAAACTCATCTATTCATCCAGCCAACAATTAAATCATTCAATCGTTGGTTCAATCATTCAGAGCATCGAACTTAACCCAGGGCCGGAATTTTCTTCATCTATTATGCATCAGCTCAGCAACTCATGAATATTAAATATGTGCATTGTTAACGCTAATTATTTTCATCTGAAGTCGACTTGTAGGTCTAGGTATATATTTTTGTTCATCTACTTTTTACAGTAGACCTAACAAACCTCTTTCTTTTTGGCCGACATTAATTTTCCGTCTTGTTCCTTTTTGTGATCCTTGTCTTCCGTGTTGTTGTTTTCGTATCTCCCGTGGTTGATTTCCTCGTAGGAGACAAATGTTGAATTCGGAATCTCTGTTTCATAGTTTTCTCTTGGGTCTGTTATGTAACTAACAATGTAGAAACTCAGACAATGATGATTATGGAGCATTGTGGAAGAAAAGATAGTTCGATAGTTGCATACATAATAGTGCACCCATACGTGCATACATACATACATACATACATACATACATACATACATACATACATACATACATACATACATACATACATAATATGAAACTTACTTATATCTGCTCATCGAAGTATATTATACATATTTAGTGTTTAACTCTCGGGCTACCAAGAGGGGTGGTTTCCAAAAACTGCAAGTTTTTAAGGGGGTTACCACCCCCTAGGTTTTTCTGCATAAAAATTTGTAGCACATGGAACATAATTTTGACATTTTAAGTAGCTGTAGGGGGTCCATTTGCACACATTTTGAGGTACAAGTCGTGATGATAGCCCACGCCATAAAAAGTTATACCCGATACAGCCTAGGTACTACGTTCTTGGAAACATGAATTTCTCGTCAGCTGTTAGCTGTTTGTCGACTATAAAGGTATTCATTATTCTTTCTGAAAGCGAAACAACTATGCCATTCTTTAGAGGGAATGTAGGGCTATATTTGCTTGCTTAGTTATTTGTCTTCTGAAAACCGGAAGTGATCATAATAAATAATAATACACTTATTCAGTGTGAAAATCACTGATGCAACATCACAACGTAAACCGATATGGTTGGGTATGGGGAAGGGCTATAAACAGTCGAAGCAGAATGCTAACAAAGTAAAGCAGTGTTGTAAAGTGTTCAAGAAGCCGGTTTGCAGAAAGCATTCGCACAAAACAGTGGAAGTAACTTGCAAAAACTGCAAGGACCACTGACGTATTTGACTGCCGGGAACAATAACATAATTTCTTGTTTCATGTTGATGTAGCTGCATGCCTTCATATTTTGCCTGAAACTAAAACAGACTTTGGAATAGTTTGTATTGTTGAAAATTAAGCCTTGTTATATTTAGAATATTCTTGGAAACATAGTTCATTTTCAAAACACACACCATTTACTTTTTTATCCAAAAAGCACAAGTTGTGCAGGATAATATCAGATATCGTTAAATGGACCGGTGCCTTTGTTTAAAACTATATAATTTCGAGAGGAATTCATATATTTTACAACTAAATAAACCATTCTTGTCAGAAATGAATGCTGCATCAAATGCTGTATTACATGATATGATATTTGAAATGAAACACCAAATTCCGGGGGTGGTAACCACCCCCCTTGGTAGCCGATGTCGCAAAAAACCTTTGTAGCCTGAGGGTTAATTATAATACATGTTTAGTGTTTAATGTTTAATGTTTGTTTATATCATGTTAATCCGTTACAGGTTTTGTAGCTATACATTTGTTCAGTACGTTTCATTTTTGCACTGTTACTACTGCCAGATTTTATTCAGAAAATGGGCAATCCATCCTCAGCGGGTCAATACAACCCCGTTGTATTGACCTTTTGACTCGCATCATTACTGGCAGTTTGTTGAGTTTGTAATCACTGTTGTCATTGTGATATTACGGTGTTGATGTTGTGTCAATGGATGGCTTACTTACTTACTCATAGATATATATACAGCCATGCATACATGTATGCATACATATATGCACACATACACGTATACATACTTTTTCTCAGTTATAAAGTTGAGAGTAATAAATTTGTTAGGGCCTACTTTGCACAGTGTGTCGAGGTTCAGAAACATAGACCCCTCAGCTAAAGGGAGGTGGATAGAGTAGTGGTAACACTCATGGCCAGGAGAGCATAAGGTACGCGGATCGACTCCCGTAACCCCCTCTAGGGCGGCGCCTTGCATGGCTGCCAAACCGTGTGTTAATTAAGATATTGATTGTACTTTCATGTTTCAATGTAATCTTACTGCGTCTGTCGGTTTGAAATAATAAAGAATATAATTATTATTATTAAATAGAAGCTTTTATGAATCGTCATCTCAGCTAAACACTCAAGTTGATCTCAGGATGACACTTACTTTTGTTATTTCAAAGTCGAGCAATCTTTCAGGTAAGATAAATGTGGACTTTGTGTTTCTCTTCCTTGTAGTTATTTGCCCGCGAGATTTCATTTTATATAATTTCGTGTACTGTGATTCAAAAGTTGAGAAACCGCGCCTATATGGATATAGTTTAAATTTTAAATAAAGAAGTAATTAACAACTATTACTAACTAACTGCTATGTCATGTTTAGAAGCATTCTGACACTCGAAAAAGCTTTCTGATTTGATGTAGCGCTCATGATAGTCTGGTGTCCTGCGCTTGACCTTTGAGTGGCGCTTTAGAAGTTTGGAGATTACAAACGATTAGGCCCTACGAATAAAAGTGCTATATAATTTACAGAAGGCGACACTTTATGACTATAGCTTATGCTGCTTGACATGAAGTGCTTATCTAATATCAATTAAGCTGCTTACCTCGGAATGTGAAAATGCTTAACAGCGGCTGAAAAGAGAATTGTATTTACTTTACAGTAAAAAATCGTCACATATAAAGCCTAATAGAAGTTGACGATATGCATAATAGATCATTATCTTTTAGGATAATAATTCATTGGTAAACACACTTTGGCTTTTCGATTAAAGTCAATGCTGTTAAATCCGTTAATTTTGCAACTTAATACCATAGCAGAGTTTCTAACATATTAATGACAATCAATAAATCGTAACACGTACGGGTAATGAAAATTATCGCATAAGAACTGATGACACAGTAACTGAAACTGTATCGGATAACCAAAAGGTGTAACTAAATACCAAGACATCAACTGAAACTGGTTTAGAAAACCGCAAAGAGGTGCACCAACTAACACATTGCAAGAGAGAACATATTTTATAATTGGGAAACACCGTCATTAGTAAATGGCACTGGATTTAAAGCAGGGGTACAATTCGCTTCCAAGATCAGTAATGTTTCATCATTATCTTTGTATAAATCTAACTATTTACCTGCTGCACCGCGAACGAAAGTGGTAAGTGTACCCACTTTGACAAATACAGTACATAGTTGATCAGTGATCGTCATTCCCATTATAGGAAGTTATCGAAAGTAGTACAGTGTGGTCAATTAAGTACATCTGCATGAACATACTTACCTTCTGAGCGTCTACGTCCTTGTGAACAATTCGCTGTGACTACCATCCAAATGATAAACAATATTCCAGCCAATGTAAATACAAAAACCGAAAGAAAAATCCAGATGCATCCACACGCGACGAACTCTACAAAAATTCCTATTAATTTCAATCATGTATTTTCTCGTTCAACATTTGTTATAGTTCGACAATATAAATTGCAAATTAGGCCTATACATTTGATATTAGAACAACTGAGTGACGAAATTTTTAGGTAGGCCTAATTAAATACGCACACTTTAACGACGAAGTTGCAACAAAATGTATAGAAAACTAGTACATTTCATCGTTAAAGGGTAGGCCTACTGTGCAACCTTTCATTTGAACTACTAGTACACATGTTATATAGTGGACTATAATTCTTATTCCCCCTTTCATTATATCGCAAATTCTGATATAATTCAGTCAAGACATGGATCCGAAATGACATTTTGCTTGCAAAACAACCTCAGTAGAAAGAAAACTCATTGTTACTGGTATTTGAGGTAGTCCTCGCAGGTCATGTAATAAGAAGATTCGGCTCTTCAGAAGATTATATAACATACCAAAATATCGCTTGAATAGCATTGCTTAGATTTGACTAAGTAAAAACGTTAGGCAAAGAATGTGGCATAAGCAAATAATATTTCAGCTGAAAGAAGTAGCCTATTATTAAATTTAGGAGAAAATACATAAAAAGTACTTATGATTATGTTACCATTCAGGCATGGAAGCATTTTTTTTAGCCATGAGAAACGATCATTTAATTTCCATTTGAATCCGACGGTCCGATTATAGTAGACGAGAAACACAGCTGTCGAAATGATGTTGCCAAGAATATATGCGCCAAAGACACTGCACACTATAATGACCACTTGGCAGTCTTCGTCCGATGGATCTGCAAAATAAAATCTTGTAATCCAAGTATTTTCTGATTATGACATTTCTTATCTGTGGTACAATTTCTGTAGAACGTGCTAGCTAATTGCAATGGTCGAAGTTAGAAGCTTGCAGAAGTTTCGTTATAGTAACCTTAAAGGCAATGTATTTGAATCAATTTCTAAAGTTGAACTGCATAAGTTGCTACTTAATTAAAACCACGTTGCGAATGCTTTTACGAGCACTTTCAGATAAAATGCGTAGGGCTTACGTTTAAGTAAAATCTGCATCATTTTATTATTTCCATAATTTAAACTGCGAAAATAATGAAGTCAGTTTAATGCATTGCGTTACTAGGAGGTAATGATTGGGTCAAACTTTGACGGTGTTTAATCTGATTTCGAGCAAGGAGTAAAGCAAATAATTATTGCATACCCGTAGTTGTGTGGTTGTTTCCGGTGCAATCTTCTGTTTCATAGGAGAAAAGAATACACAATTAGTTAAAAGATGACATTATTCTCAAGTGTTTGAGATGCAAATAAAAAAGGATTGTTGTATTTCCAAGTGCACGCAAATGTTCTGAGATCAACATAGCATCTTCAGATCTTTTTTGAGATTTGTGCAAACTGATATTTTGTTGTGAATATAACCTACAGTACGTTAACAAACGACCGTAAATCTCCAACGGATGACCGTTCTAGAATACGATTTGGCTTGAAGTGACAACTAAATGAAACATTCTGCATTGCAATTACGGCGCTACAGAAGTCATAGATTGAAGTAGATAAATCATTTGAGTCATGGGTGCAATTTGCTGCCTCAATGAGTAGAACAATGCACAGTTCAAGTTTGCATTGTCTACAATAATTTAGATTGCAATCTTACATGTTACTGACAACAATCACTATCATCCAATGCTTCTAAATTCCATATAAACACATCACTACCTGGATTCATGGGTATTTCGTGCTAAATGCTTAGATTTCAAATTATATGCAACCTATCTGATAACATTCATATAAAAAAGGCGCTTTATGGCTGCATAACCAAAGGTTTTAGACCTAAAAGTGTCGGAATGCTAACAATTTCTCGAGTTTGAAAATCCCTGAACGATTTTCTTAAAACACATTTAAACGTTCATTTCTTGTCATTTTAGTGAATGGTACCTTGCAGAAATCTTTCTTCATATACATAATTGCTTTCAAAATGAACTTTGGGCATTTAGTTAACCCTCAGGCTACCAAGGGGTGGGTGGTTGCCATCCCCCTCCTACGTTTTTATAATCACAAACTAGTTTCATATAGAATATAATTGTGACATTTGAAGTAGCTGCAAGAGGTCCAATTGCACACATTTTGACGCACAAATCGTGATGGTATCCCACGTCATAAAAAGTTATACCCGAAATAGCCAAGTACCAGAGGGTGGTGGTATCCACCAATCCCTAAGTTTGTCGACTACAGCGTATTTATTATTCTTTCTGGAATAGAAACAACTATGCCATTCTTTAGAGGGAATGTAGGGCTATATTTGCTTGCTTAGTTATTTGTCTTCTGAAAACCGGAAGTGATCATAATATATAATAATACGCTTTTTCAGCGTGAAAATAACTGATGCAACATCACAACGTAAACCGATATGGTTGGGTATGGGGAAGGGCTATAAACAGTTGAAGCAGAATGCTAACAAAGTAAAGCAGTGCTGTGAAGTGTGCAAGAAGCCGGTTTGCAGGAAGCATTCGCACAATAACAGCAAGGACCACTGACATATTTGACTGCCGGGAACAATGACTTTATTTCTTGTTTCATGTTGATGTAGCTGCATGCCTTTAGATTTTGCCTGTAACTAAATCAGACTTTGGACTAAATTGTATTGTTGCAAATTAAGCCTCTTTACATTTCAATTATTCTTGGATACATAGTTCAGTTTCGAAACTCACATCACTTTATATTTTTAACTCCACTTGAAAGTCCTCGAAGAGCCGACTGATTTCGACGGATGACAGGTCAAGTCTTCTCTGATGCCACACCAGGAAGACGGACGAAGAGGACCCGAATGACAAGTAGGAGACTGGCACAACGCCCGCAAGGACCCCGTTTCATTTATAAGCAAACAGGCCACACTGCCTCTGGTCCACTCAACAGCCGTCCTACCCCAGACACCCACGCTGTGATTGGAGACGGTCACTCTCCGCGGTCAAGCAGTGACGTCACGGCTCTTAACCGCAGACTAATGAATCCCTTTGAGCCCCAGTAGGCGACGGCGCTGATGATCCCCTATTTTTTTCTTTATCGAAAAAGTACAAGTTGTGCGGCATAATATGAAATATCGTTAATTACGGATGGATTCTGTTTTTCAAATTATATAATTTCGAGGTGCATTGGTATATTTTACAACTAAATATACCATTCTTGTCAGAAATAAATGCTGAATCAATTGCTGTATTACATGATATATTTGAAACCAAACACGAAATCCCGAAGGCGGGGTTGGTAACCACCCCTTGGTAGCCGATGTCGAAAAAACCTTGGTAGCCTAAGGGTTAACCATAACTTCAGAGTCCGAAAGAGTTTTCAAAGTTTGTTTCAGTCAGAGTCTATTAGGCCTAATGAGTCGCCAGGAGATCACACATACAGTGACATGAAAACTCACCTGAGGTGTTCAGAACTGAAAGTGAATAAACACCAGAATTTATATAATTAAGAGGATTTGGGTTGAATTTTCGATAAAATAATACATAATAAATATTCCATTTACTACGGTAATTCCTGATTCATTACAGGCCTACAAGTCATGTGCGTGACTTGGCAACTATGTACGGTATCAGTTATTTGCATAAGCGTTATATCAATAGATGCTTTCAAACATTTCTTTGAAAGGTGATTTTGCAGTTATACTTTGTTGCTGGTCGATTCAGACTCGTTAATATAACGCAAGGCGAGCGTCGCGATCAAATAGGGCGAAAATGTTGTTACTATTGATGACGTCATAGCATATCATTATGGTTAAGGACATTATGTAACCGTTCGTGCGTTCCAGATCACTTTCAACACTCTTCCTCTGTGGAACAGAGGGCAAAAAGCAATTTTCCAATTGTCTCTCTCGCTATCAGCTAATTGATGTCACCCAAAACATAGGTCCTAACTTTCAAATAACTAACACAGAATCACCCTGATACTCTAAGGCTCACTCGCTAACTTAAACGGTACATTAGATACCTTAGTTGAATTCCAGCTTATAATTTATTATTGTTTGCAACATAATACATACGTAAGTTGATAATGCCATCCTTATATATTTCAGAAGTTCGCATGAAAATGGGTAACAAGGAACTTCAAGAAAACCGCTGGAAGAGTTACAGCGAAAGTTAGTTTCGGGTGTAGAGTTTTTTTCATGACGAGATAGAGTTTCAGACGGAGGAATCAGCAAATGTGAACGAACGTTGATAAAAGACAAGACGTGTACAAACAGCATTGTACGAAATACAGAGATTCATTGAGTATTTTAATTACAATCAGACAATTTAGACACTCCTCATAAGAAATGTTTCAGGATATTAATCGTATCTGGTTTTCCATGAACTTTATTGTTCATTGTCAGTTTATTTTCATGCATCAAACCGATAGTCATTTAATTAGTCCAGAGTCAATATTAAATGTTACTGATTGAATTGTTGGATTATATAAACGTTCAATGACACTGCGTTTAACACGTAATGCAAAAATAATAAAGCAACGAAAGTGGACCATTCAAATGTAATTGTCTCGTAATGAGTTAGGAACCTGCAACATCAACTTTTCTCATTTCTCCCATTTGTGAGAAATGAGAAAAGTGGAATCCGTAATCCCTTTGCAAGTTGTTCATCAAAACCAACTGTGGTTTAGCAGTGTTTTAGTTGATAAAAAGGAGAATTGGGGTCCAAAATCTTACATATTACCACAGACACGAACGCAGGTCAAAAATCTAATGTTGTGAATATATTGCATACAAAACAACTGACCTGGGGTCAAGACCTGACCATAATTTTTTCAGTTACTTAAGTAAGAATTTGGAAGAAGAGCTTGAGGATTGAACCCCAATCCCGACAACTAAAACACTGCTGAAGTTACTAATTTGCTAAAATACTAACATGTTGACAGTCTGACGATCCTTTATTATTATCAAACACTCTGCTTTTCCAACAGTAAGTTTAGGATAAGAATAAACATTGAAATCGTCTTTATAACAAACCATACAGCAAATATATCACAGAAGTCTCAGTTAAATTTACCAAGTACCGAACATCTCTCTATTTAAAACGTCCATTTTTGATTAAGTGAACTTCGTGTCTAAATATTATAATGATAGAATGAATGCATTCGTTGAATGTTTACATCACAGATGTTATACCAGCAGTAATTAGTTGACTAAATTACCAGTAAATCTCTCCAACGTAATGACTCAAAGGGGCGACGTTGTCCATTTGAAAATGCTTAGTTAATAAATAAATGTAAAATCGATTTACACATAATGTACAAATTAGTAGCAATATCCGTGCAGTACCACCTTCTTAAAAAGGATTTTTAAAGATACTTTAACAAAAGACATTGAAACTCAAAATGCATTTACAATGAAAACAGTCCAAGTTACAAAATAGAATATACAATATTATGCATATTTGCATATAAACAGCGCGAGGTTACAAAATCACTATTAGTGTAGGCCTATCTATCAACTAATTATTTAAATAATTAATCATATCATCGAAATATTTATCGGTTTTCTAAATTACAAGTCAATCTCTAAAAACGTACCGGTAATGAGTTGAAATGGGCGTTGTCCATTGGAAAATGCTTAGTTAAGAAATAAACGCAATTTCGTTTTCACGCATATAAACAAATTGTTAGGAATATTCGTGCAGTACACTAAGTCACATTCAGGGGCGTCTATCCCCCCTAAGTCATTGGAGCAACTTCCCCCTCTTCTTCCCCTTCCCCTTCCTCCCCGCCCCCCTAAAATGGTGGCACGCACACTGACAGATCCCCCTTATTTCTTGGATGGAGCATTTGCTCCAAAGTTTCTATGGTGTAGACGCCCCTGGTCATATTCTTAAGAAAGATTTTAAAGATAATTTTACAATAGACATTGAAACTGAAAATGCAATTATATAAAAACAGTTTAAGTTACAAATAGAATATACATGTATGCTTATAAACAGTGTGATGTTGCAAAATCACTATTAGTATATCTATAAACTAACTATTTCACCACTCATATCATTTAAATATTTATTTGTCGTCTGTAGCGTCGTCAATGTACTTGATTCTTCGTGTTAGGTTCGTTCTAAATTACAATTAAAATTAAACCCGTATTAAAATGGTCTGCAGTGTGGACCGCTTAATGGAATTTGTCAAATGCAACATTCATATAGTGTCACTTCAAGGAATAAATTAATTCACATATGATATAGATCAATTGTGACTGAGCAAATAAACGAATTTAAATAATTAAGACTAGCGTCTCTGAGTAGGTCTCTTGAAGAGGCGCTATGTAAATTTCCATAATGAATGAATGATTGAATGACTGAAAGCTGAAAACCATTTCATAACGACATCTTTACGGTGTCATATTTCAAATTCAAACAACATTTATTGAAATCAGGATTTAGACACTAGTTGCACTTTATTGCTCGGCTTTATTCCGTTGGAAATCATGAAAATAATGTTCACCACTCTATTATGAAAATTGATATAAATCATTTGAAAATTGATTGTTACTCAAATTTCACTTCATTCTTAGCTCATAATTAGCCAGTCTACTTAATTAAAATCACATATAATTTTTTTCTCATTCTAATCATTCCTAGATCTAGACATTACAGCTGCAGTAAATTTCTGTGCCGTAGTAAACAAAACAAAATATTAATAAACACGTAACATATTTCCTACCTTCCGGTCACGTCTTGTTGTACTGTATGTTACATTCGTTGTATATCACACCCACTGATATTGGAAATAGCATAATTCCAAGACTGGTGTAAGTAAGTGCTAATGCGAAAAACATTTTCAGAAATCTTGCGCCTACAATTTATTATAGAGGAACGCTACAAGTGAACCACAACGCAACGCGTCAAATGCTACAGTTGATAAATGTTATTTACTCAAATGATTAGTGTTATTTCTACATTTTCATTCCGTGGTGCTATATAAGTTCTCGTGCATTGAAAGTTAGACACCGTGGTTGAATAATAAGCTTATAGCAAAGATTCACTAATTTAACTGCAAATTGTGTGGACAATAGCTCATATTAATTACCCGTTGCGCGTGATGCATAGTTTTGTGGTTCACTTGTATCGTTTCTTGTCTGCTCGAGATCTGTAGACTTTCCAGCTTGCCTCTGCTCACTTTTTGCGTCAATCACTTTTGTCTGTTTTGTTTGCTCTGTATTTTGAGCCAATTTTTGCATTGCAGTTTCATCTACTGATTTCCTCACGTATTTTCCTTGGGTAGTTCCTGGGTTTGGACTGCATACTTTACCATCAGTTCTACTCTTCCATTCTCTACGATTTAATCAATAAATAAATGATTTAATCGTGTTATTATATTCAGTACAGATTTTCGACTTTATTATGTACAGGCATGGCTAATTTGCAAAGAAGTTATTGCAATTGCTATAGATACTGTTACCACCACCACCACCACCACAATTACCACCATCATCATCACAATCTTCCCCATCGCCAACACTATCACCATCACCACCATCACCAATATTATCATTATCATGATCATCGTCATTTTCGTCATCATAGTCTTCTTCATCATCATCATTAATATTAACACACAGCAGGAATGACCTCGAAAATGAAAAGCAGTCATTGTAAATTTTATGGAAAATCAGGCTTTGTACCCAAGACTGATATTATTTGACGATTACGCACTTTAACACACAGGTACTTCTTTAAATAACTTCTAAGACTGATCCCAGTTTTAATTTGCACAATGCATATGCGTATGCAATGTCTACCGTGGGTCTAGCTCCAGTTCACTGCAAGTCTGTCGTTGACGGTAGCAACATGTTTACCTAAGTAATCCAGGCCAACTGCTATTACCTATATTCAATGTTCTCTCAGTAAAAACACAAGATAAGCCTATTGAATTAAATATTAACATCTTGAAAATTAAGAAAACTACTTTCAGGTTCTCAACTACGTTATTCTACAATGTAGTGTAATTGTTTAATGTAATTATTTCAACATGCAAAATGCACCTTTGTCACTAGCAGCATAAGGCCTACGTGATTTCAGGCTAGATAATATAAGCTTAAGCCCCGTAGATCTAAATATGTAATCGTGTGAGCAAACAAATGACGCGATGAACTGAACGTATCTCCAGTCCATTTGATAAATTTTCGTTTCAGTTTAGATGAGATGCTTGTAGCCTACTTTTGTTTTTGCAGCCAGCATATGTTATTATGGTGAGAATCAGGAATTGAATTCCGGAGAAGATCACCATAACAACAAAGAATATGATCCAAGCGGCTTTCCTACACGGTGTTTCTACAAGTATAGATAGGAATTTATTTAGATGGCTGGTTTAAGTTTTCTTTTTCATAGTTTTGTGAATATGTAGAAGTTTTGCAATAGATTTAGCACAAGCATAAAACCAAATGCATTTAGAGTAGTTAATTTCTAAGCAATCAATATTCTCCTCTCAGTCATAGGCGATCCCCTCTACCCTGTCCACTTCACCCATTTAATAAACCATCCAGCTTCTAAAATGTAAAGTGTTGCGTATGTGTCAACTTTATTTCTTTTCCGAATATACGAATATTGATTTATTAAATATGGCATTGCATATTTAATTCAGCTTTATTTGCTCACTAGTAATCAAGTTTGAATTAAAACAAGAACCAATATGTACCTTGAGAATCATTCATACAGGGTAGCATTTTATTCAGAAACAGATAACGTTCATTGTAGTCGTTCCTGTCTTTACTACATTTGTAGTAAATAAGGAAAATGGCGGCGGCTGGCGGATTCAGAAACCACAGGAGGAGCAAAAACCAGAGCCAGCCTATAAAATAACAAAATATCCTCAATTCTCAGAACATGATTGTGTAAGTTAAGTTTTCTAATGTTTAGTCTTGTGTTCTTGATCGATAGTTATAACGTCGCTGTTCTAACATACGAGCAATGATCTGACTATCTAGATTACATAATTGTAAACTAAATTTCTAAGGAGCTACTTGAAGCTAAACGCAATACATCAGATTATTCTCGAGCGCTGCGTCGTATCAGAGGGGTTGTCCGCAGATGGCCAGTGGAGTTGCAAAGATACAGAGGGAGAGGGCAGAGGACTGCTAAGGCGGGTTTCGTTGAGGACGAGAACGCTTAGAAGGCGGACAATTCAAGGAGCGAGGTTGGAATGGGGCTGTTTATTTATGTAGGCCCTATGTCACGAAACGTCTATGCTATGCATCTTTCAAAAACACTTTTCGTGAGTTCATAAGAATGACAATTCACATGGAGTCGATCGATTATTCAACAGCTGCACAAAATCTTCAATAACAACACTCCAGATTAAATCTTTTTAAGTCGTTACATTTAGTCCAAACTCAAAGCCCCTGGTGTGTGTCGTGTTAAAGATGAAGAGTGATGACTGCCAGCTGAGACATTCTCAGTACCCAACGCATTTACGCTCTCACAGACTGCAAATTTCAATCGCCACAGCGAACATGCACTTTAGAAATATGCAAAGAAACACAAGAAAATATACTTACACACTGTTTTGTTTCGTAATCAATCGTCAGCCATGAAATAAACCAGTACTATTGAATTAATTTGCAGCAGTTAATGCTTTTAAATATTCAATTCAAATGACTATAATTGCTGAAGAAAACAATATTATGATGAGTTGAATAAGTGATGTTGTCAACATTTGATTCATTTAACACATTAGCAATTATTACACGATCAGATTCAATATTATATAAGGGGATATAGACTCAAAATATATACTCAGGGATGTCCCCAGCGAAACATTAATTAATTATGAATAATATGAGATTCGTAATCGTAAATTCCAAATTTCTAAAGCGCTACTCAAAGCGCAAAGCACCGAGAGGTTATCCAGAGATCGATATCCATTGGAGGTCGGAGTTCGGTTGCTAGAGAGACAAGAGAGGCAGGGCAGCTGCTACGGCGGATTTCGTTGAGAACGAGAATGCTTGGAAGGCAGAGGATCTGATGGAGTAGAGTAGGAATGTTTCAAGAGGTCAGACTTCAGTTTGGAGTGGAAAGCCTGTGGAGTGACGAGTAGAGAAGCCTGGTGTAGGCCTAAATGACGGTGAGAACTAAGAATATGCGGAATTCAGAGGAGATCAACGTGCCTGACGTTAACAATTGAATCATAGCAACGGTCAAGCGCTAGCGGAGAGGGAGATGGACATTCAAGGTTCGATGCCAAGTGACCGATGGATTTTCATAAAATAGAAAGTTGTAAGTTGCCGCTTGAAGGATGAAATGTTGGGACCGAGTTTAGAAGTGAAGGTGCTTTATTCCAGACAGATGGTGACGCTGAGCTTCAAGCACGTGAATCAAAAGCACCATTATTTGTAGTGTAAAACTTCGGTATTAGAACCTTAATTTGGCTTAGATTAATTGATGTATGGGAAAGATTATCCAACGATTAGTGCTATTGTAAAATGGAAGTATATGCTGTATGATTCGAAACTAAAAGCAGCTCACTCTTGAAAAATGTCTTAAGTGAGAAATATGCGTTTAGCATGGATCTGTACAATGTCAACGCGTACGCCGGATCATTTATTTTACTAGTCTTTTTGCACGTTAAGAATTATACTTAGGTTTACTATGGCTGTTAAAAAAAGTCTGTAGAAACGTTTGTACTTATTGACGTATTTATGGTATTTGTCAAAACAGGTCTATTCGATGCAAAAAAATAATAAAATGTAGGTGAAGGTGGCCACTCGGAGATTATAAGCAGCCTATAATTAAATTTGTCAATTAAACATACTCCAATTCATTAATCAATTGCTGCATTATGTTCCTACCTTTTCCAATATGTTCTCGCATTGCTTGTCAAAGTTAAAGGCCGAAATGAAACTTTGCTGTACGCAAACAAAAACTCTAACCCACCATAATTAAGACGGTGAAATGATTAAATTGTATGTATGCTATCTTTTCTAAAGTTCAACGCTTGCATGCATTACAAGAATGCGACTTCCTGCGTGATATAGAAGCCTATTCTGATTTCATTAACTCATTCGCAGAAAAATGTTTTTAAGCCAAAAGGTATTTTTCAAACCACAAGGCTAGATATAATCTATCCATTAATCGCGTTTATCGTAGTCGTTTAGAAAATGTAGATTAATACACAATTAGTAAAACCATTAGAAATCAGTAGGACGGCTTTCTCTTGCAATTTATCGGAAGAAATGTTACTTTCGCATTATGTATTAATTTCCAAATGAATTTGGTATGAACGTGACAGAAATGGTGAAGATCGCCAGTAAACTTTATACTGTAGACTAATAACTATAAACAGCTAGACCTAGTTTCTCTGTTAGGAATGTGTAAAGCCTGCTTTGGTTAGAAGGAGTCAGGGGCGGATCCAGGGGGGGGGGCAATCCGGCCATGGCCCCCCATTTGAAATTTTTCATTATTTACACAGGCGTTTTATGGGCGTCTTATGATGTTTACACAGGCGTCCCCCTCCCCCCCGTAAGCGTGGATTAGTCAAATGTACACAGGACGTAGGTAATGTAGACTGGAGACAGTAAAAAGGTTAATGACTAAAAAAAAAGGTCATCAACTTTTTTAGGGAGATATAAAAGTGTTAATGCAAAACGTAAATATTAATGTATAATTAGAAAAGGATAATCATAAAAGCAAAGAATGCCATAGTAGTCAGCTTCAGAAATAAGAAACTGAATGGAGTCTTATAGGACATTGCCTGGAGTTGCGCTGCAGAAGAAATCCGAGTTAAATTAAGTACACTGACTTACACACATTCAGTTGTGTTTCACTCGTGTTCGAGTGTGCTGATCCTCTGATGACATTGGATGCATTGCAAGAATAGACGCCGTTCATTTCCGCTGTAATTGTTGTTCCATTGTAAGTGCGTGAGTCTGGACCAATCCAAGAATAATTTGGGTCAGGATTCGCCGATGAATGGCACGTCATCACAACTGTTTTACCCGGACAAACAGGTACTCCCGGATACGTAATAGAAGGTTCACTCGGACCATCTACAAAAAGTGACATATTTAACAAATACAATAGACGTGATGAAATACAAACTAAATAAGTTACTGCTACTTAGACATCTATGTATCTATGTACTAAAATAACGCTTCCAGAACCCTCACAGTGGCACTAAGCATGGTTTTCTAACAGATCTCTTCAAACAACAAACTGTGAAATCGGCAACTCGGCCATCGTGTGGTAGGGTGACTATTGGCTACGTCACGATACTACATGTTAAATACTACGGACACCCAATGATTGATCGGGACGTGGTGAGTACAACAGAACTGCTACGGTATCCTATAAACCTCATCCTTTTGCCAGCTGTGATTCCTACCCAAAGATGCCTCTGAAACGTTCTATTACAGCCTGAAGTCTGTTCATTTTCGCTTGAGCTGGGTCGGGATCGTCTCTGGGTGGAATTCATGAACGGGCGCTATACAAATCTTTTAAATTAAAGAATGAATGTGACATCGGGAGAGGCAAAAGGACACGTGAGATAGACAACAAAGACATATATAGCCTGAAGAGAGATATGCGCAAGATGTATAGAACTGGCAGTCACCTACCACACACTTTCTTAGCTAGTAACTGGTGCTAACATTTCGAACAAGAGTTTCTAAAGCCATGTCTTCCAAATAGTCTTGCATAGCGCCACCCGTGAGACGATCACTAATGGGGATGTTGAGGAATTGGGCCTACACCCATAAATGCTCGGGGCCAACCATTGTATTTGGCCAAAAGATAATTGCGCTTGATAAATACGAAATAATAATAATAATAATAATAATAATAATAATAATAATAATAATAATAATAAAAATAATAAAAATAATAATAATTTGCATCATACGAATATTATACGAATATTTTTTCAATTCCTGACGGATCTGAGGTACTCTGGGAAAGATCTAATAATAATAATAACAATAATTCTATAACTAGAATAATAATACATAGTATCAGTAGTTGTAGTACGTAGTTGTGTTGGTCTGGGAGCTTGCATATTCTGCCAATCTGTTATATGGGTTGGGTGTGGGGCAAATGTTCGTTGACGAATACTACAATTTATGGTCGGGCTAATCAATCCAACAATGCCTTGATTACCGATCTGATCATTATTTATTAAGTAATAACTTCTACCACGCCGGTGTCTAATGTGCAAGGCTTCAACCGATGGTGCACCAAAGCCAAACCCCAATCAGGCCATCGTGGTCAAGGACATTCACAGTAACCCGTAACAGATAATCTGACTATCTACAGGAACCCATTAATAACTATAAATGATGCAACTGTTTGATTCTGTTGAAAGGTGTATCCGCGTGTGAGTGTCACTCGAACAGACATCTCCACACAAGTAAAACCAAACACAGTCTTGTCCAGGTCTGAGTGATAACAGGTGCAGGGTTCGTCATTGAGGTTGAAGTACGACAATTGAATGTAGCGTTCGCAGCACACAGTAACGATAATTAAAAGACACCATATATTATTGGCAGAACATCTTGTATCCGATTATATCCGAGTATCAATTGAGCCATTAGATTCACCAGCTTTTAACCCTTTGGAAGTGAGGTGAAGCACTGGAACGTTTGTGGTGAGGTGGGTATGACAAACCCCAATACATTTTTTAACCCTGTGACGTTCTTGGGGTGCATTTGCACCCCTAGTCACACTTTGTTCCTTTGTTTCGCCCAGAAGGACTCATGATATGACGCCTACATTTTATGACTTTTCCTTATTTATGAGGATATACTTAACTATATTTGCCCATAATTGTACCCCTCAACATTTCTGATAATTTTGAGGTTTATACATTGCGGTCCTCGGGGTGCAAATGCACCCCATGTGTTATATTGCGGCATTTATAAGTCAATTACCTAACTTGGCATTTTTATATCTATGGACTCCTTTCTTAGATTACATATTCTTTGTTGCCAGACAGGAAGTGCGTATATTTATAAGAGATAACAGCAATGGCGACTATAAAAAAAAGATAATATTCGAATTTTTACCGCAGAACAGGCAAGGAAGCTTATATTAGAATCAGAAAGTCAGTCATCAGAATCATGTTAAAAACCACAATTCATGAATGCATTGAACAACAGCATGAATCACAAGGCGATGCTCGAGATGATGCGACACAAAACAATTATGAAGAGCAGAACAATGGCCATGGCGGTGCAGACAATGCTGTGAGGAAGAGAAAGGAGGGTCGTTGCATTCTGTGTGACCGCAGTAAAGACAAGAAATCGCGTACTACGTGTCATAGGTGTGGTTCATTTGCTTGCGCAGACCATTTAGTCGCACTTTGCACAGGCTGTGCATGAGTGTGCAAAGTAGATAAGGAAAACTTATTGGATATCTTGCAATATTGCTTTCTCATCTGTAGGCCTTACACTAATCAGTGTTACAATTGTGTTGTACAGAAAACTTTCAAATAGTTGTGGTGTAAAAGTGTACATTTTTCGACATGTTGCTTTGACGCCATGTCATGACGTCATATGACGTAATAAATTGTCTTAGAATTTACTTGAATAAAACTACTTTTGAGTCTTTGTCTGTGCTCCAATTATTTATAGTATTATATGATTCGATTGATTCAAATACATCGAGAATACATTGGGGTGCATTTTCACCCCCGAGACCTTGAGTGTAGGCCAAGGTAGCGAAACCTTCTGAGGGTTAACTTGCAAGTCGCGATATCAACTACATAACATTAATTGTGAGCTAAACTATAGTTTTATAACCAATTATCAACTAAACTGGTGATTATAAAAAAAATAACTGTTTTCGATCATTATTGAAATGGCCAACAGGTGAACTAATAACCATTCAATATCTGCTTAGCACGTGCATTTTTCTGCCCTCATTCACAACATTACCAAACGCACGAATAGCCAATATTTCAAGTGAAATAGAGAATGTTTACAGTCATCATTTTCGACTGACTGCTCAATGCAAGCCATGCACACAGCATTAGCGTGCTCAAGGCACACTCGTTTCCTACACGCAATCACGCATGACATGTGAATCTTGTTTTACGATTCCTGTATACGAGAATTTATAATTTCATTTCAATATGCAACAAAATTTTAAAAAAATGTGCGTTCAAAAGTCCCTGAAACTGTCGTAAAGTGTCCGTATTTCACATTCACTGAGGTAAACAAAAATAATCCAAGCTGGTTCCACGTTTTCCGTAGAAAACCTAACTTACAATAGCTATGGGTGTGTCATACCCCACCTCGCCTCCAAAGGGTTAAACAAAATGGTGTCCTACTGTTGGAGTCTGGTAACGCTATACAAAATGGTAAATTTACGATTAAAACTACATGTCTGCTACAACTGGTGCATGGCTACAACAATGTGAAAGCAATTGGGATGAATAACCAAAGAAGGTCTACGAGAACTAGTTAGTTGGCTGGTTGAATTTAATAGAGTGCAATTTATGGAATCGAGACGGTTGGTTTATTTGTCTCCCCATCCTCTGTAGCCTACCTTGCTTTATCACTTCCTCCATCATTCTACCCCACCCCCGTCTCCCTCTTGCTTCCATACTTTCCAAATCCCTCCTTCCCACCACTCAACCACTTATCCGTTTGGCACGAACAAACATCGCCAGTTGATGCAGCTGACAGATGCCAGCGGACGTCAGGTGCCCGTGACATCACCGCCCGAGGACACCTTCCGTGCAGTGCTTCGTTCGTTCTATTGGTTACTTGGTTCCTGTGATAGAATGGAGGCGAGAAGGACAATTTATCGACGGAGCCGTAACAAGAATCACGAAACCATTCGCCGGAAATCAGATCTCAGTCAGGTCTTCTCTTTTGGTTCAGGTTAATTATAGTACAGACAACGGAATTGGGTTTTCGTGTGTTTCTTTCTTCACATCAACCGTTTAGCAAATGAAAATACGTTTTAGGATCTTGTGTATACTGCGTGAAGTGTGGAATTCACAATGCAGATTATGTACAGTAACTCTGCATTCAACTATGTCTTCTTCACCGTTAAGTGACCAAATTGCATGTCACAGTAATAAAAATTGTCAAAGCAACTGCTGAACGAAACTATCATAGCAGCATTTTAATTCTCTTGTTAACTGAAACAATTTCTTTGACTGTTGCAAAATAGGAAGACCACTGCACATTATTACGAAAACCAGTGTTCTGTTTACAATAATAATTATAATGGAACCCTTACATGAGACGATGATAGTTGAAGTAGTTGGTGGGTTAGACAGGCTGTTAGGAGTGTTGTTCGCAAATGATGACGAAGGCGATTTAATCTCAAAGGATATGCCACATGTGTACGGTCGTATGTCTTGTCGTCCAGCTGTAACTGATATCATGGAAGTAGTTGAGTTGGCTGTTGATGAAGGAGAACCTCTTACAGCATTTCCATCGGAATCTGTCCAACTGAGAACAGGTTGAATGGTCGGAGTTTTAGACGATGCAGTTGAAGTGTTGTATCTGACTGTGTAGGACATTGTCAGTTGATCACCTTCAACTGTTTCCGGTTGGCTACTTACTATGATTGACGCATCTCGATCTGAAATAATAAAGAATCAAATCAAACTCATTTCAATAAATTGCAGCAGATGAAGTTTTTTCTAGCAAAAAGAAACATGCGGTTGAGTTTCATAATAATTTTTACAAGCTTGCACTATGTTATAGCCCGCTAATTACGGCGATATCTATGATGCACAGAAAGTGTATTATAAATGGTTGCAAACGTAAATTCAGATTGGTTCTATATTAACATCAGGATGAAATAGAGCTGTGGAAGCGAAGTTGTGAGAAATATCCCAGATTCGGATATTTGCAATGCAGATATTTTGCATCAATACAACTTTGTCAAATATTACGAAGTTCTCCGCATCGTATATGGACCTACTCATCCGGCAATCCAGTTAACACTTAATTCAGCTCAACCTCCCCGACATCTACCCGCTCGTTCAAGACGTTTCTGCTTCCACGGAGTTCCTGCACTGGATACTTCTGAATAGTTTATACTGCGAGAGACGCCTTATAAATTACTAGAAACGACACAATGCGATTGCGACTTTTCCTACAGTGGCCGTTTTTGCTAAAATAATGTTACCTAACATATCGTGATCTATAATTGTCAAGATACAGATTAGGAAAAATTTTAAACTCACCCTAAGTCCCGATTTTAAAGAGCAATATTATTATGCAACTTTTTTTGGTATTTTAACAATATTCTGAAAAGATCCATATAAATTATTGCACAGCATCACTTAGCCTGTGTACAAACCGAGTTATTTAAATCTTTTACACTATTTATGCAGGTCATGTTGAATTAAACCACAAAAACAAAATGTAGTTTGGCTATTTTGCCTTAGTTGTTCTTTTCGAGGAATAATAATAATAATAATATTTATTCTTTAATTAAGCGCCTGCAAACGCACTGCGCTGTACATGTACATGTTATGCGATAAATCTTAACTAGTTAACTACTAACAGAACAGACAGCAGTGTATTTTATTAAACATATAATGCACAGTGTTTGTTGTGTTTCACTGACCGTTTCGATTCCAAACTCTTGTTCTGGAACATCTAATTTATAAAAATAAAGTAACACGCCGAAACCTACCAATCACAGTAAGTATTGAAGAAGGTGCAGCTACAGTATCTATGCACGTGTATACTCCTGCTTGTTGCATAGTTGTTGCTTTGACAATCAGATTGCATTTGTTGTTGCTGCTTCCTGGTCGGTCAACTTCGTAATGCGTTGTAAATCCAGACTGAACAACGCAGTTGATTGCAATGTACTGACCAGCAGATGCTTCATATTCTTCTCGTGTCGTCGAAAAAACCCAGTTCTGTACAGTTACGTCTGACGTACAATTGAATATCGCCTGACCTCCAACTTCAGCAGCTGCATTCAATGGCGCATCAGTTATTCTTCCAGCGACACCTGCGAAAAAACAATAGTTCTGCTTGCACAATCTGAACTAATCTCAAGTTGATTACAGGCTCAAGAAATATATGACTCGCAGATGAACATAAACAACCTGAAAACTGATACTAATAAAATTGCTATATATTCAGCGGACTCAGCAGCTGATAAATAAGTAGGCCTATGCATCCATGCATTCATGCATTGTACATAGCGTCTATCAAGTCCCTCAAAAGCGTTGGACACATGGCATGTGACTGATCTAAAGAAATGCGGTTTAAGACAGTTTGAGAATGTTTGCTGCACATAGCAGAGCGCATCAAAGCATGAGTGCAACTGAAGACTGTTTCAGGTGGGAGTCCAATACATGGGCTCGAGTTGAGGTGCGGAATTGCGGCACCTGCATATCTCCAAATGCCTAGCATGGCTATCTGATACAAATGTCACGCATTCCGTAATAACTAAACGTGACTGAGAGTAATTCTTGTCAGTGGCGTCACTAGGGCTGGTGTCACCCGGTGCGGTAAGTCATGGTGTCACCCTCAGAAAAAAGATGACCCTCTTTTTAGGAATTCGTCTCCAAAAAAACTTTTTTCAGGATTTCATCTCCCAAAAGAAGTTGATGACCTTTTTTTTAGTCATCCGCCTGTTTTCTTACTTCTTACATCCTTCTTTTTTCGGTCTCCAACCATAATGCCATTACCTCTTTACCTTTGACAGGAATTCGTCTCCCAAAAAAAAGTGATGACCTCATCTTACAAAAAAATTTTATTTTCTCATCTTGGGTGTCACCCCCTTCCTAGGGTGTCACCCGGTGCGGTCCGCACCCCCCGCACCCCCCTAGTGACGCCACTGATTCTTGTTACTATAGGATAGATCATAGTCGAAGTTGTGACTGACATGATTCCGACCAACACCGAACACGAATGTTCCTTTTCTCGCTTATTGTCAATGTCTTCAAGGCTGTCACTTCAACGTGTACCCTATACTCTTTCGAATGCGTAAAGAGTCATTGAGCTATACTACAGAGACGATTTCGACGAAGTTTACAACGAATAGATAGTATATTCTACACGAGACAACAGATTAAGTATATACTTAGTATCAGCCATGATTTTACAACGTCTGTCTGACTCGAATCTCGCCCAAAATGTTGTACTGCTCGAGAGCATCCTACCGCGAGGACTGTAATAACTCAACTGCTAACCTCCACTCGCAATCTCTCCTCTCCCGGATGCCGCTATCTATAATCCTCCCTGGTCACTTCCTCCACTCTCCAGACTGACGTCCTAAAGGCTATGGGTACTAGCTCGTTCTACCAGATAGCCTATCCAAGCGTTGGCATCTATTCCCATGTCCTCCAAAGTTATATCTGGCAATTGCCTCATGCTAGGATTTAGCCTGTTGCTGAGTTGCTACTGGTTTCCCATCGGCACAGCTCACCTAGCAAATTGCGTCGAATTCAGCGTGTAGCGGCTGGCTAAATTAGAAAATGCCTGCCTTGGGTGCTTGGTTACCCTCTTCCATGTGTCTCCGTACGTCTCCGTATCTGTCTAAGTGATTGCGTGTGTCTGTATGCTCGTGCTGTCCTCTTTTAGTATGTCTCTGCAGGTCTTTGTCTGTCTTCGTCCTTGTTTGCTAGATCTGAAGTCTACTTCCTGACTGTGGGTCATCCATGGCATCTCTGGATCCTCTGAGTAAGTGCATCCGAACTCTGGGTTATTCGGTCACTTTGTTCCCCACTCTGTATTGCATCAGTCCACACACACACACACACACACACACACACACACACACACACACACACACACACACACACACACACACACACACACACACACACACACACACACACACACACACACACACACACACACACACACACACACACACACACACACACACACACACACACACACACACACACACACACACACACACACACACACACACACACACCTACACTCACACACACACACACACACACACACACACACATATATATATATATAATTAGTTTAACAAATGAAGAAGTGTTGCGAAGGATTGGAGAAGAAAGGTCCTTCATACACACATTAAGAAGGAGGCAGAGCAAATGGATTGGACACACGCTGAGAGGGAACTCTCTTCTCTAAGATATGTCATCGAGGGAAGAATAGAGGGGAGGAGGACAAAAGGAAAACCAAGACAGATGATGCTGGATTGGATGATGAAGTGAGGATACAGAACACTCAAAGAAGAGGCTCAAAATCGACAAACTTCGGATGTTTGAACCTGCCTGAAGGCAGAGAACCAGAAGAAGAAATAGCTAGTTTGCATTGCTTATTCTTTCCTTCATAGATTTATATAGCGCCACTTCAAGGGAACTACTCAGAGGCGATCCCGACTCCAGCACGGCGAAAAAGAGCAGTTTTCATGCGGTCTCATAGAAGGTACCAGAGGAAGACCTAGGATGTAGGCGCAGCTCAGGAGGATGGCCATTCCATATGGTCGGGCCGACCACTGAGAAGGCGCGGGTCTGCATGATAGCAGTACGGGCAAACGGGACGGAGAGCATCCCCCTCCCCACCGAGCGGAGGACTCGAGCAGTCCGAGAAGCCGACACAGGCCGGAAGAGTTCTGTCAGGTATATTGGTGCAAGACCCAGTTGACACCGCCAACCCATGGATGCGATCCTGTACTTATATAGCAGCAATCTCTCTCTCTCTCTCTCTCTCTCTCCCTCCTCTCTCTCTCTCTCTCTCTCTCTCTCTCTCTCTCTCTCTCTCTCTCTCTCTCTCTCTCTCTCTCTCTCTCTCTCTCTCTCTCTCTCTCTCTCTCTCTCACATTACCATGCTTGAGTTTAGCGTGTCACCAAAGACACGTGCAAGACTTTTTATAACGCAGCGAGAGGATACAATAGAAAAAGTATAATGCTTTGCGCCGAGGGACGTTGCAGAGAAAAGTTACACAGGATAATTATTATCGTTTGTTGGCAAACAGACACTGGGAAACATGGCAAGACACTGGTGAGGCTGGACGAATATCGTGAACTTGATCTCATTAATTTTAAACTTTATCGAAGTTTTATTTATTCATAGTATAGCATCGACGAACTAGAAGTGTTTCCATAGAAAACTTTGTATGAAAACCAATCTGATAGAATATTGAATGATCTGACTGGGAACAACAGCGCCGAAAATGTACGGAATAGCGATTTCAATAACTGTGTTAGAATTGCACATGTCACCATAGCATGTGCAACTCAACATGAACACAGGCAGACGGGACTCGGTTAACGTCAAGGAAAACGCTAACGATGTCCCGGCGAATGAACGAGATTCTATGCGCAAGTGCATAGCTATAATAATCGTGATATGATACAGTGCCTAACAGACAATGCATTTATAGATTACTTTAATGATTTAGTGAATGCGCACTGACATGTGGAACAATGTGGCCGCTGGACAGTTTAATCGGAACACTTTATCCGGTTACACTCTGTCCATGAAACATTTTATTTGGAACATTTAATCCGAGAACATTTTTCCTACAACCAAAGCGTAGTGAGTTAACTAACCAAACATCTGAAGCTATGTAGCTCGGGTTGAGTCTCCCGGACTTCTCCCTCGCCTGTATAAAAATGCTATACTTGATAAAACACCATCATCCGTTAAGCGTGTAATGAATGTGTTTTTCTGTACTTACCTTAATTACCCTATTGTCTAGTAACTAATTAGAAGTGATGGTTCAAAAGAAACACTGTTTTTCGGCATATTGTATAAGACTTCTTAGGCTTACCTGTTGTGAATAGAAATAGAGCTGTGTAAAACACATAATCCAATGAAGACTGCATTCCTGTGTAATTTGTATAAATGTGTAAGAATTATTTAAGAAATAATTATAACCGTTCTTTCTGTCCGCGTTGAAATGATGCACATGTCAACAGAACACGGTGGGTGTTTTATTCAGCTAACTGTGGGCATGAAAATATGAAAGCAGTAACGGCCACATGAATCTGTGTTTGTCAATATAGCCCACTTGGCTAATATGCTAATCTAGTCGTCCTTCCGGAATTACTTCACATAGCGTACAGGCTGTGCATTATACACAGTGAGTCAGAAAAAAAACGTGTTCCTACATATTTTTTTAACTTCGTCAGAAATCAGGTCATGTTAGCGAAATTTTACGTAAAGATACAAGAGTTATTACTGAGCATTGAGAAAGTTACATTTTGTGTTCAAAATTACCTGTTTAGGCATCCACGCATGCGCGAAGACGCGTGCGCAACTGCTTGACGGAATGGAATGGGAACGTTTGAATGTTGCTTGTTTGTTAGCCTCTGTGAGTTCTTGAGCGCGTCGTTTCTTTAAACATTGCCAAATCTAAATCACTCTTAACGATTCTCCTAACTGATGACTGGCTGATTTCTATTTTTCGAGCTATTTCTCTCTACGTACGATGCGTTTGCGGCATAGTTTCCTGGCTGAGCACCACGATTCAACCTGTTCAACACCGTCGACCGTTCTGACCGTTCGCTGGCGTCCGCTACTTGGTTGACGATGAAAAGACCCAGTATTATCGATCTTCGAAAGGAGAGCATTAATCCATTACGAGTCCACCCTTTATCTAAAAATTTCTTTAAAAAACCTTTTGCACGGTAATCTTTAATCTTTTATCTCAAAATTTCCTTAAAAAACGTTTTGCACGGTAATCTTTAATCTTTCTTTCAAATCTTGCGACATGTTTATTTTCTTCGGTAAACACCATTTTGTCGGGGTTGTCGTGGCGTAACTATAGTTTATCCTGGTTCAGCTTTTTATAAAAAAATAATTTATATAGCATTTGGCAAGATTATCAAGCGCTAGTATTCTGAAATTTCATTAAAATTGATGGTTATCTGTATGAATTATGTTAAGTTATTTAAGGACGCGTTTTTTTCTGACTCACCGTGTAGTAGGCCTAATACATGAGAACATTCACGCAGCTCAATGCGACTTTCTATGACTAGTTTTCTTTAGCGATGGAGCACTCCAAATTTCTAAAGCGCTGCTATAAAGCAAAACGCAAAGCATACAGGAACCATGATGCTTAAGTTAATGTAATGTAATGTAAATCTCCGAAATTTCTCAGCGCCACACAAAAGCCACGCCAGAGAGACCAGCTTATACACCGGCGCTATATCAAATCAAATCCGCAATAGCCATGTCAGCCTTATCCGTTCCGGTGCCAGGTCAGAGTCCGGGAGGTCAAGCCGAGGAGACAGCAGGGTACTACGGTAATAATCGGTGATGATGGCGGTTGTGTGGTGGCGCAGGAATGGAATCAGGATAGGATAGCTTGAAGAGTTCGGTTTTCAGTCGTGAGTGGAAAGCAGCGGAGGACAGTGCAAGAGGAGGAGGTGATGTCAACAGGCGATATGGGAGGATGAGCAAGCTGGCGGAGATCTTTTGGGAGATTGTTCCAAAGAGCCGGTGCAGCATAGACTAAGGAGCGGTTGCAGAATTTCAGAGATGAGGAGACTGAAGACCGAGATAGAGAAAGATATGATGATGAGCGAGTAGACCCGGGCGGTTGGATGGTAAATAGCTGGCGAATGTATGAAGGCTGAGAGGTTTGAAGGGCATTGTAGGCCTACGTAAGAGATATGATTTTGTAATGGATGCGTCGAGGGTTTAGTTAGCGTGGGTTTCAATTATCGCCAAAACGATGTCGGTGCCCTTGCAAGTAATCTGAAGGAAACTGGTCGGGTGAGCATAATATAGTTACACACAACCACTGCTCATATCAATATTGCCAAGCCATTAAGTCTTAGAGTCACACGGACCGTGCTGAAATTCTAATAAGCAGCCATCGGTGAGCAAACCGATATGTATGCTCGATAACAGAGTCGCATTGGAACAGAACCAATGTAGCTAATTGGGCAAATATTATGAATAGTAAGTGGTATTGACAGTACTGTAGGCCGATCACCTTTTCAAATTGCTTCTATGTTCAAGAGGACTTGTTTTCTTCACATTGACCTTGTGCAGTAAATTATTTAAAATGTTATAATTCTTTTTCTGAAGTTTCTTTAAGAGCAAAAGATTTAGAGTATTTGAGCACTATGATTAGAAATAGCTAAACTTTAGATTGTCTTAACCCATTAGTGCCTGATTTTTTGTTTTTTCATGAAAGTGTGAAAATAACATTCTTTCACTATTCAGCTCAAAATTTGTTTTTGCAATTTATTGGCAATTTTTACTTTCCGTCCCCATTTTGGGGACGCTAGGCACGAATGGGTACGTTAAGATTTCAAGGCTGGCATATATAAGCTGTTAGGATTTCATACGAGTAATGAAAAAGATAAACATCCCTGTAGCTAAACACATAATTAGGAACATCAAACGCATTGTATGGTAAAATTATGGTGCCAATAAGTAAGTAAGTAAGTAAGTATATTCTTTATTAGTCAAGTAATCAAGGAAAATTGTACAAAAATGACGACTATAAGGTTTGTCAAACTGGCTTCTTCACATTATTTTCGCACAAACTTAGGCCTACTATTATTGCAAAGGCTATTTATGTGACTATCATGGCAAGAGAAGCAGTTCTACATAACAGTTGTCGCCTACTGGTATAGTGAAACAACCCTGATGAAGCGCGATATCACATTTTGCAGCAAATGGCCCTTGCTTTTAGACAGCAAACACCACAGCGACGCTGCGTTCTACTAGGTTCAAAACTCAGTGAGAATATCTGATTGCACACGGTTTTCAACAGCTATTAGCCAACCAAGATGATGACCAATAGCTGCACGCCCACCACTCTACCACTAATAGGACCCTGCGCATATGTCCTGAAGTTTCAATTGGTCTAGTGGTTGGCGCGTAGCTGCAGCAGTGTGTTTTGTACGATCCAAGCATTTTACATTTCCACATCCAGTAGATTATCAACACGAGCCAACCACCATGTGCTGGATATGACAGATAGGCTGTATGTGCTGCTGTTCTGGTCCATCTTATCAAGTTCCCCATGTGTCTGTTGCTGTGGTCGATAACATATGGCTGACTGATATCCAGAAACGTTTGACAGTGGACGAATCCCAAGGTCCTGGACACAGGAACCACCCCTTCACCAAGTTCACAGTGTCTATAGTGTTTCGATGCCATGACAGTTGGAAACCAGTGTCACTACCCGGTTGTCTTTCCAGAGAGTCACCATTATTCCAGATGCTGAATCCTGTCTGCAATCAAATGAGCCACGATCTCTTTTCTCCACAGACAACACAGGTCAGCTGCACGTCTGAGTTGATTGGCTCTAGCTGTTCCGGTTGCCTGGATGTTCTTGCTGCTCAACATCCAATGAGATCCAGACCGGTGAAAAATATGTCAAAATGCAGTAGACATTTGTCACAAGGCAGACAGTCTGAAAGCTTCACAACGACAGAGCCGCCACGTACAAGTTGGCTTTCGGTCACTCCAGCCATCTTCTGACATGGATCCACCTGAATACATCTGGATCATTTGGAGGACATTATGTAACTTCTTGCATACCAGAAGTCCTTGTCATTCTCAAGTATTGGTACAAAGTTACTGACAGTTAGACCTATTCCCTGGCAGCTCTTACACGGGTATTCGATGGGACCCATATGGGCTCCATATAGGCTTTATATGGGTCTTATATGGGAATATGGATCCTAAATGGGCTTCATGTTAGCATGCAAGAAGGGTTGCTCTTGGCATGCTGAGATAACACATGTGCACATATCACTGTAGCTGCAGAAGCGGTGAAAGTCGCCTATTATCGCTTAGAAGTTGACGGGGTCACTTGTGCCTAGCGTCCCCAAAACGGGGACGGTATATCTGGGTATAATAAACAATTAACCAAACATCAATTAGCACTACAAAAATTAATGCAGATACCCAAGAAAAAATGTAACATAGGTATATACTCACAATTTCGATTATAACGTGCTTTTTGCACGAAAATTCTAATTTATATTGATTATTGTAAAGAAATTATACATTTCGGATTATCGCCATAAAAAGCTCTCTAACTATGCACAAACAATTAAATATCTGCTCAATTATATATCAAATGAAAGATAATTTAGTACATTATTGGTTGCAATAACCGGTAACACCCAAAATTGCTTGATATTAAAAATAACTTTTTCCAAGCAGGCGTCCCCAAAATGGGGACGCTAGGCACTAATGGGTTAATTAACCCATCTGCTTTTCACTCACACAAATCTAGAATTATTTCTAAGCGAAATGAAATGGAGACGTATTGACCAAATGATCTACAGCATTATAATAGTTCTCAGAGATAGACAATTTCGGAATACAGACCACTCAAACAACTATTTTGGCACACAAAAACCCATAAATAGGCTACGAGGTTTGAGAACAAGATGTTCTGTTGCGAACAGTGTTTTCCCCTTAAAAGTAACATCTATCGTACAAGTAGGTAAATTGTACGCACTAACTGTTTTCGAGACGGTGAGATTATATTGTTTTTGGTTAAAGTATTTGTTGCACCAGCGGGGTTTTCCAATATCATTCGAGTATGTTATGTACGCAGCATTTATAAAATCGTGCGTTAGACCTAAATGCTTTCACCTGTATCGGTTTTTAAACCTTCCTTTTCTTATTAAAAGGTTAATCAGTATTCTGATTATGCCAATGAAGTTGAACATTCTGATGATCGTAGTCCTGGCCAATGGACTGCATCGATTAGGTAGGTTAATTTTTTATTTAAATCACCAGCTACGTGTATGTGTTTATTGTGAATGACATTAGATCTATGGTATCGCTGCTTTGTTGGCAATAATACTCAGACACTGATTAATACCTCAACACGAGTCTCTGTCTAAATTGATGTCGACCTAAAAGTGATGTAGGACTTCGTTGGTCCAGACCCCTTTGTATCTCACTGACGGTCACCCATCTTAGTTTTAATCGCGCTCAGCGTTTACTAACTCAATCTGGAATGCAGTAGACTTCCATGCAAATGCCGCGATGTGCGAATTTCGCTATTTGCAGATAAATGCATCAGGCAAAATTACTATCAAACACAAGTATCTAGGCCTACATGTTTATGACTACGCGAAATAGCATGCGAAAGTTTGCATGCCTGAAGTAGTGAGATGAGATAGACCCTGGAGAGTCACAAAAGACTGGCGATAAGGTAGGCCTATATTGTATGACCGATCCACACGTCAACGCCAAGTAGGGAATGTCTGCCATCAGTGGTGAAGGTCTTGACTGAAGTACCACCTAGGGCGCTATGCGAGGTGGACAGGCTCAGCAGGAACCCTGAAACAGCTAGCCAACGTGGGCGGCATACCCACATCGAGGAGCACTCAGCAAGCTGCAAACCAGGTGCTCCCTGTGCCGGTCCCAAGCCTGGATAAAAGAGGAGGGTCTGTCAGATGAGCGTCGATGCGCTGATAATAAAGAACAAAGACGATTGAAATCTGAGGCCAGGAAACTCAAATTCAGGAACATGCCGGCTCGAACTTCGCCCGGATACAACAGTGGA
This sequence comes from Allolobophora icterica, assembly GCA_963556255.1. Classification (NCBI taxonomy): domain Eukaryota; kingdom Metazoa; phylum Annelida; class Clitellata; order Crassiclitellata; family Lumbricidae; genus Allolobophora; species Allolobophora icterica. The sequence continues at coordinate 49,697,101 of OY744613.1, read as the reverse complement.
AGAACAGAGTGAAGATGGCTTCGGACACCTACGAGCGATGAGGCAACGGCTACTGATGATGATGATGATGATGATGATGATGATGATGATGATGATGATGATGATGATGATGATGATGACGATGACGATGACGATGACGATGACGATGACGATGACGATGATGATGATGCAATATATCGAGAATAAAGATTAAATGAAACGTATACTTTCTATAAAAACTGAAAAATATTGAAGATTGCTGCTGATATGTCTTGCTGTGGAAGTACTGTTACCAGTAAATTGTTAAAGTGTAAGATTAAGCTGATGGTAGGATAGAATCTATGGAACCAGGCTAATGTTATGTTATGGGGTAAAGGTTGTGGAACTTATGTTATCTAGGTTCTCACAGTATTGTAGTCTACTTGTATATAATTTCGGATTTCTTTTTACTTTAGTTTCCATTCATGTATGATTTGTCTAACATTTATTTTTTATATGCATGATGTCTTCCCAGTGTGCATTTACAGAGGAGTGCCTGTCAGATTACTGCACTTATAGTTTGTTTTCAATTTTATTTTATGCACGGTTGTACGTAGCTTGTTTCAGTTTTCTGTTTTCCATTTGTATGGAATACTATCACATTTTACATAGAATGAAGTTGAGTTTGCAGTACAACCAGACTAGGAGGATTGTTTAAGATCATCAACTTTGTTTTTCTTCTCCCTGAAGTATTATCCTCTTCCTCACTGTGGCCTTTGGGTGCACTTTTCAGCCACTGAATACAGTTGCCGAAGTTATTGATAAGGCCAGAGCCAATTTTACGTCAGATACAAGGCCCTATAATTCAGTGTTTTTCTTAGGTGTCACTGGAAGAATAACTGATGCGCCATTGAATACAGTTGCTGAAGTTGGAGGTCAGGCGATATTCAATTGTACGTCAGACATAACTGTACAGAACTGGGTTTTTTCGACGACACGAGAAGAATATGAAGCATCTTCCGGCCAGTACATTGTAATCAACTGCGTGGTTCAGTCTGGATTTACAACTCACTATGACGTAGATCGACCAGGAGGCAACAATAACAAATGCAATCTGATTGTCAAAGCAGCAACTATGCAACATGCAGGAGTATACACGTGCTTAGATACTGTAGCTGCACCTTCTTCAATACTTACAGTGATTGGTAGGTTTCAGCATGTTACTTTACTTTTATAAATTGCATAGACGTTTCAGACCAAGAGAATTTAAACCATAGACGTAGTCCGCGCAGACTCTGGGCGAAGCGCCGGGGCACGTGCCCCCGCCCCAATAAATGCCCTAAAAAATATGGAGAGGAGAATTTCATCAAATATTAAAATATTATGTTTCAATATAGACAAATATCTTCAGAAACAGAAAAACAGAGTCACATAACCATCAGAAATTCTTAATGAAAACAAAGATTTATTTGTATCTTCAATATCTTCAATATGAAACAAATTTACATGTAAACAAAACGCCCCATATCCTATACATTAACGTTACACCGGAAGCCAGCAGAGGCTTCCAATGTAACTGTCCAGACCAGTGGTGAAAAAAGTTTTTCGGTTTTTGGTTTTGAACAAAAACAAAAAAAGGAAACCACAAAATTTGTTTCTTTTTTTGTTTTTTTACATAAATTTCTTATTTTTTTGGAAGTTATTTTAATAACATTGATTTAATGATTTTTTATTTTCGGAAAGCGCAGCTGAATTAAACTGAGTTGGAGCTCTTGTTCATGCCATTTTTCATGATTTTTATGAGCCGAAAATCTTAAAAACAACCAAAACAATAAAAATCATAAAAAGCCAAAAACAACAACAAAAATCAACTTTTCATTTTGAAAAAGTTGTTTGTTTTGCACCTCTGGTCCAGACCCCATGCCCCCAATATTTTGGACAAGCTTACGCCAGTGATTCAAACGGTCAGTGAAACACAATGAATACTGTGCTGTTTTAGCATCATAGACCAGACTAACGAAGAAAGACTGGCTTTTTTACTTTTTATTTTTGTAGTTTGATTCAGTATTAATAAATGGGCTAAATATATATAGGCAAACTGATCTCATTACATTAACTTCACACGCAACGTACCCTAATGTCAATATATGAGTATATACATATGCAAAGACGTATGTTTCGATACCACTATGCTTTATGTATATAATTTTATATATTATATACTTTATGTATATAATTTTATATATACTTACATACATTCATGCATGCACCATGCATTCATATTAGGAGTGCATGCATGGATGTGTGTAAGTAAATATAAAATTATGCATATGATGTATCCGCAGACTTGCTATTCGCCATTTAAAGTTCAGACAGCAAACGACGCACACTGTTCTTAGACCAATACTATACTCGACATTGAGAAGCTCAACCCGTAGCCCAAGACGATATTTAAAGAAATTACCGTTAAACGTTCAAATTGACGTACTCAGCGATCCTGATACATTCAAACTGATCGCTTACCAACTCGAACACTATTTAGATCTTACCAGTGGCGGCGCGACGATTTGAAAAGTAGTAAGGCAAATTAGAGGGTCTGGGTAAAAGTGTACGGAAAAATTATGTTTTTGCCGTAAAACGAGCATTAAAGTTCAAATAAAGTTTACCAGGTGGCGCTATTGTGAAATACCATATATATCAGTCGATTGCAAATTGAATTTGGATTGTAGCAAGCCAAATCCCGTTACAACATTCCAATCCCTTCTCTAGATATTACAATGAAAACACTGGGTCCGGTCGGACCACACCCCACCCCGACCGATTGGGCATTCGTGTACCAAAAATATCTTGGGCACTCGAGGGTTAATTATTTCACTCAGCACAATGATGACTTCACTTTACGCCTTCCAATGTCTCTAACTTCACCCATAACGTCTTAAATTGTTCACTATTAGCTGAGAAATTCGTAAAATTTAGGTATGTTGCGGTGAACGACTGGTGCGTAACGAATTATCCAAAAAGTTCGCCAAATCTTTCGACAAACTACAAGTTTGGAGAGGCCAACGATAGAAAACGGTTTACTCTTTTGTGTGAAAATCTTCTCATTTGCAGATTGAGATCTTTTATTAATTTGATTTGAATCTTCATTCTCTCAGATCGAGATCCGTCAATCACAGTAAGTAGCCAACCGGAAACAGTGGAAGGAGATACGGTGACAATGTCCTACACAGTCAGATACAACACTTCAACTGCATCGTCTAAGACTCCGGCCATTCAACCAGGCACGTAACTAGGATTTTTCGTTTGGGGGGGCTTAAACCTTGAACATGGCAACATTTATACAGTGTTCATACGAATTTTAGCCGTAAGCATACAACGGCTTGACTTGTTTGGGGGGGCTTCAACTTCGTTTGGGGGGGCTTAAGCCCCCCCAAGCCCAACGCTAGTTACGTCCCTGCATTCAACCTGTGCTCAGATGGACATATTCAGATGGATATATTGTACTGGGTTCTTCTTCATCGACGGCCAACACAGTTTCTTCTAGCATTTCAGTTACAGCTGAACGACAAGACATAAGACCGTACACATGTCGCATATCCTTCGAGATTAAATCGCCTTCGTCATCATTCGCGAACAACACTCCTAACAGCTTGTCTAACCAACCAAGCACTTCAACTATCAACGTTTTGTGTAAGTTTAAATATATAAACGCATATAGTCCTATTGAGATAATAAACACAATCTGTAATTTTTAGTGATTGTCTACTGTAAGAAATTCTCGTATGCAGTGGTGAATAAAACTTTAAATCGAAGAACATCTTCGCTAAAAGTTACACTTCGTAGCTGTGATGCCAATACTACCAGTGTAGCTTTCTTATGCTGCATGAAAACGTTTACAATATTCTTTTCGCTTTCAAGCTGTGTAATATCAACTCTACACTATCTACGTCCTGAAATAGCTGGAATATCTTGAATGTTACCACCGAAGGACAGAATCTTTGCCCTATTTTAGTTTCAGCGCTACAAAATACACTATTACACAGCGCTATTCTTACAAAGCACGATTAATGCAGTTCTATTTTCTATGTTCCCCTGACTGCATACCGCTTCCTATAACTAGAATCAGTTTCTACCCTCTATCTTGGACTGTTATCGACATCATTACACACTTGATTTCCATTATCTAAACTGGCTTCCTGTAAGTGAGCGAATCTGCTTCAAGCTGACAAAAGATGCACAGAGCACATGCAAAAGTGACCTTACTTATCATGCTTGGTTAAATCCTGTTGCTTAATAAAATGTTGATCTCGTATATTATTCCGTGTGAACGTCTTGTCTTTGGCCGGCGTTTTTTAGCCGTTGCTGGTCCTTCCATCTGGAACTCTTTATGTTCTCGTGTTCGCAATTCTATAATAAGGACTTTAATTCCCTGTGAATTGAAGGCTATTTTTTGGTGGTTCGTAATGTTTCCTGTTCTCAGACTTCGACGAGCACTTGTGAACTTTTTAAGTGGCATTACTATATGCTTGTATTTTTGTTTGTATTAGTTTCTTAAAATATACATTAAGGTGATTCAGGCCGTCATGTGGAAACATTATTTTTTTGCTGATTGTCTGACATAGTAGATTATTTTGTGCCTTTGGTTGTTCTGAACAACGCAGCAAAGTTTTACTGTAATCTAGGAATGTTTACTGTTTGCTCAACGCCCTGAAATTCGAGATATAGTCCCCATGGACACAGCAATGTATCTGCCATTGATGAGACACTGGAATGCGGCGTTCTAATTACATTGGGGTACAATCTTGGGATGAATCGTTTCAGACACCCAGATGCATATCATATGGCCAGATGGATGGCTAAGGTTATTTATTGCTTCAAGATTTACCCTTTTAGAGATCAATTTCAATTGACAACCTCTGGGGAAAATATGTCACTGAATTCTGTTTATTTGCGAGCCATACGTGAGAGCATGGATAACTTGTTCAGTGGCATCTGATGCACCAATTAGCGAGTAGCAATTGTGCAAGCAGGTCAGTATACATCAATTAACAAAGTTGTGTCTGAGGATACCAAATAATTACAATCATCTGTAGTATACAGGACCTGAACTGGTTCTTTTGTCTTTCTTTCTGACAAAGCATCATTGGACTTGAACGCAACATTATTGCTGGCATGACATTGTGTCAACATGGCAAAGACTGAAGCATCAGAGGCACTAAAATAAATCCTTGTATGGATCTATGCAACGAAGAGCTAAATGAGCTTGTTAATCCATCTTCAATCTGTACCATGCGTTCTATTGGCAGTGATACACACTTATCATATCTAATTAAGATCCACAAACTTGGAGGTCATCTGTGAGATTTTAACAGACTGAATCTGCCTTGTATGTGTGTGTGTGTGGTAAGTGATGCTGCTGAGTGTTCCATTGCTGTGATATCACAACTTCAAGGAATCTATAACCAAGGATGAAAATGAGATGCAAAAACGATACAGGTGGTTGAAGATCACCAAGCCGTGTGCCAGATTCTCGCAAATCAAATCGGAGAGGCTGCAGTTTGCACTAACAACTGGAACACTGATTTACGATTGACTAATAAACAGTTCCTGGTGGATTGTAAATTTTTTAGTCAACCAATCAATCAATCAATTTCCAAGTAAACAATGTTTACATATTGCATCAAAAAGAAAAAAACATGTACAGTTTCAGTGACAAAGGGTAATACCCGGTTCGAAGGTTCCGCTAACAAGGTAGCCCTAATACAAGTGTGTAACAGTCAGTCTATTTTATACAATCATTAGCAATTACACATCGTTTTGACAATATTTATATTTCACACAGATTTTAAATATGAAACATGACCATCAATGTTGTTTATTTAAAAAGAATTTCTTTAGTTTGTTTGGCAGAGAAAATTTTTTATTGAAAAGTTCTACAATCAGGAGCTTACAAGCACTTTGTTCGATTCAACAGCAGAGAAACTTGCTTAACACAGTTCAAGTCCAATATAATCTCTAGTTTGTTTTAGACATAAGATGCGCTTTAAACCTGTTCTTAAACTGATGCGGAGTGGGGAGGAGGGTGAGCTCATTTGGCAGTGAATTCCAAAGCACCGGTCCATAGTTTCGAATACTGTATTTCCTGATGTTAGTGCGTATGCAGTGTTGGTGATATTTGTTTGAGGAACGTGTTTGATGAGTGTGCACTGTGGAGTTTGCATAAAACCAGCCATCAAAGCTTTTGGGTAACAAATGCATATGGAACTTATACATAAATAGCCCACCTGTAATTTGTTTATATTTTTAAGGGGCAGGATTCCCAAATTCATGTACCACCATTTTCTGACGCCAGATATTTGGTGTGTATGATGATTCTAATTTTATCTATCACAAATTTGTCAATTTGAGTCGAGATTACGTTTTCCGAGAATCAAAATTAATTTAAATGCAATTTAAAAAGACATTAACAGCGAATTTCAGTTGAAATTAGTTTGAATGTTTCGTTGTTGTAATATTATGTCCTCGAACGAAATCATGAAACTTAATGTTCATTTTTTATTTTAAAGACTGAATCAAGAGCAGCAATATTGTACTAATTCAATGTAATCTGATCTGATCTAATCTAATGACTTTTGTAGCGCCTTTCTTGTAATTCGATGGTCGTTTCAACTGAAATTGTAACGTCATAGTCCATTGCCAGCCTAAAATTCAATATTAGAGATACCAAATGAGTTCTTAACATTAGAGAAGTGATAGTAAATTCTAGAGCTTCGGTAATGCCACCGAAAGCCCGATATCGATTTATGCGTCTCCGTTGATCGAGTGCAATATTTGAACAGACGGAGAGGTGGTTGAGCAAGTAGAGGAAATAGGTTGGCTGGTTTGAATGCAACGTCTTGTTCAAATGTGTTCCTGAGTTAAAGCGACCAAACAAACTTTAATCCGCCGTTCTCTTCAATGCCACACGCGTCAATCTTTCTTCCTGGTTTAACACAAGGTAGTTTGTGCTGCCAATTTTCTATGTATTTCTTATTCTTCTTGTCACTAACAGACCTATGTTTATAAATGAGCAAAGCTGGCTCGGAGTCCTAAAGCAAACAGAGAGACATGCATGTAGACATACAGAAAGACACAGGCATGCGGGATTTTTAGAACCACTTGCCGCCTTCTAGATGTTCTGGAGAGGCACTGCGTAAATGATTAGGCATACACACGTAGAGTGATGCTCCCCCATACGTACGTGTACCCCAACAAACAGATCCCCGTCCATAGTTGACATACGTTATACTTACGCCTCATTGGTGGAATATGACGCCCATCCGGCTATCTCTCGAGTCACCAAGTGCACGTATCGTTTGTCGGTCGTGAGAATCCTATCGATTCATCGATCGAAGTCACTCCAACCGCCCGTGTCGTTACCCGGCCGCAGTCTATCTTTAGATCATACGCGCAATTGCCCATCAGAAAGTCCGTCCCTCCCAATAGTGTCACGTAGGCCAAGACAACATGCGAAGAAAATATCGTCAAACGAATAAAATCCGCAGATGAAACTACGAATAAAAAACTACGAATAAAAATAACCTCCAACGTGTTCGAAATAATTGAGAGATTTCTACATTTCGACAAAAATAATCATAGGAAAATATTCTAAATTCGAATTATGACCGACATAGTCAGTGACATGAGCAGAACTCCTTTTATAACAGACTCATTACTAAATGAAATTTTATAAATTCCATGTTTATGCAGGCACTGATTAGACTAGTAGTATCGTGCAAATGAATGCACTGTATTTCTTTAGGACATACTGCCAATTTATGTGGTCAGTAAGTAACATTTTACATAACTCCTAAACCGGTGCTTAGCAGGCGAATGACTTGGCAAGGAATTCTACAGGAGCACAATAATTGTTTTTGTAATTGCAGAGGTTAAAAAGCGCTCGCGGAAAAGGTACAAAAGGCCAATAAGCTGACATCGTGAGTCAATAGACAATGTATTTTCAAATGATGACTGGTCACAACAAAGTTTCAGTGCTCGAACGTAGTATTTCAGGGCGGTGCGATAACCATGTAGGCTAACCTCACTCAGCACAGTGAAAGTGTTTGCGACAGGCATAGAAGATATAGAAGAACACGATGCTGAAGGTAAGATGGGTAGGAAACATATTAAGATCTTTAATTCATAGGTGACTGGCTGTTCCTCCAACGTGATTAGGATATGTGCCCAAACATAGGTATATCGCCGATTACCCAATCCCGACATTTAAAACAGATTGCAGCTGGTTTGTGTGCGAATAGTTTGACCCGCCTATTAAGTAGCATTGCCATCGTCAACCCTTCTGCACATTAATACATGGACTCTTTGCAAAGGGAAGACTTAGTCCGTAAATGTTTTATCAAGCTAGTCCAGTATGAGTAATGTTTGCTCCGATTATAAATTATTTAAAGGTTTTGTTGAAATATCTGCAGCGCTGTTTACGTTAGGCCTAGCTTTAGCGAGATGAGGATATATTATCGTTACTGGGTAAATTAATCTGGCACAGCCGTGGGGTTTTCCCTTATTAATCCGTGGAGTTTCTGCTATGGTTACAAAAAGAAGGCCATGTATAGCTAAGGCTGTTAGCGTTAAATAAAAATTCGTCTACAAACGAAAGTTTAATCGTTGCCTTACTTCATTTAATTAAGAATGTAGACTGTCATTCGTCGTCTTCGAATTGCGCTGATGAAGTGGAATATTGCGTTAACTGTGGTTCTGACCATTGGACTTAACGCAACAGGTTGGTTTCAGTTGCTTTAATCTGAACATAGGCGTAGACTCTGGGGAGGGGGGCAGCCGGGGCACGTGCCTCCCGTCAATAATTGAGATGGACTGTACACCCAATGCAACAAATGTAGGAAGAATAACCAAATGCCCCCTCCTACCCCAAAAAAATAAATTTTTTGAAAAGTTTACGCAAGTGAATCTGAGCAAAATACTTACCAAACATTCAGATTTCTCTTGTTCAGCTTTGTTTCCTCTTGTAGTTTTCTTGACACCAAACTTACCCTCCAACTTTGCACTGCATTCACTTTAAATGAACATCAACACACATTTAAATGCTATTCAACTTAAAACTCATCTGTTTTGAAATTGTTATCAGCCATAGACTCAGCGGATTGTTCATCTGGATGTTGACCTGATTTCGGCTTAGAATTCATGGTCAACGCATTTTCAATATATATATATATATATATATATATATATATATATATATATATATATATATATATATATATATATGGGAGAAAATAAAGGGAAAAAATAAAGTGCATGGGAAAAAAAAGTTTCAGTTTCTTAACATTAGAAGGTGCCAAGTTAGTCCATTATATAAAAAAATAATTCAGGTGCAATTTCATCTAAATTTGAGAATTTTTAGGGGTTGCACAAGTGACTGGAAGTTTCACGCAACCTGCTATTCGATAGGCATGCCTCTGTAAAATTCTGTTTACTTATTTCATCTTGCACGCGTTTACTGTTTATCTACTTATATGTGATTAGTGCATACTTTTATTAACTGAGCTTTCCTATAGTTGCTCAGAGAGAAGGTCGAAGGGGTTATATGGCAGGAGAGGATAGAATCTTGATTCTTAAAATGGATAAGAAACTTGTTAAAGCGAAAGCTGCAGAAGAGCGGCATGAGAGATTAAAGAATGATATGGATGTTCTAACAAGCACAGTAGATCTGGAGTCGAGCAGCAGTGATAAGGACACATCTGAGGAAAACAGTGACTCAGGTTGTGATAATCTATCAAAGAGGATGAATTAAGAACAACCATGTTATATACAGCTAAGCAAGAGACCCTTTGTGATTAATTGGGTAGCTGTAGCCTTGGATCGAACTAAATCACTAACAGGAAAGCACAACATCTATACTGCTCAATCTCTAGGCCATGATGTTCGAGGCTTGCCTTTGAGTCGCAGTTCTATAATTCGCCAAGCCAGAAGATTATATCGAGAAGAGCTCGCCAGTACGATGAAAAATGAATTCTCTTCAGATTGTACATTGGGACGGTAAGCTGTTGCCCGACATCACTTGCTGCGAGAAGGTAGATCGGCTGCCTGTTATTGTGTCTAGTATTGGAATAGAACTCCTTGGTATCCCGAAAATTAACTCAGGCACTGGAGAAGCTCAGGAATGTCTTGATCACTGGAACCTGAGAACGAAGATTAAGGGCATGTGCTTTCACACCACAGCGAGCAATACTGCTCGTGCATGCACTTTGATAGAAAAGGGACCTGGTTGGAACTTACTTCATCTGGCAGGTCGTCACCATTTGATGGAAATCGCTGCTGAAAAGGCATTCAGTGTCATGAAAATTGCTCCCTCCACTGGTCCAGGTATTCTAATATATTGCCCTTTTCGTGACCATTGGCGTTGAACTGACTCAAGTAGATTTGAGACAGCAGTGGACCTGGTAGATCCACTGCTGTCTAAATTCAGAGGGCAAGTTATTTAACTGCGTTATGAAACAAAGCCGGAGGCCAATCATCAAAGAGATGACTACAAGGAGCTTCTTGAATTTGTACTAATCATTTTTTCTTGGTGGAGCACCAATCCGAGGAATTCACTTTATAGCAACTGGAACTGTACATCAGGCTCGTTAAATGGCGAGAATAATATATTCATTCAAGATCTCAATTCAAACAGAAGCCAGTTGATGAAACGGGTATCTTCAATGTCCTTCTATTTATCTGTGATGTATACGTCCAGGCATGGTTTAAAGCTCCCTGTCCTGTCTCGCCGTGTCTCGGCTCCTGCAAACGATCTTCGCTTTCTTCAACAATTGGCTGAATACAAAAACCAAGAAATTCGTCAGGCCACTACTACAGCATTCCATAGACATCTGTGGTACCTGAGTGAGGTCACAGTTGGACTGGCTTTCTTCAATCCAATAATTGAGTCTGCTGAGAAAGAAAGAATGGTAGACAATTTGTGTCAGCAGCATGGATCGAAGCACAAACTTCCCAAGCTGACATCTGTTGATGTTAACAAACGGTCACTCAGTTCTTTCATCACCTCACCACCAATACAGTACAATTTTTCATATCCTGGCACCAAAGGATTCATTTCTGAAGTTTACAATGAAAAGCTGGAATGATTATGACGATTATCTTGAATCACATGAAGTCGTGATGACTCTCAAAGTAGTAAACGACACAGCAGAGAGAGGTGTAGAGCTAATCCAGGATTAAAACTCAATCCTGACAAATGAAACAGTATTTGCCTCTAGTTTTTAATGCACTTCGCCATCAATTACCTGACCCGAAGACATTGCAGGTTTGGATAGTGCCGCTGCCAGTATGGAAACGACTGCTACTCAATGATGACATATCGAAACACTTCTGGCGTTATTTTTAGT